>CAJQZJ010032981.1:801699-823381 GCA_907164525.1 Lophiomys imhausi | reverse complement strand
TGTGTGTGTGTGTGTGTGTGTGTGTGTGTGTGTGTGTGTGTGTGTGTATTCATTGTACATGGTACTGCTACAGAAGGACATTTTTACACATTCATATAGTTATGCACCAAGAATGTTCCCATGCCCTGAACTCCCCTTTACAACTTTTTACCCCTCCCACTTCTCCTCTTTGCTTCCCTTTACTTCTATTCCCATGACATATGTGCATACATGCATGTATGAATTTATGTGAAATCTAAAAGCAATTATGGGAGAAAATACATGACAGCTGTCTTTCTGAAACTGTTTTAATTCACATAATATGACAATCTTCTTTAGGCTAACAGAATTTTAGTATATATTACTTCATCCCAGGGATGCAGGGGTGGTTCAACATTAGAAAATCCATCAATGTAATCCACCACATAAACAAGCTGAAAGAAAAGAACCACATGATCATCTCATTGGATGCTGAAAAAGCTTTTGACAAAATACAGCACCCTTTCATGATAAAAGTCTTAGAGAGATCAGGCATACTTCAATGTTACTTTTTAAAAAATAAAATCCCCATAGCCAATCGCTGTTGTGATTATGAAAATTAAAAAATACATATAACCAAAATCAAAAGTTTAAGATATTTAAGAGTTATGCAATGAATAAAATAAAATTTACCACACAGCTTCTCCTATACTGAACCACAGGTAAATAATGGTCCTCTGTTCCTTTCCACATTAGCCAGCCATTTTACCTGATCTGCATTTCCTTAGCCTTTCAAGAACATTAAGAGGCTATAGAAAGTATCTTATCATATGAAAAATACCCACTGTGTTCCCACTCAGCTTGTTAAGAAATCAAAGAGAGAAATTAGGTTAGTTTGGCACGATTTGTTTTTGATGAACCCATGTTGCCTTCTAATTATCACATTATTTTCCTCCAGATGTTTGCAAATTGAGTGAGTGTAGATTCTCTTTGTTGAAATGCACTATGAAAGCCCTGGACAATAGCCTGTATTTGAAAGATTTTTTTATAAAAACTGGGTTTGAAAGCATTTAAAATGGGGTTTATCCAGATGAAAGAAAATTTACACATGCCTTAAAATATGGTGATAATTACTAAAAGAAGACAATGAATGAAAATAAGGACTGAAGAAACAACTGAACTTTGTCAGACAAACACCAAGATGCTGCACAATAAAGGCTCAAACACAGTTACACAAATTACACAAATGTAGAAACAGAGGTATGGTATGACAGGAAATTGAGCAATGCAACAATCATCTTTCTACAATTTATAAGATAAAAATCAAAATGAGTTTTTTTTTTTTTTTTAGATAGCTTCCTTCTTAAGTAGATTTGCAGTAGCACATCTCCTGGCTGATAATTGAGACCTTACTTCAGGTAAGATTAACAAAGAAATGAGACTGCATTTTTTTCTATACTTTTATCTCCAACAGCAGTAGCAGTGAGTGAACAAAATATTTGCCAGGATTGTTGACTTCTGTATATGGGTGTCTCTCTTTATCTACAAAGCAAAGTTAATGATGTCTGATTGGGAAAGGGGTTTAATGAATAAAGGTATCATACTAAGAGCACACACAGCTAGCACAATGGTACTCAATTTTTTGTTTGTTTAGTCAGAATCTTCTAAATTCTTTGTTTGCATCATAACAGCAGTTGATGGCAAATTTACTATCTTGCTGAATTATTTGTATAGTTATTTATAACCTGAAAGTATAAACATTTATTCAATTAATTCTTGACAAAGGTACAATAAGTCAATGAATCCTTTCAAAGAGTCATGATAGCTTTAGAAGGCTTGTAAAGTTCAAGCTACATCAAGTTTCTCTTTAGTATTACTAGAAGTTAATCTCCTCTCTACAGAAATATTTTTGAGAAAATGCAAGAGAATCCAACATTCATCAAAATTGCCTTTAATTGTAACCAAATTCCCTGAGCTGTTTTTATATCTCTATAAATATATATAAGGGAAAGGAGAGATAGAAAGAGTAGGAGTGAAGGAGTGAAAATGGAGAGAGAAAAGAAAGGAAAGGAGGAAGGGAACTAGCAATGGATGAAAGGAGAGAAAGGGAGAAAAAAGGGAAGACTAGGAAGAGGAAAGAAAGAGAAATAAATAGAAAATGGAAGTATTAAAATCCTAAATCCTAGAGTCATTTCTCTCTTACAGAGTTATATCATGTATCTGGGAACTTTTGATATAATAAATTAGTCACCTAAAATTTCACTAGTGGAATTGTTTTTGTTTGTTTGTTTGTTTTGTTTTTTTTGAATAGCTCTCTCAGAACTAGAGAGATGGCTCAGTGATTAAGAGCACTGGATGGTCTTCCAAAGGACCTTGGTTCAAATCCCAGTACCCACAGGGCAGTTCACAGCTGTCTGTAATTGCCAGGCATGGTGCCTTTATTCCTAGCCCTCGGGAGGCAGAGGCAGGTGGATCTCTGTGAGTTCGAGGCTAGTTTGGTATACAGAGTGAGTCTAGGAAAATGAACAAACAAAAAACAACAACAATAACATAAAGCTCTCTGTAAGATGACTTTAAACCAATAATGAAGCACCAATAAGAAACAGAAACAAGTTTTGTGCAAGGTGATAATTATAGATCTAATTTCATTCTTTTACCTGTCGACATCCAGTTAAACCAGCACCATTTGTTGAAGATGCTGCCCTTTTTCCTTTTTCCATTGTACAGTTTTGGCACCTTTGTCAAAAATTAAGTGACCATAGGTGTGTGGGTTCATTTCTTGGTCTTCAATTTGATTCCTTTGATCCACTGGTCTGTTTCTATACCAGTACTGTGCTGTTTTTATGACTATTGTTCTGTAGTATAGCTTAAAATCTGGGATGGTCAAATGGTGCTAGTCTAACTGGATGTCCAAATGTAAAAGAATGAAATTTGACCCATACTTATCACCTTCCACAAAACTTAAATCCAAGTGGGTCAAAGACCTTAACATAAAGCCTGACACACTAAATCTAATAGGAGAGAAAGGGGAGAAAACCTCAAACTCATTGGCACAGGTGACAACTTCCTGAACAGAACACCAATAGCTCAGGCTCTAAGACCAACAATCAATAAATGGGACCTCATGAAACTGAGAAGCTTCTGAACAGCAAAGGATACTGTCACTAGAACAAAATGGCAACCTACAGATTGGGTAAAGATCTTTACCAACCCCACTTCTGACAGAGGTCTAATATCCAAAATTTATAAAGAACTCAAGAAATTAAACACCAAGAAACAAAATAATCCAATCAAAAAATTGGAAACAAAGCTAAACTGAGAATTCACAAAGGAGGAATCCCTAATGGCTGAGAGACACTTGAAGAAATGCTCAATATCCTTAATTATCAGAGAAATGCAACTCAAGACTACTCTGAGATTCCATCTCACACTTGTCAGAATGGTTAAGAAGGTTGTGGAGAAAGGGGAACACTCCTCCATTGCTGGTGGGAGTGTAAACTTGTACAGCCACTAGGGAAATCAGTCTGGTGATATCTTAGAAAACTTGGAATAGCCCTACCTCAAGACCCAGCCATATCACTTCTGGGTATCCACCCAAATGATCCCTCACCAAACCACAAGGACATATCCTCATCTATGTTCATAGCAGCCTTATTTGTAATTACTAGAAACTGGAAACAACCCAGATGTCCCTCAACTGATGAAAAAAAAGTTTTGGTACATCTACACAATGGAATACTACTCAGCTATCAGGAACAAGGAAATCATGCAATTCGCAGCCAAATGGATGGAACTAGAAAAGTTCACCCTGGGTGAGCTAATGCAGACTCAGAAAGATGCACATGGCACCTAATCACTTATAATTGAATTTTAGCCATATGGGACAGGATAACAATCCTACAACCAACACTCCAAAAGGAGCAGGAACATAGACTTTCTTACCTATCAAGGGGACAATTTGCCCTAGGGGTGCTACCATGTAAACTCCCAGTGCAAGAGGAGGCTCTTAGCTCTCATATGACTGCTGAACTGAGAGAGGCTGATATGTAGGAACACTCCATATGAGAGGAGTGGGATGGGTGGGAGAGGGAGGAAAGGATGAGAAGGTGGAACTGGAAGGGTTGGAAAGAGGGCACTATGATGGTGATGTAACTTTATGTAATAAATAAACATAAAAAGAAGAAGCAGAATCAATGTGGTTGTCAGATGCACTTCCAAACCCAAGCAAGGCAGCCAGTACCATGGCACTATGAATTAATGCAAATTCAGAAAAATTTTACATCACAGCATTCCAGTAAATATTTTGGAATTTTTGAAAACATATTTACAGGGAGCCCTTTAGAATCCTTAGCTCAATTGCTTCCAATGGAAATCCACAATCCCATCAATTCTCTATATCCTTCGCTTTGTCAAGATTCTGGTTTTTTTTTTTAACCTCACTGACCATTGTTACCTCACTGACCATTGCGACCTCGCTGACCATTGTGACCTCACTGACCATTGTTACCTCACTGACAATTGTTACCTAACTGACCATTGTTACCTCACTGAGCATTGTTACCTCACTGATCATTGTGACCTCCTGACCATTGTGACCTCACTGACAATTATTACCTGGCTGACCAGTGTTACCTCACTGACCATTGTTACCTCACTGACAATTGTTACCTCACTGTCCAGTGTTACATCGCTGACCATTGTTTTTTTTTAATAATTTATTTTTTATTTCTTCAAGTTACATCTCAATTACAATCCCCTCCCTACTCCCCCCTCCTGTCCCACCCTTCCACCCTCTTCTCCCTCAACACCCCATCCTTTACCTTTTTTTTTTTTTTTAGTTTAAGGTATGTCTCCTCCTCCCCAATAGCTCCCCCTTTTTTTTTCAAAGAGTTTCGGTGTCTGGCAGGTAATCTACAGAATCATTTTCCTCCCATAGATCCCTTTTACTTTGAGAGAAACTTTCTGAGACACAATGATTTTATCTAAAGGACAAGGGCCACTGAAAGCCCAAGAGCCAGCTGGTAGTGGGAGATTTGAGCTAAGCGCAATCCTCACAGATCCTGTCAAATTATATCATGCAGATATCTGCCTGCCCTTCAATAAAAATGTATACACTACAGTACAGTCTCCTAACATATGGAGTATGATGCAATCTTGTACAATGAAGATGGTATATCATTCATGATGTGAAAATGTAAAAGCAAAACTAATTCAACCTCATGGCATGGAGCTTGCTTAGATTTCTCATAGGAAAGTTGCAGTTAGGTTCACAGAAAGGCTTCTAGGTCTCTGAAGAAAATTCATATTCACCACTTCCTTCAATTAAAATCTTTCTTGGTGAAATTGCAACCAGTGTTGTCTCAAAAAGATTACAAAGTAAAATTATTTCTGTTAGCAACTTTCCACTTAAAATGAAATGTTATGAAACGTTCATAGCTCTCACTCTACCAAACAAATAACTCCAAACTCAAAGTACATAATAACTCTTACTAGGTCTAGTAACAGTACCTCTAAATCAACCAAGTATATTTTAATAATGTAATACCTTCCTCACCAAGGGATTTGGAAGACTAAATGACAAAAATAATCATCCTCAGTTACTTTAACAGCAAAATGTTATTCTGCACCATAGATAAAATAATGGAGGACTTTTTCTTAGAATGGCAAGAAGAAGAAGAAGAAGAAGAAGAAGAAGAAGAAGAAGAAGAAGAAGAAGTAGAAGTAGAAGAAGAAGAAAACCATAGTTTACTCTGTTTGATTTAATGGAAAATATCTTTAAAATTTGTATCACGTTAAGCATTCCATCTTTGAAATGACAGTCTTTACCCAATTACCCATCTCCACTATGGGATCCTTCATATAGCGACTGATATTAATAAAACACTTGAAGTACACCTTGGAACTGACTGAGGCATGTATTTTTCTCCCTTCTTCCTACTATTGTCCATATTTTAAAATATTAAATTGCCCTTTATGCTTCTCAAAAACAAAGAGTGGTCTGCAAAGTGATCACATATAGTCTTTGATGTAATTTCAGAGTTGAAGATTATAGAATTTCTGAAATTGGGTCTTTGCTTTGGGTGGGTTGGTTCCATATACTGAGCTCCTAAGATTGTTTCTAGATTGTGAAGCCTGGTTAGTACACATCTTTTTTTTTAATTTATTTTTTATTTCTTCAAGTTATATCTCAATCACAATCCCCTCCCTACTCACCCCTCCAGTTCCACCCTCCCACCCTCTTCCCCCTCAAGCCCCCATCCTCTTCCCTTTTTTTTAAGTTTAAGGTATACCTTTCCCCCCCCCCAACAGCTCCCCCTTTCAGTCCAACACATGGTTCTTTCTCTTATAACAATAAATACAATAAAAAAACAACAGAAATAAATAGGCCACAATTATTAGAGTTATATGGCTTAGCATACATTCCCAATGTCCAGTCCATATGTATTTGGCACCTGACTTTAACATTTTACTATCTAACCATCTCCATGAGTTCAAAGTTCTATATCTAACTCAGCTTTCATACTAACTTGCATCACAATTTTAAAAACATCTTCTTAGATCCAGGACACCTCATTATTTCCTAAACAACTCAAAATTTAACTATGAATGGAAAAATGGTTAAAATGTTAATAGAATCATTTGATGTTCAGTCATTTTGTGCTCAGCTATTTAAATGTCCTAAGAAGTTCGTAGACAGAAGCTGAACTTCAGGGCTTTACTGAAGTTCTGGCTGGAGCAGTCTGTGGAGCTGAACAATCTTAGTGATTTTGAGTTGTTGTGGTTGTAGATTTTTGAGGAAACAGCTATTGAGGAAGTCTTCGAGGATGGATCATCTGGGCTACTTGTCTTCTTTGGTGTCTGATCTGTTTTTTTTCTGAGGTTTCTGTTGTCCAGTTGTCCCTGGATTCCTTGGATGGAACTTTAAATCTGGAAAGATAAGGACAGAGCCCTGGCCTAATCCTAACTCTGGGACACTACCTCTTTTTGGGGGGAAGGGTCTGGTAATATTTTTCCTGGAGCAAATTTGTTTTTTTGACAATATAAAAAGTATTATCTTTCAATTGAGATTGAAAAAAGAAATTATTTTTATATTTTTGGAGCTAAACAAACAAGAAATAAGAAAGACAGTCATATGTGCATAGATCTACAACATAATTTAAGTTTTTGTGTGCAAGTCTCATTTGGAATTTCTGCCATTGTGTAAAAGTGACTATTAAATGTGATTCAAAACTCCGTAGTACAACTATTAATACATTTAATGTGATAATTTGGATTTACATCTAAATTAAAATTACTTATCACTTATGATTCATCTGATAGCAAAAGTAAAATCTTTTTTGCTTTGATATTCATTTTATCTGGGTATTTTAATAGAGTATTCCTTTCAAAAATATGTTTACAGGCTAGGCTTGTTTGTTCATTTATTTTTTGTTACTGAGTGCTTTGCAAGCGTGTGTGTGTATGTACCACATGTGTACTTGGTATTCATGGAGGACAGAAGACTGCACCTTATCCCCTGAAGCTACATTTATAAAAGGTTATAAGCCACCATCTGGGTGCTGGGAACTAAGTCCAGGTTCTATCCAAGAGCAATGACAATTCAGCTCTGGTATTCATTGCCTTACAGTTGCTTCACTCCCACCTTTGTGTCTGCCACCCTATGGACTTCTCCCTATGTCCATTTGTATGTGTTTTCATAAAAGGGCACTAATCATCTTAGATTAAGGGTCATCCTGCTCCTGTATAATGTCACCTTAGTGATCTCAATCACAATTTTTTAAAAACTGCTTCCAAATCAGATCATGTTTATGAGTCCTAGGAAAACACTATATAATAAACAGTGTGAAAACCATCACAGATAGATACATAGGATATTCTATATTTCTAAAAGAAGTCTAATGATAAATTTAGAAAGAAAAGAAGTAACTTTATTTTCCAGAGCCGAACTGAGTTCACTTCTCAGGCAGTGCTCTTACAATGCAGAAGTCTGTTTCATTAATAACCAAGGGCAAAATGTGGCCTGTAGTAATTATACTGATAACATGATCAACTAATGAAGTTCATTAGTCTAGTTGATGGAAACAGGGATTTATTGACTTTTTTATTTGTCACTGGTAAATGAGCACTGTATAAAGTGGCACTTCTTGTACAAAGTATGAAGCCAAATGCATTCACCCTGCATCTCATCAGTCTTAATTAAATTGTGCTTTTAACTAATTTAAGCTGAAATCATCCAGAGCATATAAAATTTAAACATCTACTTAAGCAATAATCCATATAAATACTGTATTAATCATACATAGGCCAATTATTGTTACTAAATTTAGAAGTCTCTCACTGCTCAGGTTCAAAGTTCTTTGAGTTATTTTTTAATAGTTTACTGTGTGTTCAAACTTCTTAGTTCCAAGACAAGCCAGAATCAAATTTATGGGAAATGTGTGTATTTTATATATCTATTTATTTATTAACTTATATATTTAAATATAGATTGATATTATGAAATTTACTAAGATTAAATTATATACATAATGAAATTAATTAACAGATTCTATAAAAAAGTAACCAGAAATAATATAGTCGATAAACTTAGAGTTCTACTTCTTAAAAGAGATAGAAAATAAATTTATAGAAAAGGATGAACCTTGCAACGTCCCAAGGAACTGCACAGTCTCATCATTTGATCATGGTTTGCTACTGAATATTCACTCTTTTGTAGTTTTCATGGTGTCATCAACATAATTCCTTGATTTACACGCATTATTCCATACATGAACACTGACCTAAAAGAAATACACTAAAATTTGAACCAAGAACCCTGTGTATATATTTCAAATTTATAATATGGTCAAGCTTAATTCATTTAAGAAGCTTTTAAAGGGCAGAGGGCAGCATTCCTATATCCTGACCCACTGCACACAGAGCCCTGAACAGCATGCCTCTGCTGCCAAAGCCTGGCAGGAATTTTATGCTGTATTTGTTCCAGACTGCTTTCTTGATCCCCATTATGTTGTTAGCTCAGCAGAGGAAAGAGATGGTTTAAAAAAATGTCACAGTGGGAAGTGCTTTAATATTGAGTGGTAAATCCCCAGAGGCAAATGCAAAATATATCCACATTGTTAGCCATGCCTTCCAAGCAAACGCAAGATTGTTAAAATAAGTGACTTTGGTTTTTTTTTTTTTTTCATTTGGTTGAAGTTGTTTGTGGTTTGGGGTTGCTTGGCTGGGGAGAAGGAATTATTTTCCATGAACCATAATTTTTTTTTGTGTTCTTAGGTATTATATAAGGTGCAACAAAATAAAAATTCCCTCTCTTTCATCTTGCATCTACTATTTCTACACTTAGAACAGCAATAACAAATATATATATAACTGATATTAAATTATTCATCAACTCAAAAGGGAAATTTGTCTATTATACCATGTTTAATAGTGTCATTGTAGGTCATTGTTACCCACCCACTTTCCCCTGCTTGCAATCACCAAGAACTATTTTTACATATTAGACACAGGACAAATTATGAATATTCAAATGTGATCTAATTAATTCTCTAGAATGACAGATTCTGTCTTTCAAGAAAAAAAAAAACAGCCTCTTTTTCTCCCCCTTCTTCCTCACTGTATTGAACAAAATAACAAGGATATTTCAAACACCATCTCTGGAAATTAAAACCAAGAGTTGTGCTTTAACAACGCTGAAAATAGCAATATGAAGGTCTTTATAAAAATTCACACATCCTTTCTGATGCCTTTGCATGCTTTCTTTTTGTGATATTATTTGATTTTTATTGTCCCCACTACTAAAGATATAACTTATCTATTTTCAGAAGTGCTTAGTTTTCTAAATCCATTGCAATTCCTTTGTGGGCAAAATTGGTTTTTGATCTCTGGTGTTGAACATCTGCAAACTACATTTATATGCACGGTAATGACACCCAATCATAAAGGATATGGAATAATCTGTCTGTGTTACAACAGATGTCAATTTTTGTTGCTTGTTATTACAAGAGGAAGTGGCACTCCTCTCTGAGACAAGCAATGTTGCTTCTAATCCCTAGCAATAAATGTACCTAGAATATGTACAGAAGTGGCATTCAACCTAGATATCCATCACTGTTCTGATTGTTGGAAATGCATCTGGACCCTTTGAGTATATTTACTGTAATTACTCAGTTCAAACCTTTTCACATTATTGTGTGTGTCATCAAATAGCAGTAATGAGAGTAACTGTGTCCATTATTATAGGTTTTAGTACTCTGCCATCTGTAGAGTATTAGCCTTTGTCATTCCCCAAATGGCATCCCAGTGATCCAAAATTATACAGAAGCCACCACATAATAATGCATTTTTATATCACCTTTCATTCCCTCTCAACAAAGACAAGCCCTTCCTTAAGCTGTCTTATTAGGAGTGTAACCATTAAGAGTGAATCTCATCAAGGGGATACAAATTGAAACGAAGAAGCCAAATTATCCCTATTTGCAGACGATATGATAGTATATATAAGCAACCCCAAAATTTCCACCAGAAAACTCGTACAACTAATAAACACCTTCAGCAAGGTGGCTGGATACAAAATTAACTCAAAAATCAGAAGCCCTTCTTTATACAAAAAATAAATGGGCTGAGAAAGAAATCAGGGAAACAACACCCTTCACAATAGCCACAAACAATACAAAATACTTGGGGGTAACTCTAACTAAGCAAATGAAAGACCTGTAAAACAAGAACTTCAAATCCTTGAAGAAAGAAATTGAAGAAGTCAGAAGATGGAAAGATCTCCCATGCTCATGGATAGTTAGGATCGACACAATAAAAATGGCTACCCTGCCAAAAGCAGTATACAAGTTCAATGCAACTTCTATCAAAATACCACCACAATTCTTTATAGAACTGAAAACAGCAATTCTCAACTTCATATGGAATAACAAAAAACCCAAGATAGCTAAATTAATTCTTTACAAAAAAAAAAAAAATTCTGAAAGTATCACCTCCCAGATTTCAAGCTGCATTACAGAGCAATGGTAATTGAAACAGCATGGTACTGGTCTAGAAACAGACCAGTGCATCAATGGAATCGAATTGAAGACCTAGAAATGAACCCACACACCTATGGTCACTTAATTTTTGACAAAGAAGCCAAAACCCTACAATGGAAAAAGGACAGCATCTTCAAAAAATGGTGCTGGTCCAATTGGATGTCGACATGTAAAAGAATGAAATTAGACCCATACTTATCACCTTGTACAAAACTTAAGTCCAAGTGGATCAAAGACCTTAACATAAGGCCGACACACTAAATCTATTAGAAGAGAAAGTGGGAAAAACCCTCGAACTCATTGGCACAGCTGACAACTTCTGGAACAGAACACCAACAGCTCAGAATCTAAGACCAACAATCAATAAATGGGACCTCATGAAACTGAAAAGCTTCTGTAAGGCAAAGGACACTTTCATTTGAACAAAACGGCAACCAACTGATTGGGAAAAAAAACTTTCACCAACCCCACATCTGACAGAGGGCTAATATCCAAAATTTACAAAGAACTCAAGAAATTAAATGCCAAGAAACCAAATAATCCAATCAAAAAATGGGGAACAGAGCTAAACAGAAAATTCACAAAGGAGAAATCCCTAATGGCTAAGAGACACTTGAAGAAATGCTCAGCATCTTTAATCATCAGAGAAATGCAATTCAAGACAACTCTGAGATTCCATCTCACACCACTCAGAATGGCTAAGATCAAAAGATCAAATGACAGCAAGAGCTGGTGAGGTTGTGTAGAAAGGGGAACACTCCTCCTTTGCTGGTGGGAGTGCAAGCTTGTACAACTACTATGGAAATCAGTCTGGCCATATATTAGAAAACTTAGAATAGCTCTACCTCAAGACCCAGCCATACCACTTCTGGGTATACATGCAACTGATTCCTCACCAAACCACAAGAACATTTCCTCATCTATTTTCATAGCAGCCTTATTTGTAATAGGTAGAACCTGGAAACAACTCTGATGTCCCTCACCTAAAGAATGGATTAAAAAAAAACCTGTGGTACATCTACACAATGGAGTACTACTCAGCCATCAGAAACAATGAAATCATGCAATTTGCAGCCAAATGGATGGAACTAGAGAAGCTCAACCTTTTGTGAGCTAACCCAGAATCAGAAGTATGCACATGGCATCTATTCACTTATAGTCGGATTTTAGCTATATAGTACAGGATATCTATACTACAACCACCACACCAGAGGGAACAGGAACATTTTTTTCCTGTCAATGAGACACTTTGCCCTAGTGGTGCTGCCTTGTAAGCCCCCAGTGTATGAGGAGGCTCTTGGACATCATATGACTGCTGAACTGGGTTTGGGGACTGTTATGTAGGGACACTCCACTCCAGAGGAGTGGGATGGAAGGGATAGGTGGTAGAGGGTGGGAGGGCGGGACTGGGAGGGGTAGAAAGAAGACACTGTGATGGAGATGTAACCTGAAGCAATAAATAAATATTTAGATAGATTGATAGATAGAAGATAGATAGATAAAAAAGAATGAATTTCAGTGAACTGATTTTTTGTTATGTTAAAACTTAACACTGAAGCTTCAGAGGTAAAGAGAGCATGTGGTACATATTTCCACAATCAGCAGTGATAATATAAGGTTGTGAGAGCAAAGCAATACTATAAATAGACAAAATGTGAAAAGTACATTTCTATTTCCATGAACTATGTGGAAATGCTCTATGAATCTCTTCTATGAGGTGAGTAAGAGAGATCAAGTTTGTTTAAGGTTATATATGTCCAATTACTTAGAATGTCTACATTTATTTTCCAAACAAAAGACAGAAATATATATATTCTTAAATCAAAAGACTGACGTTTGATTATGCTAGAGCTAGCAGTAGTTTATTACCATATCAAAGCTCACATATAATACTTATTTGGTAAAAGTATCCAA
Organism: Lophiomys imhausi; assembly: GCA_907164525.1. Taxonomy (NCBI): domain Eukaryota; kingdom Metazoa; phylum Chordata; class Mammalia; order Rodentia; family Muridae; genus Lophiomys; species Lophiomys imhausi. Next base: position 810,473 of record CAJQZJ010032981.1, on the reverse strand, counting down.
TGTAAATGAAAAATTGCAGAAAAGGTATAAATATAATATAATAATAATAATATTTAGATATTCTAAAATTCCATTAAAAGATATAACTGTGAATTATAAATTTTTGTGAATTTTCTATTTTCAAAATTTTTCAACTATTCTATTTTTTTAAAAATTACATAATTCAATTTTAAACAAAAGTCTGGTGAGCACAAAGGCATCAATAGTGTAATAAAAATGAAAAATAATATAGTAAAAAAATGCAAGAAAGAAAACCTAGAGAGAAAATGCAAATGAAACTCGTTTAGTCTATTTTGTAATTACAACACCTTATGCTTTATATCCTTCAAAGAAGTTCAGTTCAATGTCAACTATACAGTAGTTCCTCAAGAATATTACAGAAAATAAGCTAATGTTAAAGGACCAGGAAATATTAGAAGTGACTATTAAGAATTTTAAATCAACATTTTTAAAAAGTGTTTATGGGGCTAGAGAGATGGCTCAGTGGTTAAGAGATACTTTTCTCCTGCAGAGGACTCAGGTACAGTTCCTAGCCCAGACATAGGGGTTCACAACTAATCATAACTCCACAGCCAATGTATCTGATACTTTCTTCTAGCCTCTTCAAGCATCAGACAAAACACTCACATACATAAAATAAAAATATTTTAAAAGTATTCATAACAATTAAATGTGGATTACATCTTACTACATACAATTCAGAATTTAAGTATCACAGGAATACCACCAACAATGAAAGCAACAGCTAGCTCAGTCTTTAAAAGGAAAAAAAATACATGCATTTGCATCATCTCTCAATTGCATGAGCTACTGCTGATAAGTGTGTTAACATGCTATCTTCATTGCTTTTGTCCAGTCAAAGAAAAGTATTTGAATCATTTTAAAGGATGAATAAGAATTGATTTCAAGGACTAGTGGCATAGCCTAAAGAACTGAGTTCCATCTCTTGAACACAATAGTAGAAAGAGAGAACTGACTTCCACAGTTGTCCTCTCATATCCACATACATGTCATGATACACACACACACACACACACACACACACACACCAAATGTTTTAAAGGAATGTTTTTAATACAAAATTTGATTTTTTTATATAGAATTGAAGACTTTTTATCCTCAGTTATTTTGTAAGGAATTAAATGAAGATGGAATCGTATCTAAACAACAGCAACGAAATAGTCAGCCATTTTTACATTAAAAATTTCAAGCATTAAAGAGACTCTGATAAGGGAAATCAGTGAGATGTAGATAAACACACACTTTCTTTTTGTGGTCCTAGAAAGGACAAAAATGTGTATCTTTTAATGTCACTTAGAGTACAAACAAAATCATTTCAACCAAACCTAGAGTTGGAAAGACGATTCTAACCACAATAGGTAAAAACTGAAAGATACAATGAATATGAACTATGGAAAAGCTAAACAAATGATAATGATAACCAAGAACACTCCAAAATAATAAAAGTAGACTTGAGTGGTCTTCTTAGTGGGTGATACTCTCCCTGGAATTTAGTTGATAGCATAGTTATTGATCCAATCTTAAGGATGATGTGTTCAACTGAACAACAACAAAATTGGAAAAACAATTATCTTTCAAAGGGTTATTTATACCAGATATTGAGGTCACTATTAATATGCAGCAATATATAGTGCTCCATAGAATAACATTTATTTACTATATTTCTATCCAACATGATTTATACTCCTGAGTATATCACAAAGCAATAAGCTTTGAAAATGTTCCAAAAAATTTAGAGAAGTTATATTCCTTTGGCATTTGATGCATGCATGTTTCTTCAGAAGGAAAATGTTCAATTCAACCACTATTTCTTCAACACTCACACATTAGAACCACTGTAGTAAGAATTGCAAAAGAGACAGGGTAAATGGACATATCTACCTTTGAATTAGACCCTCAACCAAGAAGAAAATGATATTAGAGCTACAGTAGTGGGCTGTCTTGTTACACAGAAAAAAGTAAAAGGAAACAATAGTAAGGTATTAAAAGTTCTGAGAATCAAAATCCCTCCACTCTTCAAATCTAGTGGGAAAAAAAAGTATGTTGTTGAACATATCTAAGGAAAGCTCAAGAAATGAATTTTCCTAATAGAACTGAGTTATACCAATAAATGAAGCAAGGCTTTACTTGTAACTCAGAGCCTTCCCAAAATGAAAGAAGATTGATTGGAGACAGGCACAAAATGACCAAGTGACCAAAAGTCAGAGACAAGGGATGGATAAAAGGACTTAAAGTGAGACTTTTTGGAAAACAAGACAATTCTTAAAAATTCAAATCAAGGTATATGAGTTTATTCTACAGGCCAAAGTAAGACAGACAATAATTAAAGATTTTTGAGCTGAGGAGTGAATATTCATGCTAACACAGGAAAAAAAAAATGAAACACATTTGATTTGTGGATCTTTTATATTTTAAACACAAAGAGAAATAATTAAAAGAATATTCACTGATATATTAAGGAAATGAAGTTTTTTAATGGTCAATTTCTCTTCTCTAATGATATTACTGAAATGAAGTTAATTGGTATTTACACTTTAAAGGTGTATTATATACTATTCTATTATACCATTTTCTTTTCACCAATAGTAAATATATTATTTCTGATTGTTGTAAACTAAATGTGAGAGATTAAAGGCAAAAAAAGTTTAAAGCCATAAAAGTATTTAACTTTCAATATTGATCAAGGCAAAATGTGGCCATTGGCCTTTGCTCAGGACACTTACTGATATTGATTAAAAGCCAAATACTTCCAGAAGCCAGCAAATGATGATGACACTTTCCCAAATAACCTGCAGTCTCTCCTAGAATAGCACCGTGACTGTGTGTTACAGGAAGGGGAATTAGTTGTGTCTGGGAAGTCAAGGTGTTTCCCATCACAGAACAGGGCAACAGGAAGTAAGCACAAGGACAAATTCCCTGACATGATGTAGGGCAAGGTGTGTATATGTTTCTGTTAAGTGTTCTGTCCTCTCTCCTGATAAAAAGCAATTTAGGCATAACTTTGATGAGAAAAAGGATCAGACATTTGATGTGTAGAACAGAGTCACCTGAATCCCATGTGAGGAATTTGAGAAACTAATCACAACTAATCTGAAGCAAAAATCGTAAAGAATGAAACGATTGGAAAATTATCGCAAACATCAACATGGAGGCATTGTTTGATCTAGTGTTGCCCTAGATGCATCGAAAGTGATTTGGAAGGAAAAAAAATGATTATAATCACTTCTTAGTTACCTTGTAACTTAACGCCACAGCACATAAAGGTACATCCACTTAAAAGAAACACATCTTGAGTTCCTTCATAGATTTAAATTCTTCTTGAAAGAACTCTATCACTTTCCAGAATGTAGAATTGTCGTTTTCATATGTTTCAGCTGTGGTGAAGTAGTCACAAGGAAGTTTCCTCATCTATGTTCACAGCAGCCTTATTTGTAATAGCTAGAAACTGGAAACAACCCAGATGTCCCTCAACCGAAAAATGGATTAAAAACCTGTGGTACATCTACACAATGGAATACTACTCAGCCATCAGAAACAATGAAATTATGCAATTTTCAGCCAAATGGATGGAATTAGAGAAGCTCATCCTGAGTAATCTAACCAAGACTCAGAAGGATACACATGGCATCTATTCACTTATAGTCGGATTTTAGCTATATAGTACAGGATATCTATACTACAACCAATGCACCAAAGGGAACATGGACGTAGACTTTTTTTTCTCCCTGTCAATGAGACACTTTGCCCTAGTGGTGCTGCCTTGTAGGCCCCCAGTGTATTAGGAGGCTCTTGGCCCTCATATGACTGCTGAACTGGGGCAGGGGAATGTTATGTAGGGACACTCCCCTCCAGAGGAGTGAGATGGAAGGGTTAGGGGGTAGAGGGTGGGAGGGCGGGAGTAGGAGGGGTGGAAAGAGGAGACTGTGATGGTGATGTAACCTGAAGCAATGAAAAAATAAATTAAAAAAAAGAAATATATTTTGAATGTTTTAAATGTTTAATTTTTAAAGATCTATTGATATTATTTCATGTGTTTGAGTGTTCTGTCTGCATGTATGTATATGTAACACATATATGCCTTGTGCCCATGGAGGTCAGAGATGTCACAAGGTCCCCTAGAACTAGAGTTATAGATAGTTGTGAACCACTATGTGGGTGCTAGGAGCTAACCCTGGGTCTTTTCTTAAAGTAACAAGTACTCTTGGCAGATGAGTGCTCTAGCCGCTGAAGTGGGTGTTTTGAAACACATTCACAGGGTCTGATATAACTGTAGTTAATGTCATGAGTTTCACTAAGGAAGTCAATGAAGCTTGAAAATAGACACACACACACACACACACACACACACACACACACACACATATATATATATATACATACATACATACATACTTTTCCTTCATAACATAAAAAGAATATTTGTATTTGTAGAGTATACCGAAGACAAAGTAGTCTGTTTAAACATGTAACCCAGACCCAGAAAGATGCACATGGTATCTACTCACTTATAACTCAATTTTAGCCATATAGTACAGGATAACTATCCTAAAAACCAACAGAATGAAAGGAACAGGAACATAGACTTTGTTACTTGTTAATGAGACACTTTGCCCTAGTGGAGCTGCCATGTAGGCCCCCAGTGAAGAGGAAACTCTTAGCCCTCATATGACTGCTGAACTGAAGGGTATGATATGAAGTCATCCCACACCAGGGGAGTAGGATAAGTAGGGGAAGGAGGAGAGGGTAGGAGGGTGAAAGGTTGGGCGCTGGAGTGGTGGAAGGAGGGGACTGTGATGGAGATGTGAATTGAAGTAATAAGTAAATGTATATGAAACACATATATGCCTGGTGTCCATGGAGGTCAGAGATGGCACAAGGTCCCCTAGAACTAGAGTTACAGATAGTTGTGAACCACTATGTTAGTGCTAGGAGCTAACCCTGGTCTCTCAGTCCAAAGCTCAAACATGAATAGAGAGAAGGCTCAATGAAGGTAAGTGGATTAAAGTTTGTGATTACAACTAATGGTCACACCACATAACCCACAAACTTCCTCTGGATAACTGTATCCAACGTACCCTGGGCACACAGAGTTAAGCAGTTGATGTTGCTCTTGGCAACATAGCTTTCAAGGCAGGTCTATCTGAAGATTGGCATCTCACAATTGTGCTGCCTGGAAGCCCATCTAGCTAATGGTGTAAGGTATACAATCTAAAGTCACTAACCAAGTCTAAACAGATCAGAAAGAAGAGCCAATGCTGCAAGGAGCCAAGTAGGTCAAGCACGGAATGAGCTGAAGCATGTGTTAGGTGGAAATAAACTGAGTCTTAAAAACCCACAGAGCTAGATTCCAGGGAGCTGTTGGGGGGAAAAAGATATACCTTAAACTTAAAAAAAAAGAGGGTAGAGGATGGTAGATTCCAGATTTTTAAATTGTTTTGGTTTCTTTGTTAATGTGGTTTGTCTCAGTCACTGGCATGGATTTTATGAGCTGTATTATGAGTCAAGAGGAGGAAAAATAGTAAAGTAAAATCAAGCAGAGACACCCACATAAATGTAACATTGGCAATAAGCCTTCTGAATAATTATTAGTGAATGAGTGATTGAATATACCTTCTTGTTTGAAAACCATGTCAATAGCATATGAGTGTGTATAAAATATGCATTAAATACATTAGAAAGGAGATTTTAGATATTTGAGAATGCCTATTATCATGGCTACCCACCCTAACTAAATTTCCTTTTGGGTTTTCTCAGTCTTTCAAACCCATGTCCTTTTATTTCTTAATTTCAAATTTAGAAGCTTACCCTGTTCTGTGTCTGCTTAATTATCACATAGCTAGAAGATTCATGAATAATCACTAAAGATGAAAGTTCTACTTGATAATTAAAACTAACTTATGTTTTCTCCATCTTAAAAAAAAACAAACTCATCACATAGCAAAACATGAGAGCAAGTAGATTTATATATGTTTTCTTAAATAACACTCTTACTATGGTAGTTTTTTTTTTTTTTTTTTTTTTACATACGCTACCATTCTAGCCATGGTACTTGAAGAGTAAGCCTGTTTTCATAGTTAAACACAGAACATATGCAAATGATTGAATTCAGTGTTGGAGAGAGGACCACAATAAACCATCAAGGTAAATAAATAATTCTGTGTTAGAGTACAGGAAGGCATGAATCAACAAACAGATCATATGCTAGGAATTTCTTCCTCAATTTGACAATAACAGAATCCTATTGTACTTATTAATCTGGAAGACTAAGATGGAAGTTGTGACTCATAAAGTTTACTATGATAGCAATATGGAGATTGAGATGTTTTATAAGTATACTACTGGAAAAAAATCCAAAGACCAAGACAAGAATTCTAATGTCCTCAGGAAATGTGCTGACAATGAAATAACACAGTTCAATGATAATATTTGCATCCTCTTGATATCCCTCATCCTAAATGTCCAGCCAATGCGTGCTGACTATAAATATCCTTCTCATCCTTAAGTTCATCACAAATATCTCCCCATCTACTGAAATCATCTGCTTGAGATCTGTCTGTCTCTTTGTACATTCTCACACAATCTTCTGGTTGTTTCTGTTCTAAGACAAATTTCATTCTGTCTAGGCTTGGAGTTCCTTGTCTATGTGTCTAATGGCTCCAACTACCACAAACTTCCTTAAAGAGTTTCCTTGGCGGTTCATTCAGTTATAATGCTTCTACCAAGAACAATTAGTACATAACCTTTCAGAGAAATATATAACCTGTGTGAGTAAATAAAGAAATTTGGATATCCCAGGGAATGTGGTTGTTTTGCACAGCTAAAACAAAAACAAAATTCCATAGCCATGAGCAGCAATAAATGATGAGGAACAATTGGGTTAGCCTAAAAAAAAAAAAAAAAAAAAAAACACGTATTGGGCTGTAGAGAAAAATGATTAGATGAAATATTTCTTGGTAAGAACTAATATATGATGTTTATAGAAATGTTCCTCTGTGCATCTTCCTGCAAATCACAGTGGCAGCAGAGATAGATCCACAGGTATTTTATCAGAAAACTGCAAACAGATGAACACCAACATTGTGAAGATGCCTGTGATTCACTACAAAATAGATCTTTTCCTGTAACTATGACCCTTCATTCCAATACTAGAAGAGAAAACTCACTCTAATGATTTCCTACCTAGCTGTAACCAGTCACAAACCCTTGTGACTCTGGAAGAATTTAGTTAAAAGGGATAAGTGAAAAGTGTTGAGGATAACAACTTCTTTTCCATTGCTGCTCCACCACCATAAACAATGTTCATTTCCACCAATATTGCCCAAAGATATGATAGCACATCAAGCTATTCATTATTGACTTATCAAGTACTCTGGATTTCATAATTGGGAAAGGATGAAACACAAAACAAAAGCCATCTAGAGCTAGTGGCTTTGTAAGAATTCCTCAGCATTAATGCCAGTCTTCCCAAATCCCTTTGAGGATAGATGCTCAGATGCTGAGAGAAAATAATTGAACAGTTTTGTGGTGACATTAAACAGCAGCTTATAATTGACGTCAATATGAATAGCAATAAATATGAAGGGGATGGCATATGTTCTATACAGACAGTGTGAGCAGAATCCAAACCCAAATGCCTTTGACTCCATCACAGGAGGGTGACATGAGAAAGCTGCCTAATCATCAGACAAATGAATATACAATGATCCATTTGCTTCCTGTAGCAGAGCTGGATGATTTCATACTACGTTGGCTAATCATCTGCATGGAAACAATAGGACGAATCTGTCCACCAAAAGAACACAGACTTGCACTGATGCGTGAATTGACCAATGTGATAGTACCTCTTTCTTCCTAACAGAGTTTTTCAATTCACCATATCAAAGTGAAGTGTTATGCAGTTCCCTGTATAATTAGCAATTACTGCAGCTAAAGAATGACTGTTCCTCAGAGTAGTAAGTTAGGTTGCCAAATATAAAGGTGATCAGTAGTGATGCTTGTCTTTCCTCCTACCCTGGTAACTTCTGCCAGCCCTGAAGTTCTGGTAGAGCTGAAGACATTTATTTACTCAGTGTTCTAGATCTTTAAACAAAACTGAAAATTGAATGAGCAAACAAAAATTGACTCCCCTGAGTGTTTATCCCCATGAAATGTGCCATTTAGAGTCAATACTTAAATAACTGCATATTTGAATTGGCATTTAAGTAAAATGCGTATAGGATAATAATAGTAATAATAATAATACAAGTAATTCATGCAGTAATTTTATAACCTTACTAAAATTCATCATCTTTCTCAAGCCCACCTTCACTTTCAGATGCAGGCTCTCTTCTATCTACTTCCTTTTTTTTCGACAGGCACTAAGCACTGTCCTTTCTTTTACTCCATCACTGGCCACCCATAGCCACCTAATTAGTCTCATTCCCATCATGTCTGCCCACTGTGTATCTGTCCATCAAAGCACTCTAGCTTATTAAAAAGTTCCCCCTTCAATGGCTAAAGCAACAAACTTAGAAAAAAGACCTATGTTTCTTGATTGGTGTCAGTTTCTCCATGCTCATCTGGATATCCCACTCACTTGCACATTACTCTAAATCTTTTTTTTTTTTACTTTATTTTTTATTTCTTCAAGTTACATCTCAATTGAAATCCCCTCCCTACCCCGCCTCCAGTCCCACCCTCCCACCGTCTTCCGCCTCAACCCACCCCTCCCCTTCCTTTTTTTTTTAAGTTTAAGATATATCTTTTCCCCCCAA
>CAJQZJ010032981.1:665251-758384 GCA_907164525.1 Lophiomys imhausi | reverse complement strand
AAGAAAAAGAACCATTATTTGGACTGAAAGGGAGAGCTGTTGGGGGGAAAAATAAATACCTTAAACTAAAAAAAAAAAGAAGGGAAGAGGATGGTGGGGCTGAGGGGGAGGAGGGTGGAAGGGTGGGACTGGAGGGGGGAGTAGGGAGGGGATTGTGATTGAGATGTAACTTGAAGAAATAAAAAATAAATTATTAAAAAAAAATTAAAACATTATGTTGTCCATAGAATGAGTCGTTGTGATCTCACTATTTGAAGTGGACATGTCATAGGGGGCGAGTTATCAACTTGTTTGCTAGCTCTGATCTATTTGTAGACTTGTAGTGATTCCTGGGATCACTGTTTTTCTGAAATCACAATGAGGCTGACATGAAAAATGGCCAGAATTGATTACAGATATCTGTTGTGGAGTAGTTATGGGAAAATGGAAATGTGAGAACTTCTATTGCCTTCAGTGTTCCAAGGACTGCTTACTTTTGAAAAAGACTACCTCTTTTCAGGTTATTTTGGAGCTTTAGTTACAAACCAGAATTCTATTTTACCTAATACATTTTGAACACCTGCTTGGATTTATATGGTAGAATTGGGACACACAGAGGAAATATCTAGAAGTTTAGCATTATCAAAAGACTGATTGTTATGATGTTTTCATTTTTTTTAGACCCAGTCTTATCATTTTCTGAGACAATAGACAGCTTGTGACTGGCTTTCTCCTTGCAGTAGCTATCCTAAGAATCCTGATGTCTGCAGTCAGTGGACCTTAGCAATGAGTCTCTGAGTAACACGCTCTTAGTTCTGGAAGGGAGTTGCTCTAATTTTTGTCACTGTGTCTGATGTGACATTCTGCAATGGAGTAGAGTATACTCTTGGTGTCACGGTTCCTGGCTCCTCTCATCTCAGCAGTAGCCATTAAATAGAACCCATATTTCTTTGAGTGCATCCTTTGAATGCATGAATACTTGTAGACAAGTATTCTTACCCTCTTTGCAGTGTGCAAGTGAGACTTCTTTTGGGAGACAACAAGGCCCTACTGGGATGTCAAGAAAAGGGAGAACTGGAGAGAATTTTGAGATCAGATGGCTGTTTCCATAATCGCCATGCATGCTGCTGGTCTGTCTATTGGATCCGTTTTCCTCAACCTTTTGTGTGCAATTTCCCAGCGTGGTTGTTGAAACATGTGGAGCCACTCCTGGGAAGCAGACTAGGTGAAGGCTCTTTTCTTTGCAGTTTAGCTCCTACATACTTATAAAAAAACTCAGTTTGCTAAGGTTTTTAACACGCATGCTTGTTCTCCTTATGCAGTTTTAACACCCCATCCCTCATGATATTTACAACACATCTGGCTGCAGGTGCAGGCTATGACATTTTGACTTTTTTTTTGTTTTTTGTTTTTTTTTTTAAACCACACTAACCTGTGCTACTTCTCCTAGTGTTTAGGAAAAAGGACCCTCTGGAGTGAAATATTAATGATCTCATAAGTACAACTGCATCTTCTCTGCTTTTCAAGTCATGCATTTCCAAGCCGAAAGGCAGCAATACCAATTATAGCTATAGGAATCTTGTATGTTGTCCCAGTAGGATACAGAGATGCACATACAGGGACACTCAGCTGGGCTCTGATACTTGTAATGGAATGCTTCCTTGGGCTTTGGTGTTTTGATGCTGTAAAAGGGAAAAGTGGTTCTAAGATGGAAATTTGGTTGGTGAGGGAGAGCAAGTCACAACAGCTGAGCTAGCTGTGTAGGAAATTGCCTGTGGGTGCATAAGAAGAAGTGTCTCCTTACCTCTTCTTACGACTCTTTGCTTTGGAGAAGAGGGAAAGCCTATGTAGTGCATTCTGCCTTCCTCACTGTTCCTCTCATTCCCCTGGGCTGTGTGCAGTAATTAGAATAGTGTACCAGGGATGAGTGGTAGGCTTTATTTTTGACTCTACTGCCACCTGAGAGACAGGCCCTCTACTCAGAGATGTTCAGCCTAAGGGTAAAGACAAATGAGCAGATTATAAAATCAGTAGTGTCACATGGACCAGAGATCCTGCTGGCAGACACAGATTCCCTGGCTGACTCTTTTGTGGCTGGCATTTCTCTTAGATTCCCTAACTCCAGGCTGATTGAAAGACTTATTAGAAGGCATAATACTATTTTGTAAGCATTCATATGAGCTAACACAAAAAAAATTGTGGAGCACCAGGAAAAAAAAATATAAAAAGAGTTCTTCCAAATCAAGAAACCTAGATAATGATTCTGTGCTGATAATTGTCCAGAAATAAAGTAATTAATAATTATTTATAGTCAAGTTATATGATAATCATGGTTTGATGTGTATATATACATCTATATATGTGAGAAATAGATACACATACACACACACACGATCTGAGAATTACAGGTACTAACACATGTATTTATTGCGCACCTTAACTAAGTTATGAATCCTAATAATATTTGTTTAGATTTTTATTTGAATTTTGACTCTCACTTTTTTTTGTTTGTTTGTTTGCTTTTTTTGAGACAGGGTTTCTCTGTGTAACATCCCTGGCTGGAATAGCTTTATATACCAGGCTGGCCTTGAACTCACAGAGATCTGCCTGCCTCTGCCTTCTGAGTGCTGGGATTGAAGGCATGTGCCACCATGCCTGGCTAAGTCTCACTTTTAAACCAAGACTTTCCTATCTGTAACAGAATGAGTCAAGCCTGGGAGTAAAAAGGGGAACCACAACACTAACAAATTTCTCAAAGAAAACTGTCATCTTCCATTCTAAACTTTCAGTTCTCTGGGTTCTCTCTTCTTTCTTAGTCTGCCACATTATTTAGTTAGGAGAATGAAAGTCTGCATGCGGTAACTGTATATAAGAGAAAATGCCTGTATAGGCAAAAGTCTTATTTTATGTAGCTATATCCAGTCATTACAACTGAATCTTCATAGCTCTTTGGGAATATCTGCTCACTAGATAGTTGGATGTTTACATTCCTTTTAAGCTCCTAGAATGTACAATAAAAATAATATATAATATCTGTAAAGTATAAAGACACTTAAAATGATCATATATTAATGGTACTATTTTTATAAGAAATGAAGAACCATATGAGACTCAGGAAACAGTTTATGACTCTGGTCAATAAAAAAAATGACGTTAGTAGTTCTCTCTCCCGGGCAACGAGACACTTTTCACTGATGGTACTGCTTTGTAGATCCCCAATGAATGAAGAGGCTCTTGGCCCTCATACGACCTCTCAAATGAGATGAGGGACTGTTATATAAGGGCACCCCACCCCAGAGAAATGGGATGGAAGGGTTAGGAGGTAAAGAAAAAAAATGAAATGTGATGTTTCGGCCTTTTACTACTAATTGTCATAAACTGTTTAGGATAATTAAGAAATGCAAACTAATGGTTATGCAAGCCGGTCATTCAGTTAGGTACTATGACAGCCTATTATAGTTACTTTCTAAGCTAATCAGAAATAAACCGGCAAGAGACAAGCAACATCTGCTTACCCTAATATAAGAGATAGATAGGGATCTTCAAAAACCTCAAGAGATCTGCAGAGTATGGCATTCAAAGATGTTTTCGTAACTTTAGATTTTTTTGTATCAAGACATATCAACTCCTGACAGCACCCCCTATTCTCCTCCAAGTAGAAGATGAGCATCGAAGAATCTCCAGTGGGAGATGATTGAATTAGTCGCAAGCCTATCTCTTGGTAGGAAAAGCCCCTTGCCCCAATTGTAGACAGAATGCTGTCCAAAAAGGACAAAATCTGGAAGCAGGTAAGTCGACAGCCTAGCTCTGCCAAGACAGGGTAGGTAAGTCCTTTATAACCCCTGCTCTACAATCAATGTCTGTCAGAGAAATGGGGCCAAATGACTGAAGATCGATGCTGTAAGAATGGAGAGAAAATAGGACCTGTCCAGGCAGCCACAGGTATGTCATTTCTTAGTTTGGGAAGCTGCAGGCCCTGTACTTCCTATAAAATCAGATATATTTATCCCTCTCAGGTCTCTGAGGTGGTCGAAGAACAGATAGCTAGAGTCTCATAATTTAATTTTGAGTTGTTTAGGAGTCAAGAGAGTGTTATAGATCTAAGAAGATACTTTTAAAAGTGTGTTGCAAGTTAGTATGAATGTTGAGTCAGATATAGACCTTTAAACTCATGGAGATGGTTAGATAGTAGAATGTTAAAGTCAGGTACCAAATACATATGGACTGGTCATTGGGAATGTACGTTAAGCCATATAACCCTCATAACTGTGGCCTAATTACCTCTGTTGTACTGTATTGTATTTGTTATTATAAGAGAAAGAGCCATTTGTTGGACTGAAAGGGGAAACTGTAGGAGGAAATAAGATATACCTTAAACTTAAAAGAAAAAAAAAAAAGGGAAGAGGATGGGGGGTTGAGGGTGGGAGGGTAGGACTGGAGGGGGAATAGGAAGGGGACTGCGATTGAGATGTAACTTGAAGAAATAAAAAATAAAGGAAAAAAAAGAAACTAGAAAAAAAATGACATGTAGTCTGAGACATGTTTTAAATGGACATGATTACAGAAGAAATAAAATTTGCTTAGGGTGACTTTTTTTAACATAAGGGAAGGGCTACTCACTTTCAACAGAAGATGTCTTATCTCTCTTTCCACAGAGTGTGCAGTGGCCATTGTTAGTACACTGTTAGCAATGTACCCAGAAATTCTTCAGCAGAGTTATTTATACTAGTTAACTGGCTTGCCTGAACTATAAACCCCAGGGAGAGCTTAGTTAAAAATTGATGGGCCATTGAGATTAAAAGAGGAAAACAAACAGCTACAAACCAAATGAATAAGTGATACTTCTTCAGTTTGCCAAAGCCAGAAGTATTCTCTGCCAGTTGGAATCTGAATAGGGTAGATTGTGTGCAAAGGGCATGGAAAATGTCATCCCTAGGTCTATGACATAGAACTAAGGATACACCCATCCTTTTTTCTTACTGCTTCCAGACCAATGAAATTATAGGCTTACCCCATATCATATTATCTGCTTACTCCATGGGTAAGAATACCGTGAGCCTTTCCAACCTCTCGTAGAAGCTGTGCAGTCCTCCTTTGTTAATTGTCTGTGTGCCATCCTGTTTTCCTGTAGCAAAACAGGCTCAAAGCCAAATTGCAAAAAATAATTTTAAGAACAAGTACTTTAAATCAGTGTAGCAATAAATTAATTTCATGCCTAGTCTAAATGGCATTATTAATAAAATAGAACCCGTGTGGTGTTTGAGGACGGCTGTATAGAAGATGTGGGTTTGCTGGCTCTCTCCTTAGTACCTGCCGTTGCTCACAGTTCTTTCCAAATGCTGCCAGGAGCTGTGTCATTTGTTGGCTGAGGGTGCAGAACAGCTGACTGCAGGGAAAGTTGGCAACACCTTGCTGAAGGCATATCTCAAACTGAGGAATCCTGGCTGGCATCTCAGTTAGTAAACACTGTAGCTTTTCCACAGAATTGGATGTCTACTCCTAATTCCTGACAGGAAGGGAAAATCAAGGAGAGAAAATGATACAGGTCACTTGAATGTGTGACTGATTGACAATTCATTAAGGCTGTATATTTTTGTTTTATCTCAGAACTCTATCCATGTGAAATGTGGCCTATTTTTTGTTAAAAACAAAAACAAAAACAAAACAGCAACAACAAAACCTCCCAAACTCGTTAGTCACTGGCTGTTCAAGCATAAGAGGAACACATAGATTGTGTGTACTCTTATTTGTTTGTTTGTTTATTTGCTTGTTTTGGAAACAATTGAAGGTGCACGATGTATTAGGTAATTTTGTGCTTTGTTTCCTTGACTCACCAGCTACCAACATCAAGCCATTCTATGGGGTCTCCTCTTCTTTGCTGGATTATGTTTTCTCAGGGAGTAGACTTCTATCCTCTCAAGAGGATTTCTTGGAAAGGCTTAGCGAAGCGCTTTTTCTGTGCCTCTATTAAGCATTTATTCAAAAGGATCTTGGAATTTGTACAGCTTAAAACCATTGTTATCAAGAGCTTAAGCCAAATGAAAAATGGGACCATTTAGAAACCACACTTGTTTCTTATATCTGCTTATAGCGTTCTGGGCTCACATCTGTGCTTCAGAGGTCCAGTGACATCTAACTCCCTTCCCTGGGATATGTATGAAGGAATCTTAGTGGCTACCACCTTTGGAATTTCTATGGTTTGATTCCAGACAAGGTCTCCACTCTCAAGAAAATCCAGTTCCTATTGCTTCTTCCTGTTTACTCTACTTTCCAAGGAAACATAACCTCACACTTTCTGAGTCTCCATAGGAAAGGGTTTTGACCCTTCCCCTTCTGACACTATTTTCTTGAGAACTCAGTGGCTTACCTAAAGGAGTCTTTGGAAGTTTCTCTATTTGGCCACATTGTGATGCCATCTTTTATTTGTCCATAGGATAGATCTGCAACTCAAATTGTTGCTTTCCTTCAACTTAACCAGTAGAAATAGATTCCACATTCAAGGAAAAAGAAATTGGATGTGGAGAAACTGAAAGTATGAATTCACGTAGTAAACATTAGGTTCTTTCTAGTTTGGTTGCATCATTTAGATAATTTGTTTGTGGTTTATGTTTCTGCCCCTGACATTGATCTTGTGGTAAATACTGTGCCTAGGAATTGTATGAGGACCTTAAAAGAGGCGATGGGCAAGGTCTGCATACTCAATGGCCCTGGCTATGTCACTCTTGGAAGGAAACTACTTCTGTAGGATCACTTCTTTAGGCATGCACATATTTTAAATATTTTATTCTAAACTAGAACATACCATTCTTGTTACACATTGATTGAATGAAACAAACTAATACACTTGAAATTATGAAATATTGTGACTGACATACATGAAGACTTCTTGAAGTCTTTTCTTATCTCTTGAGTTTTTGATGTCACCAGACACAAATCTGTATGTGTCTCTGAGGTGAACCAGATTGTACTAAAGTTTATTTTTGGAGACAGCACAAAGTATGATGTTTTCAACTAACATATGCATATATTAGTTAAAGAACTTTTTTGGAGTATTGTTCCAGAATAATTTCATTGGAGTAATTTCAAGAGTGCACTGTTTTTTCTCTCCTAGATCTTAACAAAATTTTAAACCTGGGGATGGTCTTCTACCATCCAGTGCAAATCAAATCCAATTGCACTATAATTATATGAAAGAATTTATTCAAACACAGACATCTACTGTAGTTGTAGAAACCAGGAACTATGTCTATCGAAAGAGCAATTCTGCATGTTTTGTGTTACTTTCAAAGATGAGTAAAACATAAATTTAAAATTGACATTTATTACAAGCCCCCTTAAAACTTGTGAATAACACAGGGAAAATTACATAGTGCTAACTTAAAATGCCTTGAATTCATAAATTTTGTTTCCTCTTACTGGCCCTTAACCAAGGTGCTGGGATTTAATTTCCTCAAATGCTTTCTGCATTTAAAGTTTTCATGTATGTTTCTCTTTGGCATCCAATTTCCTTTGCCAAGGAATAGGCAAACAAGAACTAATAATGTACTTTCATTAACTTCATTCTTTTCTGATGCCATGGATTTCTTTATCTGATGTGCAATGCAAATGTTATAAATGATGAATTTTAACACAATGCCTTGCACAGCAGCTTATCATGAAGATTTAGAAAGGAAAAGGCTGTATTTGATAATGCAAGTCTTGCTAATGCACGAGGGAGAATTTTTCTTATTTAAATTTCTCTTTACAACATTATGACCTCCTAATTGGAGCTGTATTTTCTTTGCGTAGATCTTCAAATTTGATATTTTTGTCAAACAACAGGTCACCAGATATTCCCTCTGTTATGCAGAAAGGCTCACATCCTTAGCAAAGTCTTCCCATTTTAATAATAAGATGATGATTATTGAATCAGTGTCAAAATACTCCTTGCAGAGCCAAGTACCTTACTGGTACTTGAGGTCTATGTCAACTACGTGTCTTGTTAAGAAGAGTTTTTCTACGGTTCTGATGTGCACAGTTTAGTTTTAAGACTGGAGACTTAAAACTGCCTAAAATACTGAATACAATGTTATATTTATTTGCATTTGTGCCTGACTGATTTGCTGAATACTATGGCAAGGGCTGACTGGTAATAAAAATAAATAAAAGATATTACATCTTAAAATGTTAAGGGATTGCTGTGTTAAAAAATATGCTAGCTTAGAAAACCTTTAACATACTGACTCTTGACAATGTATCTTGATGGCTTTTGAAAGGATTTCAGTGAAAGTCCCTACAGATTAATGGATCATATCAACAGTTGTAAAGTGGTTTGATTTTGTTGATATTTACTTTATTTTGGTTTTGATAAAAGGTCTTGATGTGTGTATACTTCTGGCTGGTCTTGAACTTTTGGCAGTTGTTCTTCCTCAGTTTTCTAAATACTATTATTATATTTGTGCATCAGCATGTCTGTCCATGCTAAAAATTCTTCAACTTATTATTATTCTACTAAATTTGGGATGGTCAGACATTATCAAGGTATAAGACATGCAGAGGACCACTAATGTAAGTGTTTTGGTAACATAGTTTAGAATGAATCCAATTAAGCTTGTAGACTAAGATTCAGAAAAAAATAA
Source organism: Lophiomys imhausi (assembly GCA_907164525.1). NCBI lineage: Eukaryota > Metazoa > Chordata > Mammalia > Rodentia > Muridae > Lophiomys > Lophiomys imhausi. The sequence goes on along the minus strand of CAJQZJ010032981.1, from coordinate 749,787 downwards.
GACTTACCTTTTATGTGCTTTGTCTTAAATCCAGGGTGAAATGATGCTTAACTTTTAAGATATTATAAAATGTATTTATAAAACACACAGAATAATATTGAGTACACAGTAAACTCCACATATTATAGAAGTTAGTGCACCTCTGAAATGATGCTAAAAAACACTCATTACAGAAGCTACAGTTAGCCATATTGGGCACTGGGCACTGGCCCTGACCTGGGGAATAGGAAGTTCCACAGATAAAGTGTGACACCTTTGTATCTCCACAAAAGTGGCACAGTTTAGGCAAAGACTGGATGCACATTTTTTTTTGGCAGAGAACCTAGAATGCACAGAGGCCTAGAGAGAATATGAATTTGAATTGTAAAGAGAAGTGAAGGAATGTTAGAGTTAGAAGGTTGATTTTAGAGCTGGGGAAGGGAGATGGGACTGTACATGAAGTTACAGTGAGAAACCGGTTGATCTTGGTAATTCAGTAATGAGACAAGGAGAGTCATTCAGGAAATTAAACACTGAATAGCAACAGTAATACAATGATTAATTGGAATGGAAAGCTGATTTCTTGAATGTCCACAAAAATAACATAGAACTTTGTCACCTAGGTGTGTGCATTGCAGAGGTGGTGTTCCTTTACCAATAGCATCAGTATCTCTATGGAACCTGCTTGAAATTTTGCACATAGGATCAGGACAAGGAGATGGCATGGCCTAGTGGTTTAAGGCGCTAGATTTAGGGTCAGAATGAGCATCTTAACAATATCCCTAGGTGATTTATAAGCACACAAAAAAATTGGGAAGCACTAACCTGAAGGTAGCACAGGCAAATATATAATTCAGGGGAGAGAACGAGAGTCAATTACAGAAACTTCAAAGAGATAAGATGGAGAAGTGTAGGGAGTAGGGATCATGGGTGGCAAGAAAAGTGCATGGGGAATCTGTTTCCTTATTAGCATTACTGGGTGGATCGTGATGAGGATTATAAAACAACTTTTGAGGCGTGAAGATAAGGAAAATAATTCTCTTCATTGAATTGTGTTTTTAAGCAGCCCATGTTACATAAGGGAGCCACTAAAAATTGTGTGGGTCAATGTGGAGCCATGTTATTAAGGAGAAAATCTGGTCATTCACTTAATGTCAGGGAAGAGTCCCCAAAACGACCCTTCTCCACTGTCCTTCCAAAATAGAACAAGGGCATGTTAGAATTGCTTTTCTAGTAGGCATTAACAACTTCAAAAAAAAAAATGAGTTCATGAAGTCAAAGATCTCTGACTCTTCTGTTAAGTATAAATGCATGAAAATCAAGCCATAAGGCACAACAGAGCTTGGTAATTTGTGTGTAATTCTCCTGTGCAGACTTGGCAGGAATTCAGGCTCTGCAGTAGGGAGAGGTTAGGAATCCTGGTGAGGCTTGGCGTCAGTGTTGGTGGATTATTTTTTTTTAAGCTTTCTTTAGAACAATGTAGAGCATTTACGTATTTGAGACCACTACTTGCTGAGTTGAAATGAACTCTTCCTCAGGGGGGAGCTTGAAAGTTTATCTAGCCAGATTGTGGAATTTCTGGATAACCAAGTACTCTCCAACTCCAAGTTACCTGATTTTAGCAAATAAGAGTAGAAAACACCCTGACAAATTTGAATCTCAGATGAATACTAATACTTTCTCAAGTTGAAATTTGTCCCAAATATTCAGAAAATATATACATAAGAAAAACTACATAATACTTTTCTGAAATACAACTTCAGCTATATACTGTTTATTTTAAAAGACAACCTTCTTTTAGTGCCCTAAGTGAAGATTGCAAATATATTAACTTATATAAAATATCACAACTATTAATGCTTAGGGCAATACTGAGAAATTAATGAAGTGTCAAGTAAAACATTATAAAATCAATTTAAAAAGCATCTATATATCCATTTTGGAGGAAGAAACAAAACAAGCTCTCTGGGAAAATTATAAGATGATTTTCCTTCCTGTAGTGTGATAAAATTACTGATTTATTTTTTAAACCTTCAATACATTTTATCATCTTGTTCTATAATCTTAATGCGACACTGAGTGGGAAGGCAGCCTATAATTAAGGCATAAGTTATCAAACAGACTGCAGATGTGGAGCTGCAGTGGAAGGTAAGCTTGACGGTTGGCTTCTAACGGAGGCTCTAATGTTTAGCAGATGTGCTCATTCCAAACAAGGAAGACAGTATTAAAAATAAAACTCTATTACAGGTAGCATCTAATATAGAGAGAAAATGTTTCTTTAATTAGATCTGTTTTTAGAAATTCTTCGGCCTGGATGTATATTACATATATATATATATTTTTTTGCAATCAAATTAAACAACTACAACAAAGAGAAAATGCAATTTAAAATAGCTGGAAGTATGATAAGGGAATATAGAAAAGTTAAGGTTTAATTCCATTAAGGGTCATGGAGAGGTTTTCCAGATGGCAGCATGTGAAGATCTCTTTAAAATAGGTGATAAAAATCTTCTTCAGTGCATTTTTAATGACTAAGGTCATATAGGTGGAAGTTGTGTGAAATAGAAAAGAGGGTAAAAGTAGAAAGAAACCTTTTCCTCAGATCTGAAGACCTAGAAACACTGATAATTTTGATATATTCCCTTATAGTGTTTTTTAATGTAGAGATTATATTATGTATTTGATATTTTCTAACCGTACTTCACTTAATGAAGGTCTTTTTCTTTTAATCAAAAACTCTCTGTTAATATCCTTATACAGGTAACCAGTAATGCATTGCCTGGATGAATAGTGATTTTTAATGATTTTTTAACTTTGAACTTTAGGTATCCAGTTTTTTTTTTTTAATCCATTATATGATGCATCATCGCATGTTCAAGGAATTATATAACTGGTTATTTCTGAGGTTGTGAAGTAGAATTGCTGGACTAAGAGTATAAGATGACATTAATGGTCCTAACACACATACCATCAAACATGAATTATAAATAGATGGTCTGAGTTTAGACTTAATTGTTCACAAACAGAGATGGTAAAAGGTCAACAATGAAAGTCAGAGACAGAAAGTGTATCACATGGTCAGTCTCAAGGAGCCAAAGAATGTGCTGGGGCATACATTACAAGTGGTGGATGGGTAAAATCAAGTTAAAAGAGTGGACTTCAGTATTGGATTGTGGGAGATCGTAAATGCCACACTAAAGTAATGAGTTTCTCCTTCTATACTAGGGAGTGGAGAGCCATGGAGAGCTTTGGAGCAGAAGAATGCCATGACTTTAAAACTTTCTTTCAGTTAATTATAGGTTATTAAATGTTTCTGAACTTTTTGATCATGCCCAAATAATATTTAAGGTCATCAGCTATCAAAATTTGAATCTGAAATAAACTATTCCATGGGCTCATCCTGTTTAAAGATATCATTAACATTTACTTTATTGAACATAAATTGATTTTTATACACTTCTGTCAGAGACTGCATAAAGCACCTGGAAGATGGAAAGTGGCAGGGCAACTCAATGCCCTAAAGACCTTTAAATGTGTATCCTGGTGGGCATAGGGCTGTGAACGTGATAAAGATTTATTGAGGATTCAACATGTTTCTAGGATCTTGTTTAATGATGTACTCCAAAGTTGTTCCTGACTCTGAGCAAGACTGGAAGAGCGCAAGTGCCACTTAAAGGACTGTTCAGATGCATTGCTGTTAAAGTCAGCCCACAGTGTGTCCTTTTTTCATGATTGTCTTTCTTTATGACAATGTTTATATGAAAACATATAGAAATAAATAACTCCTATACACAGATATCTTTCATATTTTCTAGGCAGAGCTGCTTTTTAAAATTTAGTTTTTATTTTTGTGTGCAATATACTTTGACCATATCTACTCCCACTTCCTTTCAATTTCCACCACTCCCTACCTCCTCTTTCCAAAGTCGCTCACATCTCTGTTCTAACTTTGTGTTTTCTTCTTCCTCTTTTTATAACCCACTGAGTCCAATTAGTGAAGCTAATATGGACATAGATAAAGGGTGCTACTCACCAGCCTACCTGCACATAGGTACAGGGTGCTACCTTGGCCAGCCTATCAGTGGCCAAGAAACTAACTCTGACTCTTCCAAATGGCATCAGGTGATAATAGATCCTTAGCAGTGGAACACTGCAAGTCTCCCCCCTCTGTGTTGGAATGTTGTTTTGCTTGATCTTGTATAAGCAACCACAGCTACTGTGATTTCATGAATTTGATGACTTTGTCATGTTGGAAAGATACCATTTGTAGCAGTCCTCCCTGACCTCTGCTCAAGCTGGTTTCCTTCCTTCCTTCCTTCCTTCCTTCCTTCCTTCCTTCCTTCCTTCCTTCCTTCCTTCCTTCCTCCCTCCCTCCCTCCCTCCCTCCCTCCCTCCCTCGCTCCTTCCTTCCTTCCTTTGCCATCACACAGATGTGTTTAGGGAAAACAGAATACATCCAAGTTAAAGTTGTTCAGTCTGGACATTGCCAATATCTGAAGGTAAAAATATAGAGTCTGTTTCTTATTTCATAAAAGTATCTGCCAAAAAAAAAGGAAGGTGGAATAAACCATGTAAGGAAGGGAGATGGAACAATTAGAGGTATATTGTATTTCCTCATGATTCTATACCATGAACACTGTGGTGCTGGGAGAATGCAAGTTTCCAAATTTGAAATCTATTTAAATGCTGAAGGTTCTGAGTTTCAGATTCAACTTGATCTTTTCAGCCTTTGAATTTTGTTGCCTGCTGTCATAACATTGCTTCTTGATTCAAAGGGGTAAAGGAGATTCACAGCACCTCAAATAGAGCTTGTCTGGCATCAAGTGTAAATGAATCAGAAAACCAAGCATTAACACTTACTTGAAATAGATAAGATGTTAAAAAAATAGGGATAAAATTGCATTGATGGTCTGAAATAGCTATACAAGTATTTTTATGTCACCTGCAACCAGACATGCTTGGCTAGGAGTCTGAGGCACTTCTTCAACATTACAACAGCCATTGCTGACATTGTGTTAAGCCTAAGATGTAAATAGCTTCTGCCTGTATTCCATTTGACTCTTACAGTACTGCTGCACTGTTTAAGTGAGTGGAAGTATTTCTGACTTGGCTTTCTAATTTTGTCCTAAAACTTTCCCTAGAATGAATTTTTGCTCATAAAGCAAATCATTTACCACATTTTCCCCCTTTGGTCAATTTAAAGCAAATAAATCAGGTCAGGTCATTTTTATGACATAAAAGGAAAAATCATATTTTCTCACTTTGGACTCTTTTATTTTTAAATTTCTGCAACTAAAATGTCTTTTCTCTTCTTTAAGTCCAAGCTGACAGGTCATTAATCCTTAATGTGAATTTGTACCTCTGGGTATTTGGGGTAGAAAACTCATTAAAATTCTTTTGTTTTATATATGACTGTCTTAATACAAATTTGTAGTTCATATTTAGAATTTTCTAAAATGAATAGAAAGCATAGACATGCATTTAATGAGTTGAAGTGTGTAAAATTTGCTTCTACCTAGAGCCAGTGATGTCTTTTCTTAAGTGTCTGCTGGTAAATTTTCAACAGAATAAAGTTCTGCAAACATATTTTTAGTCTCTCATTGGATTCTCTGGGTAGGTAAAGTACACTCTGTAATTTTTAAATTATACTTCACTGTTTTTACAAGAAGTATGAATTGGTTATTCTTCCTTTTCTTTTTAAGGGAATAGTTTCTTTTTGTTTTTTGGTTTTTCAAGATTGGGTTTCTCTGTGTATCCTTGGCTGTCCTGGACTCAATTTGTAGACCAGCTTGGCCTTGAACTCACAGAGATCCACTTGCCTCTGCCTCCCGAGTACTGGGATTAAAGGCGTGTGCCACCACGCCCAGCCATTACAGACAGCTGTGAACTGCCATATGGTGCTGGGATTGAACAGGAGACCTTTAGAAGAACAACCAGTGCTCTTAACCGCTGAGCCATCTCTCCAGTCCCAGGGTATAGTTTCTTACTGGAGCAAGGTTAGCTAGCCAAGGTTAATATATGGAGAGTGTCTTATGGATGGATACTCAGGGGTATCTTCTGCATTCTTTTTCTCAATCACTGTTTCCCTTGTTACCTTTCTTCCTCTCTCTCTTCTATAACATGGCTGTAAGCCTCCTATATAGGGAAAGAACTTCCATCAACATACACATTTCAAGCTTGACCAGGAAGACTTCACTATCTGTTGTATATTTCCAAGAAAGTAGTATAACCATTTTAAAGATTACCAACATGTGTTTCTTTTTATTCTAGCTGTTGACAGCTGTACAGGAACTCATCAAGAGGGATATTGTGTTTTTGCTTTTGCACTTTCTTTTACCAATGTATATAAATGTCACACACAGTCTACACTATATTCCAGGTAAGCATTGGACAGCCCCATAAATTCAGTCTATCAATAGTTGGCGAACATCAGCAGCATATCAAAAAGTAGGAAGACAATAAACAGCTAAGTTATCACCATTTGTATCTTTAGAATAAGAGTGAGTGTAATGTGGAGACCAATTGTCTTACATTGAATAAAACTTGCAATTGTGGTAATGGCTTACATGGCAATATACAGTATTATAATGGAAAAAATGAATTCCTACTGAAAACCAAGGAAGGCTTCCTTGAAGCGGCAATGGATAAAATGAGGGACATTTTAGTCAGGGCAGCCTACAGAAGAAAGTGGCAAAAACTGCATTGTGGGACTGGAAGAAGACCCTATTTAGGATATACGGGAGCTTTTGTGAGGGAGAAGAGTCATGTGTTGGTACTATAAGTGACCATGTCCACAGGTGACTGTTATTCAGAGACATAGAGTCCAACAAACAGCTGTGGATCTACTAAAGATGTGGGAGAAGGAAGACTCAGTTTCTGATTTGTTCTTTGGAGAGATGATACTTGTTGTTGAAATGCTGCATTATTTTTTTGGGTCATTAGTTCATAAACTCAGTAGCAAACTATGTTTCTGGAGTGAATTTACAAGCTTGAATATTAACGCAATCAATTTTGGTATGCAACACTCCTTCCTTATTCTGAATGCTCTTGCTCTTTTGTAGTCAAAATTTACAAATATTTCCTCAGGTATTTAGAAATTCTCCTAAAAAAGCAGTGTCAAGGAAATGCAAATAATATTGTTAGAACCTTGAAATGGTAATTAAGGAAAGGCTTGTGTTAGTCAGGTGTTCTGAAAGCTCAGACTCCTTGTACTGTTTATTGTATTTTTGTAACATCCAAGAAGGTAGCTAAATTATAAATTTTGTTCACAGGAATGATGCACAGAGGTAGAATTTCAACATCATTATTTAATCATCATTATTTTCTTATGTAAAAGACATAGCCTGTTCATTTACATATTTAATTATCAACTATTGTAGTGCTTCTGGAAGAGGAAGACTGGGTTTGGAAATTTTTGATCGATTTCAGGAACACACATTATTTCCCCACTATCATTCGCTCCTTTTCCTTAACTCAGCTGAGTTAAACTCTCCTTTTTGCTGAGGGGACTGTGGAATTTGTATGTGTAGGCTCATTCATTAATTGATCCACCATCCCTCTGAGTTCTCTTCTACAGAAACTCTACAGCATCCATTTATGAATCCATTCTTCCATTTGTTGATCTGTGGTTCCAAGCATGGATCCCTTTCGTCGTTAGTGTTAGAATGCCCACTGGGCAGGAGAGCTTAGGCAGAGAAAATGTCGCTGGATGTTCAAGGCCCCCATTCTTCCTTGCCTCCCTGGTACTGGATTCTTATGAATTTACTTTCTACAGTGATATAAGATTCAATGATATAACATTGAATATGGCAGGTATGATACTGTCAACTTACCAAGACTTTGTTTTAAAAGCATTGTGTTCTCCACCTTGTTTCCTCTGAGTGACTTGCTCTGACATAAACTAGTTACCACGTTATACAGATGTTTCAACAGCCCAGACTGTATACACAGTGAGCCCCATGAAGATAGGGGCTGAGGCTTCCTGTTGATCATAAGAGTGAGCCAACTTGGAAGTGGATCTCCTATCTATTCTCAAACTTTAACACTTTGGAGTCCTTTCATGAATTTGACAGAAACTTTATGAGAGATTCTGAGACAAATATCTAGGTAAGCCCTCTAAAATTATTTTTCCTATAAAAATTTCTTCCTTATAAAATGGCTAAAAATAAAATTTTTTTATCATGTTATGTCATTAAGTTTTGGAATAACTTGCTATGCTTTCATATTAGTCCCTCATTTGTATAGGAGAGTTATATATACATCTTAGCTATGTGCCTAGCAATAATAAATTAAAATCACAGTATCAGCACATGGAGACATGGCTACAATTTTATGCTTTTAGGAATCCAAACAGAATAGATAAGAGTAGTAACTTGGACTCTTACAAGCAATTTGTAATTTATTTTTGAAGTTTGCAAATTTCTTTCATGTAATATAACTATGATCTGGAGACAGCAGAAGTTACAGACAAGGAGCAAGTTAATAAATATGTATTGAATGACTACTACATTTCTGTCAGTGAGTTAAGTATTAGGGTCATACAGAGATAAAGAAGAATGAAGTCTATTTTCACTGAAGGATGGATAAAATCTCAAATTGTCACAAGAGTCATTCTTATTGCTAGAGTTCAAGAGCAGGTTGCTATGAAGTATAAAATGAAGGAAGTCAAACTAATATGGGAGTCAGGAATGGCTTCCTTGAAATCATTATAGTTCACTTGAGGTTTACATGAAGAAAGAACCAATCTCAGGGCAAAATGTGACAGGTCAAGGGGAGGCAGGCTACTCCCGGTCTATTAGGGCTTTGAATTAGTGTAGTGCACAATCTGTATGAAGAGTTGAAAAACATCAGGCATGGACGGATAAGGGGGAGGGAGAGGAAAATGGTGTGGCATAAGGCCGAAGATGCAAACACAGGCCAACTATTCAGCACCTTGTCAGAGTTCAGGGGAGATTGAGAGTGAAGTGTACAATTGAATGCGAGTGAACTAGAGCTTGGACTTAGATTTTATCTTCACACCTTTCATTATATAGTACTTAGTATTTGCAAGTTACTGTGTCCTTGCTAGTTAGGCAACACTAAAATACCTGCTCTGACAAAGAGGAAAACATATTAGACTTAGTGAGTGCAAGGACAAGACTTACCAGGAATGATAACTCATCAGAAGCAGAGGCCAAGAATTTAGTTACTGGCTCATGGATTGATTTTTCTATAAATCAAAACTTAGACAGTAAATCGTTTTATCTGTTGGACTTCTCTTGATCCACATGATTGTTCTAGATGATTCCCATGAGCACCTTCAGTGAGCGTTGCAGAGGACAGATAGCAGAGTGACATCAAGAAAACCTAGAGAATTGTCAGGCTTCAGCAAGCCCTGATGATTCCTTTGAGGGCTACTAGGATCCACATGAAAAGTAATGAGCCCTTTGCCAGGTTTGCATGCCCCTGGATTCAATACCTGTATAGAGAAGACTTAAAGTCTTTACGTAAAGAATGACTTATGTATTTATCAAGAGTGCCAGTGAGTAAAGGAATCTGGGAGTCATCTGTGATCTTCCACAACTACTTTTGAGGGGGAAGGTGACTGTTACTTGTGGAGCACTACTTAAGCTGCATCCCCATTTTCTCTGTTGGGAGAATCTACTTAAAAATGCCAATTGTACTCAGTGAATTCCATGTTCAAGAACATAGAGACCTAACAGATCCCAAGATATATTAAGGACTGTTTTCATCTTATCTTTGTTGATGTGATAAAACACTAGGAAAAAAAAAGTTACATAGGGAAATAAAAGGTTGATTTTAGTTTAGGTTATATTCTATCTTCAAGGGAGTCAAGGCAGGGTTCTCAGGGCAGGCATGCTTTCTGTTCCACAGAGCATTACATTTGACCAAGGAACTCACTTCAAAACCATAGAAGAATGGTGGGAATCACGGAGGATGCTGTTTGCTAGCTGATTTACACACTTATGCTTAAGGAACTTTCTTAAAGTCTCGGATCACCTGCCCAGGGAATGGTGCCCCCCAGAGTGGACTGTGCTCTCCTACACCAATTAACAATTAAGACATTTACCCACAGACATGCCCACAGGCTAATCTGATTTGAGGAGTCCCTTCACTGAGATTCCCTTCTTGAGTGAAATTTTTCTGTGTCATGTTGACAGCTAAAACTAAACAGAGCACTGAGTCTAGGTGAAAGATGATGCTGATTACATATAGGTCTACAGGAGATCTCCACCGACTTCTATTATTAATAGCATGTATTTGGACTGTCTGTGATAGCTAGAAATATTGAAGGGAAAGAGGAGAGAAACAGGGTTTTATTTTGGGTCTTACACTTAACTAACATCTAGTGACTTATTCCTGGCAGAGAAAGATTAAGGAACCAGAGATTCTTGAATTAGTAACCAGAGACTGTTCCTTATGCCAGGAGAAGCTATTACTTTGCTTGGAGATTAGGGGGCTCAGAAGAGAAGAGAAGATGATCCTGGAAAAATTGCAAAGCTGCTGAAGAGGCAGTAGCTGAACATATTTTCCTTTTATTTTTTCATTGTTTCGATGTCTGAAGAAAAATATATCAGTCATAGTAGTGACTGGCAGTGATCCAGCTAAATCTCTGGATAGCTCAGAATTCTATTGATTGGCATTTGACTGAAGTTCCCTGACATCCAAGTGATTCTGCTCTATTCATGCACGCTGGCCTGCACTGGTCACTTTTTTTTCTTCTCGTGGGGAGGGGGAAAGCCTATGTGATACTGGGACTTGTGAGGTGTCAGGATGAACTAAATTCCCTTTAGAGCATTTGTGCCATATCGCTCCAGCTTGAGCCCTGTCATCAGTGAAGTCTTTGAAATGTCAGACTTATTCTTGTTTTCTTAACACTTTCCTTTATATGTGGAGATTTTAACATAAGTCTGACCATCAGTTTATATAGTGTTCTAGTTGTTTTCAATTGATTTTCATCCTTATAAATGCTAAATCTCAAGGTGGCAAAATGAATCATGCTGAAAGTCCAAATGACAGCCAGTTACAGTCACCATGGACCTTCAATCTTTGACCTAGGAAGCTCTTGGTTTATGAAATTTATAGTCAGGTGGTTAAGTATGGAAAAAGAGATAGGAAGTATTTTTTTGTGCTTTCCTTTCCTTTCTTTCTCCTTATCTTATAAAAGACACTAATTAACAATATATATACATACTATTGGGGAAAAATAGTTTTGGCTATAGAGGGTAGTTTATCACTGAGGAACCAGTAGCATTGTGATCCAATTCACTGTTGGAGATCATGACAAGTTACCTTTTCTTCTTTCCTTACAACTCTTTACCTCATTAGAATAATTATTTTTTTCCTTTTTAAAAAGAAGAGCATGTTAATATTTGTTTATGTAGGTCATTGTTTTGGTCTTCATCCTGGAATCAAAGATGAATCTAATGTTTGCAAGAAGTGAAGATCCAGTCAGTTAAATACACTTGTAGGGAGATGGACACAAAGCTAGGTGTATCACGTGAGGTAGAGTATTTAATGGCACCACAGAGGAGTAGTTGCATGGGAATGTGGTTAGTGTTATGGATTCTGAATTGTTCAAAAGGCATTCATAACTTTTCGATGTCTAACCACCAACTCGAAATGGTGTCTGTGGTATCAGCACGGAGTCTTCCTTAAGGATTGACACGGTCTGTGTCCACTTTACATTGTCTAGTTGTTTCCAGTGTTCTTGTGGAAAGCAGACTTTCTCAAATTATTGTCTATTTCAGTGGCCTTATTATTCAAGATACAACATTTCATTATAAAATATATCTTTAAATATTTCTGTCTTATTTTTATACCTTCAGATTGACTGCATAGGAAATTTTCAGTGAACCAGGACTTTCTATGTCACTTGAATGTAAAAAGAGATCTCTGTACTTTAAAAAAGGTTACTTTTCATTGTGATGAATTTTTATGTTGGGAAGCCAGTAGTGTTCAAATCCTGGAAAATGGATCTGTACAATGTTTTCATGTAGTTTTTCTTGAGAGGAGTATCATTTAGTTTCTTTCTTTCTTTCATTCAATCATTTTGTTTCTTCAGTGTCTGGTAACATTAAATCATTCATCTACACTGCTTATATATTTCTCTGCCTCTTTATTTTATGCTTTACAAACATACTCAAACAAGTTCCTTTTTTATACTTTTTGGTAACAATAAATGAACAATTTAATCTGCTCATAGGTGAATATGTCTATCTGTGACATTCATATGGGGCACTCTTTCTCTGGGGATTCAGTTGAAGTTTTAAGGTTTCTGCTGCAAGCATTTAATTAGATACAGTGACCTGGGGCTTATAGAGTGAGTCAGTTCTTTAATATCTCTTATATCGTCATTCCTGGGTAAATCTTCACTAACCTTATCAATGGAACAGTCAGTCTTAGTAAAAAGAATCTCAGGAGCAAGGAGAACTTGTCCCACTTTCCTCATTTTTACATCACAGTACCTTAACAGATTCCAAACACATAAGTTTGCTATCTTATTGCTATAATTTCCCCCAGTATACTGAATTTTAATCTGTTTGTGAATCTATTCTCAGACTCATCTTCCATCTGGCAATATGGCATGTTTTGGCTGGACTGCTTATATTTCAAGGATCTTCTTTTGTATATTAAATAAAGGGATGTGTGTACATCACATATGTTGGAACATTTGCAATTAGTTGGTATTACTCTCTTAAGTGACTGGGCAGGGAAGGCAGACTGCCAGCCTTGGCAATCTTTTCAGAATCCTTCTCATGCCAATTTTCAATTTGTGATGGAGCTACATTTTTATCAGAAGGATTTTATTTAGCTTTGGAAATGACTACTTCTTCAAATCACTAGGTAGATTTTCAGCTGAAGTTATGATAATTATTTCTTCCTAAACTATTTTTCTGTGGGAATGCTGAGAATAATACCTTGGGAAACTCAATATCGGCTAGGCATTGATCTTTTGTATAGAGATTACTATAAGGATGGAGAAAATATGAATGATTTTATCAAAGGCACAATATCACTTTGTTGGTTACATAATAGCAGAATCAGCTGACTAAATAGTTTAATTAAAAATATGAGGAATCTGAAACTGAAAATTTTAATGCAAAAAAATTTTTTTTGAGAAATGGTACTAAAACTGTAGAGGCAAGCAGAAAGGTGAGAAGTTTGTGGAGGAAGTCTATCACACAAATAAGTTGTTTCTGGGACTGAAAGAATGTCTTGTATGGAATTTAGGATTGATTCATTGAAAATTAATCAGCAAAATCACATGCCACTTCTCCAGGGCCAAATTATATTACTGTTCTGTGAATAAGGGCTCAAGAACACAGAGAAAAGGAAAACTCAAAGTACTAGGATAGTCAAAGAAGATAAAAAGAGGAGGGCTTTATTTAGTATTGAAGAAGACATGACAAAGAGAAAGATGGAAAGTAGGCTAGAGGAAACCATGGTCCTATATTCCAGGGATAGGAATGGCATGTTAATGGAGTATTGAACAAAGATACATTAAATAGAAACTCGAAAGACTATAAAACAAATTATAAAATCTGTCTTAAAATAAAATTAAATATTTTTCAAAATATTTTTCTTTATCCATTTGAATTCCTTTGTGAGCAGTAGTATATATTTGATGTGTGTGGAATAAGGCATTTCAAGTTCTAACTCATAAATTTGCATTTAAAAAGGCAATTCAATACGGCTCTTGGGAAAAGTCTATTATCAACATTAGTTAAGCATCTGAATTGATTGAACACATTTGTACTTATACACATCCACACATAGATATACATACTACTCACATATATACACATTCATTGATAACCAGGAATAGCTTAATAAAACTGGATCATAATGCACATGGTTGAAAATTCCATCCTTTATTATTTTTAGCTATAACTAATTTGAAAATATAGTTGGAAATGTACATGCCAGAGATTTCAAAGTGATATTTCTCTTCTCTGCCCAGTCATATCCAGGCAGTGTTTTCATAACCTTAATATATCTGGGACATTTGTTTGAGAATGCTTGCTCTGGGACTCATCATTTTGAATTTCCTGTGTTTGTGTACATAATCCTAATTCTTATTCACAATGTTGCATTTTCAGAGTTAGATATATTTAAAAAATATTTTTAATCTATTTTATGGATGCTAGTCCCATATTTGATTGGTGGAAACTTTCTGAACTAAAGAATGAAATATTTAGAATGTTTTAAAGATAGTAGCATGGAAGATCATGTTCTAGTGCAGGGTAGATTTAAAAAACTGAATCCCTGTTGTCTTTGTATGGTGTTCCCTTTTTGTACAGTAGACCAGTCATACTATCAAATGACAATGTAGGTGCTCAAGCTTCCTAGGCCAGATGACCTGAGCTCCTGTAGCCTGTAAAATTTCATGAAGTTTATGTAGCTTGGGTTATGTGCCCAGTGCACTTTGAAGTCTCATAGTGCAAAGTTGGTGATGGAGAAACTATTTCTTAATATGTGCTGCTCTCCCTCATTGGTGTCAGGTGGGCTTGTAAAATTGCACCTGTGTTAGAGTATAGAGAAGTAGGGAGGGAAAATGAAAAATGTAATTATATAACCATAAAAGTTATAGTATTTGTAAGTTCGTTGTTTACAATTGTAAAATTAAGGTTGGTAGATGTATGATTTGTTTATGTGCAAGCTACCTCCTTTCTTAAAAAATTCTTTTCATATTAGTATCTACTTCTTTTCTTAAAAAAACAACCCTTTTCTTATTAATGTCCTATAGACTTTCACACCAAAAGAACTTAGGGTTTTCTACTTCATAAATTTAAGAATAAAGCAATGTGTCATTATCAAACAGATATCTGGTGGAATAAAGTTTGCCTGCTTTCACACTTGGATAACTGACCTTTAGAAATATAAAAACTTAACTTTTAAGACATTTTTCTCTCCTCTGGGCTCTGAAAACCAGACTACTAATGAAAAATAAAAGGGAGACTAAACTTAAAGTGTAAGTTGAAAATTGACACCTAAGGTAGAAGCAGAGTCAAGGGGTAGAGAGGTGGGACTGAAATGGCATTGTTTGGCAGGCCTGGCTACTTCCATTATATTAAGCCACAGGGTGTAAGGTTTTAGAAGGAAATTTCTGGAAACTGTAATTTCCTGTGGTTGTAAGATTGGATTCTGCAGTGTTGCTATTTAGAGGAAGAAAGTAGCTATGCTTATTAGCAACTGGTATAAAATAGCTAAGAACTATGTAGATGGAATCATGTAGAAGATGAGAGATGTTGGGAAAATACACACCAGAGATGGAGTACCAGGATCTGTCCAAACCCACCAAAAGGGAGAGCAAAAAGACTGGTCTCCAGTCCCGAACTCCAGAGACAGCAGATGATATGACTCCAACAAACAATGGGAATCCTTGAGTCTTAAAAGCAAAGTCCAAGAAGATGTGGGTTATGGTGGTTTACACCTTTAATCTTAGTACTGGGAAGGCAGTCACTGACAGATCTTTGTGAATTCAGGCTAATCAGGGCTACATAGTGAGACCCTCTCTCAAAATGGGGGAAAAAGATAACACACAATGAAAAGAGAGAAAAAAACTTTACGGCTTAGACCAAATTTGAAGCTAGGTCTACCTTGAGGTTGTTGAAATGTGATCTCGGGGAAAGGACAACGAACAAAGATGGTAGATGACAAAGGGTGGTGTCTACCTGTACTACCAAATAGGTTGCTACTTACTACAGTTTTCTTTAACTCAACCTGACACTGATGAAATAGTCAAGAACCTGAGATTAGATAGTTCATGGATCCTAGGTGGAAATGTGCTACTGTTCACTAAGGAACATACAATAAAATGACTCTTAATGACATATTTTTTTGTTCTGCTAGACCAGCACGTTATTCAACCCTCATCAGAGAAGCTTCCTCTTGTAGTAGGTGGTAATCAACACCAAGATGATCAGCTAGACAATGTGCAGAGAGTGAGAGACTGTGAGACACTAGCCCAAATGGGATATATTTATGAAATCTCTCCTCTCAGGACTCAGGCATCTACATGGAAGTGGAGTCAGAAGATTGTCTGAGCCAGAGGAGATGAATGACTCTAAGAACAACATCATCCAGGGACAACAGGGCTTATACACATGTGAACACACAAAGACCACAGCAACACTCATAAGGCCTGCACAAGTTCAAAACAAAACCTCCCAACCTGAGGAAGAGAAGTGGGCACAAAATTTCTAATCAAGCAGGTTTTTACAATGGATACTTGCTGGGAAAGGGGAAACAATCAGTTTTCTCCAGTGGAATGACAGTGGGCATATCAACAACTCTAGAGCAGGACCCATGCCAGGTGTAGTTGACTAACACAAAAAGTATCCCGTGTTTTGTTTTTGTCTTTGTGGGTTTTTTGTTTGTTTTTATTTTTCTTTGTTTGTTTTTGTTTTTGTTTTTGTTTTTTGTTTTTGAGAGAGAAAGAACATGAAGTAGAGCAGGTGAGGAAGATCTTGGAGAAGTTGAAGGAGGGGAAAGAATATGATCAAAATATATTGTAGATAATTTAAATAAAAATTAGTATAGCTGATAAAAAAGAAAGAAAATGCACTCAGTTCCATAGTCCCACTGACCACATTTGAAGTAGACAGTAGTTGAAGAGCCAAGGAACATGAGGCTGCTCCATCATTTACTTCAGGTACAGAGAGCTTTCCTGGGAACCGAAAGTTCTGTAGGGTAGTGCTGGGCCCATGTCCACCCATCCTTCTTTGAATAGCAGTCAGAGACATCTTGGGAACTCACTTAGATCTTGACACAAATCTGGCATTTGTGGACAAGCATCCCTTGGGATATAAACCCTAGGGCATGTTTCAACATTCACCTCTGTATCTAAGAGTCCTCCATTTGCTTCATAAAAACAGCCAGTTTCGCAGGAAGCTACCAAGCAAGGGCTCTAGGTGGACAGACTCTACAGCCATACTTTCTGTTTCTAGAGAAGGCTGTATTACATTTAAGCCAAGTAAGAGAGTTGAGTGGCCAGGCTATTTTTAGATGGTGTCTCATTACACAAAGGGGATTATGTCAAGGTTTTCATGGCAAAATCAGACCCTTCACCTTCAAGTCTCTTTACAAAGAGAGGCAGGGCTTGTTGTAGCCAATATTGAAAAACTTCAAGATCCTGAAATTCAATCTTTTGACTTACAAATAATTCTTAAAGAAATGGAATCCACACTCTCCCAGTTCAACACATTAATTATGTGACTTCATGTGTTTGTTTATTTATTTTAACTTAGGTCTGTTTTGGCCTCATCAACAATTCTTCCTGGGGGTGGGGACCTTTTCACAGCCATTGACTCCAATTTTGTTGAACTAGTGAGCAATTTAGATTTGGACATTTATTTAGTTTAATTTTGCTCTTTTAAAAATAGTGTTGAGAAGAATGTCAAGGCAACACAGAGGAGCTCATTCCTCCACTCCTCTAAAGGTTGCTATTTTTAAATCAACAGTTTTTTTTTTTTAAATTGCAGCAACTTTCTTAGGCTATTAGGCTACTATTCAATTAGGGACTGCTTCTGTGTACACAATGGCACCCAGAAGATTTAAAGCATGCATGCAGCTTCAGAAATGTTTCATTTGCTACCAGGGAATAGCTTAGTTCTGAATAACATGAGAGAAATAGAGAGGAGAAAAATAGAGTGCTGTTTCTCATCCCCGCAGTTGTAAAGGAAAAGCAGCAAAGGCAACAGGAAAAGGCACACTTTGCATGCTTTATCATATTTGACCTCCTCAAGAGTGATTTGAGGCATTCAATGTATTTTTATCCCTATTTTGCTGATGAGAAAGCTGAGGTCTAGAGAGTGTTATGGCTAGGATATGAACTGTCTCCCTTGGGCTCATGTATGCAATGGTTGGACCCCAAATGATGTTGCTGTTGGTGGAGGTTCTGAAAATTGTGGAGGGTCCCAGTTAGAAAAGGCAGGTACTTAAGTACATGGGATCAAGAAATTCTGGACGGAACTGTCTATATCTATGAGATAAAATAAATCTTTTGTTCTTTAACTTATTTATGTCTGATATCTTGTCACAGAGACACACAAAGTAATTAATTCAGAGAGGAAAGAATTGACAATGAGATATAGGGCCAAGATGTCTATCTAATTTGATTCTACAATTTCAATCACACTTCAGCATCACAGTTGAATAAGATGGCTGTTAACTCAACATGTCTTGTAGTTTCTTGCAATGACTATTGTTGGTCTGGCTTGAAATGTTCTGCTTCTGTCATCTTTTGAAAATTCATCATGACTTAGGAGTCAGGTTCAACTTCATCTCTCCAAGAACTTTCATACCTCTCTAAGCAGACCATTGGTCTTTAATCTTAGAATCTGCAATTTGAGCTTACAGCCAGCCCTTATAGTCTTTTAACATTTCAGGGCTGCCTTGTGTTAGAATTGCAAGTATTGTGAACTTCTAGACTGTTACCTCCCAATTTCCATAGGATTTATCCCCCCTCATTCCTAGAATTGTGTCTTGAACATAGTAGATACTTTGTTATGGGTGATTTGAAGCTTGATAACACAGTAGTGAGCGTTACATGTTAAGACTGTAGGTTGAAAACGAAGAGCTGAAGTTTCCTTTTGTGAGCTGCTCTTCTTTTTGTCTCAGGATAAGATGACTATTGTTCTTTTATTGTTACTTTGGTCGTAGATATTCATTCTTTACAGACTCATTATTACCTTTCAGTCTTCTAATTACTGGACTCATCTTGAAGTTCAGAATCTGAAGAGAAAGATCATAATAAGTAAGTGCCTCATAAATATATTATTGCAAGTGGCTCTAGGATAAATGATAAAGAAGATGACATTTAAGCAAAGACTTAACGGATTGGACAGACAGTCACGGATGGGGTAGGGTAAAGAATAGTTAGTAGATGAGACATGCTTTATTACCATCTACTCCAATGTCACAGAGTAGACAATTGCTTTGGTGGTCAGTTCTCAATCCTTTTTGTGTGATAAGCTATATAAATGCTGCATGGATATAGGTAAGACCACACCAATACTTCAATTTATTAAGGTCCCTAATGGACTCTCCTAGAAGTAAGTTTTCTCTTTTATAGGCATGCTAAACTTGAAAGCTACACATTTGGGTCAAAGTATAGTTTCTTACAAAATATTGACATTTACCATTTATTGAGACTTACATATCAGATCACATAGTTTCCATTGTATTAATGTTATTTCTTTTAAGTAGATAAAATGGAGATTTTCACACAATTTCCTGTGAAGATGTAATTTCTATAATAAATATTTTAAGATTGGTAGTGAGTGCATGAGGTCTATATTGTAAATATCTAACTTTCCTGTTAAGTAGAAAAGTAGCTAATAATATATAATTAAATGAATAAGGCCATGTTCCAATAAACATTTATATTTGACTCCCAAAACTGACCTCATCTTAATTTTGGATATTATGAAATTTAAAAAATATTGACCACATAGAACCATAAAGGCCATCATAACCTGACAGGCTATGCAAAGGCAGGCACCATGTGTGATTTTGCTAATGGACTAGCGCTTTCTAACCTCTGCTTTCTTCATTGTCCCCATTTTACTGAAGAAGAAAGTAGGGTCAATCCAAGCAAAGGTATTATACATGCAAGTTCCATTTTGTACACTCAAAAGTCTCATGTTACTAAAAATTATATTGGGCTTTCAGAACAATCTCCAAGATTGTTTACTGGTTGATTGTGTATACTTCTTGAGGACAGAGGTTGAAGCTGGGATGGCTTCTCAATTTTCCCCCACATTATATTTTGAAGCAAGTGATGTCACTCTCTTACTGAATCTGGAACTCACCTATGCATCCAAGAGCTTCAGGAATTTCCATGGCTCCACCTTCCTAGCCCAAGGTGTTTTAGGTAGGTCCTGGGGATCTGAATTCAGGGTCTCATACTTCCATGACACACACTAAGCCTACTGGGTCATCTCCCCAGAGCAAATCCTATTTGATTACTATTAAAATGCCTGTTTCTTTGGGTAATGGGCTGTTTCCCTTGCTTGCCTTCTTTCCCTTTGGTGCACAGTGGGCATGGAGAAGGCACCAATCCTACATGGATGTCCTTCAGAAGGTCTGAAAGCAACTGTGAACTGAAGAGGTTTTTGTAATACACAGAAATCATATTTATATTGCAAACTGAATTTAGCCACGTCAAATGCAGCCCTGAGGACTGATTAGAAAGATGATTAAAATTCGAGGTGCAACTTTCATGTCATATTTGTAGAATTAGTGTCATATTATCCGTTTTCACATGCAAATCTAGGAAACCACAAAAATTGATTTTTCCTTCCTTTGTGGAATGAATTACCCTCTAGTCCTCTAAACTGTGGGGAATTCTTTAATTTCTTATTTTGAAATTGTGCCTGTGGAGTCAATTAAAGGTAAATGTAAGAGTGGTTAAAACTCCTTTAAAAAAGAGTAAATGATAAAAAGCACAACAAGATTTATAATCATTAAATGATATGTAAGTAGAGAGTTTATCTTGTTGTCATGCTGTTCCTCACTCCTCTCCTTTGTTTCCTTCTCTGCTTATCTTGAAATTAATGTCCAAGTTAGTAAGGAAGCTGAGTCAGATATAGAACTTTAAACTCATGGAGATGGTTAGATGGTAGAATGTTAAAGTCAGGGGCCAAATACATATGGACTGGACATTGGGAATGTATGCTAAGCCATATAACTCTCATAATTGTGGCCTATTTATTTCTGTTGTTTTGTATTGTATTTATTGTTATAAGAGAAAGAACCATTTGTTAGACTGAAAGGGGGAGCTGTTGCAGGGAAAATGATATTTCTTAAACTTAAAAAAAAGGGGGAAGAGGATGAGGATTTGGGGGAGGGAGGGTGGGAGGGTGGGACTGGATTGGGGAGTAGAGAGGGGATTGTGATTGAGATGTAACTTGAAGAAATAAAAAATAAATTAAAAAAAATAATGTCCAAATGTGAGCAAGTTATCCCAGTGCTAACATGTGGACTATGGTCATTTAAGCAGTACATGCTTGATTTCTTATGTCAAATGTTTTTCATAATTGGAATAACCAAAATGTAATTCCAAGGTTTAGGAAAAGTATGTTTAAGGTAGATATATAACATATCATATGTAGGAATATAAGTCTTTTATAAGTTAGGCTACAATTCAGTTGAAGATAAAAAATTTAAATTTGAACTTTAAAAGGTGGGAGTGGGTATAGTTGATTCAAAATTCTTCAAAAGGAGAAGAAAAAAAAAGAAATTGAATACTGTTGATTGAAGTGTTTCCTGCAAAATTTCCTATAAAAGCTGGGCTTTTTCAGATTGTCTAATGACCATATGCCTTAAAAGGCCTCAGCTTTAGGGACCACCAAGTCTATTCCGAATTGGTGTGAATGAATGATAAATACAAACTTGAGAGAAATCAGACTCAGAGACATGTGCACATATTATGAGACTCTGGAAATAAATCTCATTCACTCTGTAGTATTTTCTGGAAGATGAAATGTTCTGACTTTGATCCTCGCTGGGAAATCAAAAGGGCTGTTTGGAAGTTGCACTTATTTCAGATCTGTAGAAGAACATCATTCATGAAAACGATGAGCAGCTGGAGAGGGAGTTAATATTGGCTTGTTTAGAAGTCTGTGCACACAGGAAAGTCTAGTTTCCTAACTACAATGTGCATTAGCAACACCACTTCCTGTGCCTCAACAATAGCTCTCCTGCATTAAAATGTGCTTTTCTTAGCTTGCGAGGGGGACAAGATTATGACAAAAGTAGACGTTATGAATAGGTTCAGGTCTCAGTAGCTGCTTTCTCCCAAATGATAACAAGGCTGACATTTTTTTCTGGCTTATATGGAATTTTCTCACAACAGTGTGGTAAACTATCTTTCCTCAGAAGTTGACTTAAATTACCTTAGTTCAGTGAACGAAGATTGTACCTATTAGAACCCTGCTTTACTCAAAAAAAAAGAAAGAAAGTAAGAAAGAAAGAAGGAAAGAAAGAAAGAAAACCATGCTCCTTCCAATAGGCACTTTGACATTTAAATAGATTATTATCTTGTGGAAGGTCAGCCTTTTCAGTATTTTATCTTCCTCTAGGATAAACTGATAAACTTCCTACATTGACTGCAAGCCGATTATGTATTTTCATTAATTATCAATTCAGGATATAGAAAAACTGAAAGATATGCAAACCTAGGTAATATACAAGAGCTGTAGGATCTGACTAAGGTCTCTTCAGGTGGTAAAAGTGAAGGTCCAGATTCTGGACTGGTAAGCAGGATCTCAAGGTAGTTGTGAGGGGTCATCTGACTCTAGATTTTAACTGCAAATCTATTGGGACATTTTTTATGTTTATTTATTGCTTCAGGTTATATCTCCATCACAGTGCCCTCTTTCCACCCCTCTGACTCCTGCCTTCTCACCCTCTACCCCCTATCACTTCCATCCCACTCCTCTGGAGTGGAGTGTCCCTACCTATTAGTCCCTTGCCCCAGTTCAGCAGTCATATGAGGGCCAAGAGCCTCCTTATACACTGGGGGCCTACAAGGCAGCACCACTAGGGTAAAGTGTTTCATTGACAGGAAACAAAGTCTATGTTCCTGTTCCCTTTGGTGCTTTGATTGTAGTGTAGTTATCCTGTACTATATGGCTTTTAAAGACACACTTTTATCTATAGTGTGTCACTAAGAGTGACAGTACATATTTTAGACAGATATTATGACTCATGCCTATAATCCATGGGTGGTGGTGAGAATCATCATGAGTTTGAAGACAGCCTGTCTAGTGAGTTGTAGACTAACCAGGGCTTTAGAGTACGACCCTGTCTCAAAAGAAACTGGTGACATTAAGGTTTTTTTTTTTTTTTTTTTGTGGTATAAGGATGAAGTGCCACTAAATAACACAGGCAGTAGGATTTAAGAATTCAAGATTATTTCACTTTAAGTGAACATCATATAAGCATACATGAAATACACAAAATAAGAATTCACTTAGGATTAGGAAAAGATCTTTACCAACTCCACATGTGACAGAGGGCTAATATCCAATATATATAAACAATTCAAGAAATTAAACACCAGCAAACCAAATAATCCAATAAAAAATCAGGTACAGAGCTAAACCAAGAAAATTCACTAAAGAGGAATCTCTAATGGCTGAGAGACACTTGAAGAAATGCTCAGCATTCTTGGTCATCAGGGAAATGCAACTGAAAATGACTCTGAGATTCCATCTCACACCCATCAGAATGGCTAAGGTAAAAAACTCAAGGGACAACACATGCTTTTGACGATGTAGTGAAAGTGAAACACTCCTCCATTACTGGTGGGCATGTAAACTTATATAACCACTTTGGAAATCAATCTGAGGATATCTCAGAAAATTAGAAATAGTTCTACCTCAAGACCCAGCCATACCACTCCTAGGCATATACCCAAAGATTCTCTACCAAACCACAAAGACGTCGGATCAAGAATGTTCATAGCAGCTTTATTCGTAATAGTTAGAAACTGGAAACAATCCAGATGTCCTTCAACCAAAGACTGGATAAAACCTGTGGTACATTTACACAATGGAATACTACTCAGATATATCAGAAACAGGGAAATCATGTAATTTGTAACCAAAGTGATGGAACTAGAAAAGTTCATCTTGAGTGAGCTAACCCAGACCCAGAAAGATACACATGTTATGTACTCACTTATAAGTGGTCATTAGCCTTATAGCACAGGACAACTGTCCTACAATTCACAGCCCCAAAGAAACAGGAATCTAGCATAATCATCCTACAAAAAACTCCACCCAGGATTGAGTCATGGATCTTGTTGCTTGTTAGTGGAACACTTTATCCTAGAAGGGCTGCTATATCAAGCCCCAGTACAAGATGAAGCTCTTGGCCCTCATATGACTGATGAAATGAAGGGGTTTGGTATGTGGGCTCTCCTCATCCAAGGAGAAGGAGAGAACAGAGATGAGGAAGAGGAAGGCAGGGAGGGACCAGGAGGTGAGGAGGGAGGGGATTTTGATCTAGATGTAACTTGAGAAAATAAATTAATAAAATAAAAATAACAAAATGCAGAAATGAGACATTGAATTTTAGTGCTTCAAAAGTGGATATACAAATAATGATTATGGTAGTTTGAAAAGAATGGCTTCCAATGTGTAGTCATCAAGGATTGGCACTATTTGAAAAGGATTAAGAGGTGTGGCCTGTTGGAAGAATTGTTTCACATGGAAGTTTTGAGGCTTCATAAGCCCATGCCAGGCCAAGATGTGTCTCATTCTATTTTTCTGTGCTTTTGGAACATTATGTAGAGCTCTCGGCTATGTCAGCACTGTTTCTGGTTACATGCCATCATGGTCTCCCACCATGATGATAATGGGCTAACCTGTGAAACTCTAAACAAGCTTACAATTAAATGCTTTCTTTTATAAGAGGTGCCTTGGTCATGATATCTCATCACAGGAATAAAGCACTGATTAATATAGAAATTGGTACCAAAAGTGTGGCATTGCTGTGATAGCGATGACCATGTTTTTCTTTGGAGGTATAGGAAGACTTCAGGACTTTGAACTAGAATATCAGTTGAATGCTTTAAACAGGATTTAATGGACCATTCTAGTAGGAGCATGGAACATAGTGTTGAGAGTGATTTGAACTGTGGGTGCCCAACACAAGAAGGTTCAAAGGGGCAGAATATTAGTAAGTGGTGTAGGGACCATTCTTGTGATATTTTGCTAAGGAATGTGGCTGCTTTACTACTTGTCCAAAATAATTACTCTGAAGCTAAATTAAACAGTTTTGGATTGATAGTGCTGGCAGAGATTTTAAGATAGACTACTATTGACTATGTCATGTCATTGGATATAAGTGACCAGTCTTATGTAATCTATAATGAAAAGGAGGAAGTCGGGCAGTGAGAAATACAATATATACAGTTTGAAGAGAAAAGGAGCACCAAGAAATGTAATGTAGCTAAATCCATTGCTCAAAGAGATAGCAGGATTAATTAAAGAAGAGTCTGATGATAAATGGAATAAAGTGATGACCTCAGGACAACACCCCATCCAGCTATGCTTCCAACTTGTCAAAAGAAATTAAAGCTTAAACTGTAAAGGAAACAATGAGCAAATGAAAGATGACGTAAATGAATGAGTGGCCAAGTTCCACTCCCATCAAGCAGCAGAACTTGGCAGCTTCAACCATGTAGTTCTGGCTTTAGAGTCCAGAATACAAGAAAAGGGTTGTGAAAACTCCCTCTATGGTTAAGCTGCTGAAGCTAGGAGTGTGTCAGGGGTGTTCCTGCATGGAGGCATGGAGAGGCCATTGTGTGAAGCTGTGGAGGCAAAGTCAGGATTGTATTGGACACCCAAGATTTTGGAAATGCCAGAGTCATGGAATATCTGTCAAAGAGAGCTGAAGATCAATTGTGGGACTAGATGAAGAGAGAGAAATATGTTGTATTCAAGAAAGCTGGAAGGAGTTAGAGTTCTGAAGAGTGTTTTGACATCAAACATGGAGATGCAGAGTTTGGGTTTTTGCTCTGATAGGTGTCAGACTTGCTTTAGTCTGTACTTTCTCACTGTACTCCCTACCCTCATTTTTGAAGTGATAATGCATATTGTATTTTGTATATTCTGTGCTATTGTTTTGTTTTGATTTTCCAGGGACTAACAGTTAAGACATTGTCATGAGTCTCAGAAGAAATCTTGGACTTTAAAACATTGTTGACTCTGTGATAGAAAATGGGGACTTTTGAAGTCAAACTAAATGCATTTTGCACTAATATGACTACAAGCTTATAGTGTGTGGGCAGTGAAATTTGATGGTTTAAGTAAGAATGGACCCAATAGGCTTATATATTTGAATACTTAGTCAGCAGGGAGTGGCACTATTTGGAAAGGATTAAGAGGTATGGCCTTGTTGGAGAAAGTATAACACTAGGGGTGGGCTTTGAAGTTTCAAAAGCCCATGCCAGGCCCAGTGTCTTACTCTGTGCCTATGGATTGCTATGTAGAACTCTCAACTATTTCTCCAGTTTGATGTATGCCTTTGTGCCACCATACTCTATGATGATATTGTACTGACCTGTGCAACTGTAAGCAAGCCCGCAGTTAAATTCTTCTTCTTCTTCTTCTTCTTCTTCTTCTTCTTCTTCTTCTTCTTCTTTTCAAATGAGAGTTATCTTGGTTATGGTGTCTTTTCTCAGCAATAGAATGAATGCTAAGATAATACTTTATTACTATCTTAAAATATGTATTTTATAGCCATGTATATACCACAATATGAAAAAGTGAAAAAATAACAATAATCTAGAAATGATCTAGTAGCATTGATTAAAAATGTTCAAAGCACATGAAGGTAAAGAGCTGATAATTTAATCTGTCATATAGAAAGATATTAAGCATTGTCCACATACATTATTGAGTGTGTGCATATTATCGACTCATTCCAATAGACAATTGTTTGGGAAGCCTTTACTAAAATTCTAACACTGTGACACTACAGCTCATGAAAGTCAAATTCCTTTTGCAATATCAGCGTATACAGAGTGGAATTGATATCAAGTTCATGTTATCTTGTGATTTGGGTTGGAGGGAACTCTTCCTTTTGATCTTTTGAGGTCTGGTGTTCTATTCAAAGGTCATAGAACAAAGATCATCTGTCTCTAGCACTTTGAATAACCCCTGTGCTCATTTGGGTCTCAATTTTATACTCTGTTTCTGTTCTTAATGGTTCCTCTGAGGACTGGCAAGTATCAAGTTCTATAATTTTTAAGTTTAATAGATGAGTTGATTTATAAATTTAATATGTTCATTGATAAACATTGCCATCTAAACCTTAGTATATAAGTTTGATGTGTCTGGAGTGTGTGTCACAGAGAAGACAAATGGTATACATATTCACTTATGCATTATGTATTTTTCTAGGTATATTGTGTCATTTCTTTTTTATGGTGATATAAAATTAGACAAGGTTGATGACTCTTTTTGACTGTGATTTTCTGATGTGAGCAGTGAAGTCAGGATTGGGAAGTTCATTCGTGCTGTGTGAGTAAGCTCATTACCTCATTCTGATTTACCTAGGAAGTTCTATTAGAAGCACAATAACAGAGAAATAAAACTCTGAAAAGGTTGAGTGTTTTTGAGAATTAAAGTTTGAAAAGAAACAGACTAGCATTCCTTGAAGGAGGTAATGAAAATGTTTAGGTATTAGGGTCCATGGAAGAAGGTTTCCTGCTAAATGCCCCCCAAACCCCAAAAATCTAACATCAAAACTGCTGAAGTGTTTCAACTGGGAACTTGTTTAATTAAGTCAGCCTATATCTCAGCTCAGCATTGCATCTGAGATTTTACCATACATCCCCTGGAGATTAAAGAGAGATTTCACTGACTTTTCAATCTGAAAAATGGCATCATCTGAACATTACTGGGTTAGAGCTTTAGAAAGATCACATTTCATAATCTTCATTGCAGAGTCTATTATGAATGAATAAAACTTCGTTGTGTATGTATGTCATCTTTCTTTGTTCATTCACCAACTGATGGGCATCCATGCTGACACTGGAATTTAGGTCTTGTATGTAAACTGTGATTTTTTTGAATATGTACCAGAAGTAAAGGAGTGAGTCATATGGGAACTTTAATTGTAGGTTTTTGAGGAACCTCCACACTGATATTTATAACATTTGGCTAATGTCCATTTATATTAAGAAGATGTCAGGGTTGCCCCTAGAACCTCCAACCCCTAAAAGTTACTTGATACTTTTCTGCTGGTTGATAGTAGTCACTCTGGCTGAAGTGACATGAATCATACGTAGTCTTTTAAAAAATATTTATTTATTACTTCAGGTAATGTCTCTATCACAGTTTCCTCTTTCCACCCCTCCCAGTCCCGTCCTCCCACCCTTTACCCCTTATCCCTTCCATTCCACTCCTCTGGGGTGGAGTGTCCCTATATAAAAGACCCCAGCCCCAGTTCAGCAGTCATATGAGGGCCACGAGCCTCCTCATACACTGGGGGCTTACAAGGCAGCACCACTAGGGCAAAGTGTCTCATTGACAGGAAAAAAAGTCTATGTTCATGTTCCCTTTGGTGTATCGACTGTAGTATAGTTATCTTGTACTATATGGCTAAAATCTGACTATAAGTGAATAGATGCCATGGGCATCCTTCTGAGTCTGGCTTAGCTCACTCAGGATGAGCTTCTCTAGTTCCATCCATTTGGCTGCAATTTGCATGATTTTGTTGTTTCTGATGGCTGAGTAGTATTCCACTGTGTAGATGTACCACAGTTTTATTATTCATTCCTCACATGAGGGACATCTGGGTTGTTTCCAGTTCCTATCTATTACAAATAAGGCTGCTATGAACATAGATGAGGAAATGTCCTTGTGATTTGGTGAGGAATCATTTGGGTGTATACCCAGAAGTGGTATGCCTGGGTCTTGAGGTAGAGCTATTCCAAGGTTTCTAAGATATTACCAGACTGATATCCATCAGGGCTGTACAAGCTTGCACTCCCAACCAGCAATGGAGGAAGGTTCCCCTTTCTCCACAACCTCACCAGCTCGTGCTGTCATTTGATGTTTTGATCTTAGCCATACTGACAGGTGTGAGATGGAGTCTCAGAGCTGTCTTGAGTTGCATTCTCTGATGATTAAGGATGTTGAGCATTTCTTCGAGTGTCTCTCAGCCATTAAGGATTCTTCCTTTGTGAATTCTCTGTTTCACTCTGTACCCCATTTTTTTGATTGGATTATTTGGTTTCTTGGAATTTAATTGCTTGAGTTCTTTGTAAATTTTGGATATTAGCCCTCTGTTAGATGTAGGGTTGATGAAGATTTTTTTCCCAATCTGTAGGTTCCCATTTTGTTTGAATGACAGTGGCTTTTGCCTTACAGAAGTTTTTCAGTTTCATGAGATCCTATTTATTGATTGTTGGTCTTAGGTCCTGAGCTGCTGGTGTTCTGTTCAGGAAGTTGCCACCATGCCAATGAGTTCGACGGTTTTCCCCACTTTCTATTTTAATAGATTTAGTGTGTCTGGCCTTATGTTAAGGTCTTTGATCCACTTGGAGTTATGTTTTGTAATTCTTTGAAAATTATTCATGGTTGCAATATATTTTGATCACTTCTGACTTTCTACATATGTGTTTGACATTAATCTTCTGTTGGTTGAATAGCCAGCAAACACATTGATAGACGGTATCATTATACTACCTGGCTGTTTCTTTTAATGTCAAATCCCATGTTCATCATCACTGTTTTACTTTAACAGATAGTCTTGGAGAGCTTATCTTCTAGTATGAGAGAATGGGGAAGTATGGTTTTAATAAGGTAAATGAATGCAATCAAAGCACCATGTTCAATATAGAATGGCACTATAGAAAAGGAAATTTCCATATATTTTGTGGGGATAAGCTCAGATGAGGCATTATTGGAGAGAAAAGGAGAGGCTTTCCAGGTGAGCACAATTGGGTTGTTTATTTATGGCTCAGGGAAGAGCACAGCAAACCCAGGCGAGTGGCCATTCTGCAGAGATTCTTTAGCTATGTATTGGATTACATCGGTATTGATCTTTGTATATTGATACAAAATTAAGATTATAGTTGGCCACAATGGTATTGACCCTTGCATATGGACGTAATATTAAGATTATATTGGGCTACATAGGCATTGATCTTGGTATATTGATACATAATTAAGAGTATATTTAACCACAATTGAATAGATCTTTGTATATTGATACAAATTTAAAGGTAATGCTTCCCAATGTTATCATACCTAGAGATACTTAAAAATAAAATGTGAAGCTCTGACCTCTTGATACCAACCATCTAAAACGGTCTAGGACAGTTAAAACAAACTCCTAGTCATGCAAACATGTCTCTTTGTTGGCTACTATGACAGTCTATCACAGATATTCTCTAAACTACCCAGTAATCAAGTTGCTAAGAGACAAGCAACATTTGCTTATCTAAATACAAGAGATGGATAGGGCATCTTCAAAAACCCCTTGAGATCTGCAGAATATGGCATTCAAAGATGTTATCTTAAATCAAGATTTTTTTTATATCAAGACATATCAGCGCCTGACGGCAACCCTATTCTACTCCAAGTAGAGGATAAGCATCGAAGAACCTCCACTGTAAGATGGTTGAATTGGTGGCAAGCCTTTCTCTTGGCATGAAAAAACCCCTTGCACCAACTGCAGACAGACTGCTGTCCAAAAAGGACAAAACTTGGTAGCGGGGAAGTCGACAGCCTAACTCTGCCAAGACAGGGTAGGAAAAACCCCTTGCTTCAACTGTAGACAGACTGCTGTCCAAAAAGGACAAAACTTGGAAGCAGGTAAGTCGACAGCCTAGCTCTGCCAAGACAGGGTAGGCGAGTCCTTCATAACCCCTGCTCTACAATCAATGTCTGTCAGAGAAATGGGGCCAAATGAATTTTAGATTTTTTTATATCAAGACATATCAACTCCTGACAGCACCCCCTATTCTCCTCCAAGTAGAAGATGAGCATTGAAAAATCTCCAGTGGGAGATGATTGAATTAGTCGCAAGCCTATCTCTTGGTAGGAAAAGCCCCTTGCTCCAACTGTAGACAGAATGCTGTCCAAAAAGGACAAAACCTGGAAACAGGTAAGTCGACAGCTAGTTTCATTCTTAACCCTTTATTAACCTTTTTTCTTGGATACCCAGTTTGTCTTATGTGTCAAGTTTAGAAGGATTTTCAATTGTCACATAAAGAATTACCAATTTCAACAACCATGTCCCATAAAAACTTGACAATGATTATTCTTAAAAAGCCCACACAGATAAGGGCTTGGAGAGCAGTTTGGTGGTAAAGTGCTTGACTGATACTTGGAAGGTCCAGGGTTCAATTATAAACACTTCAAAATGAAATTAAAACTTCCCCAATTAAAATAAATATATAAAGCAGATAAGATTCTGCCTCATGAAAGCTGATAATGAGGAAACCCATTAAAAGCTTAAATAATTACCTGAATTGAAAGGATTTTTAATTTTATTTTTGTGATATGATTATGGGAGTAAGGCGGGGGTATTGGTCTTCAAGAAGAGGTTAAATGTATCCAAAGATGAGAATAAATTGGGACGAATGATCTGAAATTAAAGAAGCTATCTGGATTGACTTCCTCATACTAAATTTGAAGAGAAGTTTTGGACAAGGAGCTGCCTAACACACTGCAGAATGTTGAAAAGTGAGCTGGGCAGCAAGTACATGGAACCGTGCGTGATTTGGTGTATGGATTTCATTGGGGATTTGTCCTGCCTTTAGAGGGTTGTAGCTACTTGAGAGGGAAATGTTTTTACTGCACCAGTTCTGTGCAACACTCAAAACACCATTAAAGGAAATAGCATTGAATGAGAACCAATTACTGCCTGGTACTCTGCTTGAACACAGTATATTGTTTTGTCCTCAAAGGCCTTAAAGGTGATTGTCATTAGTTCTATTCTACAAGCCAGGAAAATTAGGCCCTGAGGAGAGGGGTCAGTAATTTACCCAGGATTATAAGAATTACAAAGGATTTTGACCTAATCCATCATGCCCCAAAGCAAGTAGGCCTCAGGACACCATGCAACCTTCCTTGTGAAGGTTTTAAAGAAGCATGTTAATTGATCTTGTAAGATATTTGTAACTAAGCCTGCTTTAGGAAGAGAGAGACTCCCAATTTTTTGCAGTTAAGCAATTATACCATATATATCCTTCTTAGAATCTGATAAAAGCCACACACACGCTAATGTACACACACACACACACACACACACACACACACAAATTATGCACATGCACTTCCAAACCCAGTTCTTTATTCATGAACAAAAGACGTTTTGATCACTTTTGCTGCCTCAAAGAGAAGACAAGAGAGTGAAAACAGCAGAGTCCCAAACACGACCCTGCTTGGAGTCACATTTTGACTGCTATTTAGTGAACGTCCAAAACACTCGCTGGCATCTCAGTCTCTTCCTCTGTAAATGGACAAAAATCAGTACTCAGCTCATAAATTGTGATAATCAACTAAAGAATCATGTCAGCACTAAATAAAAGCCAATCACCAACATTTTTAGTGAACAAGGGTTCACTTACAACAGCTTTCTTTACTTATGCAAGGAGACTTTGTGTAGTTTCATTGTGGATCAATGTTTAGTAATCTATATTTTTCAAATATGTTCTAAATACATGAGGTCTTCAGCAATGTGGCAGTGCCTCTAACACACACACATAACTTGTTTCTGATGGAATGATGTTATGCTTACTTTGTACATAACCTCTAATTTGCCTTTTAACTATGAACTCCTGCCTTGGCTACATCTGTTCCGCTAAGTTCAGTCTAGGAGGACCAGGGCCACAGATAACCACATGTGGAACAGAATTTAACAGTCATATCCAAACCCTGAAAACTGACTGGGTGCTGTGCTGAGCCATACACCTGTGGTAGTTTGTTATGCAGTAGAGACCTCTAGAACATAACACTATACAACCACTCTTCTCCATTTTCCTGCTTCTCCCTGAGAGTGTCCATCATAAAAACACTTCCTGTTAGGTGACAAATGGCACGTACTCAGTTCCTGCACCTAAGCAATCAAGGCTCATGCTGGATGGAGAACTGAGGAATCCAGTGCACTGTGTGAGTAAACAGTCCTACACTCAAGGGCTTCAGCAGAGCTGGGGAGAAAGACTAAGCTTATGCAGCAATAACTAAACACAATTGTCAACCTTTAACCCGAGAACAAATTACAGCATCTGAAACTAGTTCCCCTTGTCTCCACATACAGACAAAAAGTTGATCAGGGACATAGTCCATAGCTAGATTCAGCTTAGTTATGAAATGCTGTCCCAACAGTTCTACTTAAACCAGATTTTTAAAGGAGATCAAAAATGTAATGGAGACACACAGATCACAAACAGAATATGTTAGAACTGGAAAGTGTGAAGGCTGGAAACTTGGAATGAACAAGTCAGAGGCAAGATCTGTAAAAGAGACTGTCTAAACTCTCACAGAGTGTCCTTGCCAAGAACAAAGAAATAAGGTTGGAGAGTGTGAAACACAAGGTCAACAAATCTTACTCCAAGCTTTAACATCCTGGTGTGCTTCAGCCTTGGGAAGTTTTTCTTCTCTCCTTTCAGACAAACGCCTTCTCTCCAGTGCTCAAAGACTCACAGGCTTCTGTCACACAATGTTTGTCTCTTTACAAACCAGCTTGCTGCGTGTTACTCAGCAGTCTGTGTCATTGCCTTTGTGGCATCAAGGTTGCTTAAAATCCTGGCCTATCTTCTGTCTGGTGTCTTCTGTCAAAGGTGTCTAAGTGGATTCCTTACGTATCCATCAAAGAGTCACACTTCAAAATGGGAAATAAAAGCAAAGTGGCCATAGCAGAAAAGGCTGTTCTGAGTTGATTCACAAACGTAGCCACCAATAGAGTACTGAGCAGAGATGAACCCCACAGGACATCCGTCCATCAACTGTGTTTCTTTTCCAAAAGCCGGTGAACCACATTCACTCCCAGCCACTGGAACCTCAGGTTATTGACATCCGCATAACTGAGTCGCAGGCAATCTTTTCATCTAGCGCCTTTGTTGATGACATACCCTTTATCAAACATGAAGCCAAACTCCAGGGCCCTACCACACTGCCTGACAAGAACTAACCTAAGCTGTTGTCAAGCACTAGTTGAGGATGGAAACCTGGGGTTTGCATAAACTACATCATGGTAATGTACCATCCAGTTTGAAGGAATGTATGTTTCTTAATCTGGGGTGCTGAGGAGAACTGCTGCTCACTTCCTTGTAAACTCTCAAAACACCTTAGAAGCATATTGTTCTTAGTATCAAATCCAAAGAGCCCTGAAGGGCTCATCCTGATGGATGTGAGGTGATCTCACACCATATGGTTTGCATCTCTTCTCCTCTGATGAGTAGATCATCGCCCAGTTTACATCACATCTGTCTCATTAGACTGAGAAACTGCTCCTCGCTATTATTTTATTTAGACAACTTCAGTACATCCTAAATGACACTCTAACACGGAAGCAGCATCGAGCTTCCATACATGCCTGTTTCACTCTTTTTTTCTTTCATCGTTTTAAGTGTTCTGTGAATTTTGTCCCATGGAGACTGATATTGTAGCTCTTATAAAACACAGCTCCTACCCTAACCATCTTAGATGCCCCTTATACCTCTGTGAATTGAACCACACCCTGCTTGTTGATATAACAATTGTCTCCTTAATGTTATATTTTAATATACAATTCTACTCTTAAAGTATTTTTTAAAGAAATCCACTCAAAAACAAGTACAGAAATGTTTTCAAATGACCACAGGAAGCTTCAATCTCATTAGAGTGCTGTGTGACACTTTGAATCCCTAACAGATCTCAATTGCAGACTTCTGAGGGACAAATGATCAAGTAGATACTGGCTTGCTGAAATATCTTAGCCTGATGCACCTCAGTGATTCATTAAATTCATGGAGCTGGAAGACTTAAAGAGAAAGAGAATGCTGACTATATAAATGAATCTAAAATTAGAGTGCTACATATGTTCTAAATTAGCATCCTGAGAAAGTTTCGTACCAACTCCTCCATTGTTGTAAAACCCATCCTGATTGGAATTAAAACTTGGGAATGTTTCCAGTAGACCAAATAGTCATTGATCCTGCTCAGGTTTTAAGCAAAACTATTGAATAATATTTAATCAACCAAGCATTTGTTTATTTGGGTAGTTTTCACTCCAGCATTTAAATATAGAAAAGTATATTGCTTATGGCATTTTAATAGAAATAATAAGTGAAATATGGATACTACCTTCATCAGAAAAATAATATGAAATATTTGATTAAAAGCTATCAGGTGTCTTGACACTGGAGGGATAACTCAGCATTAAGAGTGCTTCTTACTCTTCTAGAGGGCCTGAGTTCAGTTCCCAGAACGCATGGTCAGGTGCCTCAAAATAACCTGTAGCTGCAGCTCCAAAAGGTCCAATATTGCCTTCCTACCTTCACAGGCAGCAAGACACATCTGGCATAGACACACACATACACAAAAATAATAATTTTTAAAACCTAAAGAAAGCTATCAAATTTTCAGTCTTTTGGGATGTCAACTTTTTAACCTCAAGAAGACATAGTCATTTGCCCAATAGACTCTATTTTCCATTCAATGCTCTAAACATCAAAAAATAATAATTTTTGTCCAACTCTATTGTAATTTTTCTTTTTCAAATAAACAAACAAAAAACCATAGAACTCCCAGAAGCAGCTTTACCAAAACTCTGCTTCACTTTCTCTTTATCTCCAGCTTTCTATATAGAAGGGGTCATTTGGGAAAGGGTGAGTTCCAAATTTGGCTGTTTTCTTCCTTCCTCAGTTTTTCAGTTATGCTTAATTATTTAAATATTGATATATGAGTTATTGGTGGCCTGTAAATTATCATTTTCAAAATACTTCATACATAACCATTAATACTTGGATCCTGAAAGTATAGAAAGGAACAGGGGAGAGAGAGAGAGGAAAGAAGGAAGAAAAGAAGGAAGGAGGGAAGGGAGGGAGGGAGGGAGGGAGGGAGGGAGGGAGGGAGGGAGGGAGGAAGGAAGGAAGGAAGGAAGGAAGGAAGGAAGGAAGGAAGGAAGGAAGGAAGGAAGAAGAAAATATCTTCTAATCTCATTTGTTTAAAATATATTACATATACAACTTAATCTCCTTGGCAAAAGGTAAACACAAGAATTTTTTAAAGTATCGAACTAAATAGTGACAGTGGAGGAATTGTGGGAATATACAATGAAGTAATCATGAAAAATGAAAAACAAAACAAATTGTTTCTTTTTTAATTCCTGTAACTTCATATTTAAGAGAAAAACCTAACAGTCCAGGCTATATTTTTAAGTTGTAGACTTGATTGGCCACTGTAGAGGGAAGCAGTTTAAGAAGTCATAACTCTTCACTACACAAGGTTAATGCTGTTTAAAATGCAAAAGCCAGAGTGATAGTACCCATATTATCTGGTATTTTAGCCATTTATGCACTAGGAACAGACATGTTTATCTTTCACCTTGACATCTGATTGCTAGGCTAATGCCATTTAAAACTAGATGGAAGAAAATTATATTCTCCTAAGGAGTCAGCTGATTATTTTCTTGAAAGCCAAGAGAAAAATAAAGATAGCCATTTTGATTCAAACAAAGTGCTGCACAGAAACCTGTGGACACAAATCGCATCAGGCCTCTGTAATTTTTGCTTGCTATTGGTTATGGCTGGGATAATTGCATGGGAACATGATTTGTGTAATTGTCAGTAGTAGTACTCCTGGACCAAGGACCAAGGCCTCCTGCAGATTTCTACAAATCATTACTCGCCTAACAGTTTTTGTATATTTTTTCCCTTGCAGATCACTGGAGTTAAGCCAAGAAGAATTATTATTCTCAGACTTGGAAGATTCACATTAATTTCTGAATGTATAGACAAATTTTGCAGCTAAGTAAATATGTGCCCTTTGTTTAAGGGAAAAAAAGACACCAGAGTACTGGACAAGGGTAAGAAAATGTATGTCTTTAAAGTCATAGATCTATGTGAACAAACTAAAAGCTAATATGATAAATGATACATGCTGCCAAGCCTAAGGACCTGGGTTTGATCCCCGAGACCCACAGGTGGAAGGAGAAAATTGAGTCCCATAAACTGTCTTCTGACCCCACATTCTGCTATAACGTGAATGTCACACCACACACATACACACACACACACGCATACTATATATATACATAAAATGTGTGTGTATAATATACATATGTATATGTAAAAACATTAAATAACAAATATATGTGCTTCCCAGAGTTATTATTAACCAAAAATATAATTCTAAAAGTGTATGAGGAGGCTCTTGGCCCTCATATGACTGCTGACCTGGGGCGGAGGACTGTTGTGTAGGGACACTCCACTCCAGAGGAGTGTGTGTGATGGAAGGGTTAGGGTGTAGAGGGTGGGAGGGAGAGGCTGGGAAGGGGGGAAAGAGGACAATATGATGGAGATGTAACCTGAAGCAACAAATAAATACATGTTTAAAAAGTTACATTGATTTCTAAATGATACAATTGTATTTATTTTCTGTTTGAGTTATTTACATATGAAATATGTATTCTAGAGGCCATTATTTTTAATATAAGCTGATCTTATTGTTGAAGTCAATAAAATACAAAGCTGCTAGTCTCTCCAAGACATCTAGGGAGGAATTCATAACATTGCTGGAGGATTTTTATTTTATTTTATATTTTGAAGAGAGGACTTCTTCAAAGATAAAGATGTGGATGAGTCTACAATGGAAGATCTTTGAAATTCAGAGTCGAATAGTAAAATCCTCTTGAAGTGCCATTTAAAATCGCCTTAATTTTGTTTTGAGTCTAAGTTATTGGTAAAGTCATTAACAAGATCCAGAGCCCTGTAACCCAACTTTGTTCACTGGCACTCTGTGTTCTGTTAATTCCCTCTGGAATAATTAATTGTCTCCTAGATATTTTTGTCCCCTGCAGCCATCGATGGCTGTCATCAGGAAGACACATTCTCTAGTGGTTTAGTCAAGAACAGAGTCTGTCAGAAGCTTGTACCTGTCTCTGCTTTTGCTACTGACTCTAGATCACCGCAGGCAAATCTTATAAACCATCTATTAGCTGCTTCTCCTATTTTAAAATAGAATTGCATTTGATGTCATATTCTATCTCACTGGGAAACAAAATAAGACATAAATATCACCAAATTAAACTTGCCTTCTACAGCCTCTATTCTTATGGTTTCGATGCTTAGTTTGTCCCTTTTGCCTAAGGAAACTGAAACAACACAGAGCAGAATTTGAGAAACAACAGTTGTTGAGTCAATGCAACCACAGACCCAATCTAGACTGCCTGGTTAGAAATCTGGTTCTGTCACTCACTAACCGCGATCTTGCAAAAATCTCTATGCTTCTGCTTAATGCTCCAAAAGCATTAAGTAACTTACTCAATGTATAAGATAAATATAAATATAAATATAAATATAAATATATATATAACATATACAGCATTTATAAGCATTTCTAGCACAGAACATTGTTAGCTGTTATTAGCAAACAGTTTTCCTTCATGTCATAGGCTATAGATATGTTTACAAACTTGTTTTCTACTCCAAAGCAATAAATCAAAACAAAAGCAAAAACATGTCTTAAATTGGTGCGGGGGAGGAGAGAAGGGTCTGCATGTAAATAGTTCCATTTTCAACAGAGGAAGAAAAAACAACGTATTGTTTATTCTTAGCAATAACTTACTGAGAGCAGGATCCTGCACGTTGTTTTATATTTAGATTTGGTTATTGACAGAAGCCTCGTTAAACAGTTTTAGTATTCAGAGTACTTACTCCGGATAAAGTTTAGATAAGTAAGGATTCACAGCAGTTTTGCATGTGTTAATGTCTTTGTGATGGGCATCTACAGTCCAATAGGAACAGATTTAAAATAATTACATTTCATTTGGACTCTTGTCAGCCACAAGTTAGCTCAGCACAATTTAATGGAAAAGTGCATTGCCTCTTACATTTAATGAGGCCACATTTGATAAGAGACTCTGGTGAGATCTAGAATCATAACAGTAATGAAATCCAAGGCTTGGGTTCTTGGTTCATTAGGCAACAACACTGGCTGTTCAGTGTACTCATTCCCTAAAAGGAAGAAAGAAGCCAACTAGTTCCAATTTTTAAAACGTTTTAAAATCTAGGGAATAAGTGGACTTTTATCTTTAAAATATTAAACTAAAGAGTTTCACAATAGCTATGACTTCAGTTTGTTTTGTTTTTTATGAATTCATGTGTAGTGATCAGAACTGCTCTTTAGACACCACTGTCTGACTCTGAACTATTATTTCACTGTTCCATTCACTGTGAGGAAGCTGAGGACAATAAAGGTCATGTGCTTGCCAGAATGAAGAAGCCAATGAGAGCCAAAGACAAATTTAAGTATACTGTTAGTAATTATTGAACACTTCCTAGTTGTGATGTTTATGATGAAAATGCAAAATGATGATATGATGGGACTTTGGGATGGCCTAAGCTGCAAAGGAAGCAGTTAAACTGTGAAGAATCCAGGAATACCAATTTCCAAAACTGTTATCTTGGCTTGATGACACTAACTCAAATATCTGTCATGCAAAAGGCAGCAACACAGGACACACTACATATTGATATAAAAAATTTTTTTTTAATTCCTAACATAGTGTTTCTCTCCATTCCTCAGTATTTGGACAACTACTTTGTGCAAATCTAGGAACTCAAAAGTTAACTAGGTCAAGACTTTGGGTATCTGGAAGAGATAACTTGACAACAGTCATCAAATTCTTCTCAATTTCCTTTAATACAGAAAGGGCCTAGGCAGTGGACATTTCCTTAAAGAAAAAGTGCAGCTCCACACACAGCCTTTAGAAACCAAGGCAATACCAGACACAGACCTCAAGCAATGTGGACTAGGCTGGCAGTCCTGGCTACAGAGAACACAGTAAAGACCATAGGGCTGTTTGTTTGCTTTTTTAATGGATTTTTGTTTGATGTGTGGCTTCACAAAGGTCAACCTCAATTTCTCATGATTTCAGTAATCATGCCTTTTATATAGATGTCATTCATGTATGGTCTATACGTTTTTCTGCAGTTTCCAGATATGCATTTCCAAATGAGATATTCAGACAGGCATGAATCTAATAAAACTTAACCTTCAGGGTTCCTGGCTTAGAGGGAAGCCTGGGCATGAGGCACAATGTATTCTCATGTTCATGTTTTTCTGCAATATGACAAAGACAATACTTTAAGGACAGTTAATTAAGACTACTTTATCTTTCCTCCATTTGGACATCTAAGTACACCCCGACTTAGCAAAAGTTGTATTAATTAGGCCTTAAAAGCAGATAATAGTCATTTTCCTGTAAACACATGTTATCATTAAACATCTCAGTTTAGTATCCAGGAATATTCTGCTTTCTGATGTGCCAGCTCATCTAGAATGGTCTCAAAACAATCCAAGGCCAAGGCTACTTTGGATTACAAAATTCCTTAGACGGTGATAGCAGAGTGTGTGAGAGTAAGAAATGCAAGGTTTGAAATGTTTAGAGTTAGATGCCATCATCACTACGTTCATCATTGTCACTCTCGTAGCTGGTTTGTCATCATTAGCATTATTTTGCCATCATTATTGAACCAGAAATGCTAATAGCCTAAATCCTAGTTAACAGCCTTTGCTTGACAGCTTAGGAAAAAGAGATAATCATATGGGGACAAAGAAGGAAATGATGGGTTAATTTGAAATTAATGAGCAGAAATGTAGGCAAGCAGAAGACAAAATGACAAAATATTTGACTTACTTAGTCCAGCTCTGTACTGAGAATTCTGTATGAATATCAGAATCACTTGAAATTTTTCTAGAAGCTGTATATTCTTGAGTTTAAACAAGAACCTCAGATGACTCTAAGACTGAAAATAATAATACCACACTTAGATGGTAAGATCCTTTGCTGTTTTGTGTTTTTGTATGTATCGGTGCTGTTGTTTGTTTATTTGTTTGTTTTTTTAGACAGGGTCTTCCTTAACAGCCCAGGTTAGCCTGGAGTTCCTGGCCTTCATCTTGCTCATTCTCTAGGCTGCTAGGATTACAAATGTAAACCAGCATTCACAGCTTTAAAATATTGACTAAGATGTTTAAAACATCAACAAAGAAGGTTAATATAATTAATTCTACTGAGCTGCCTACAAATGTATGATAGGAGGCTCCAGAAATACCAAGGAAACATGACTCCATCTGGTTTCAATAATAACCTGATGCAGCTTACTTTTCTTTGTGTTTGCAATTTTCTCCAGGTTTCAGTGTGCTTCCCAAACTCAATTTCCCTTTGGCATGAGTGGAAATAACATATGTTAATGTGCTCAATTCTGTAAAGGAAGAAAACTGAAGGGCAGAAATATTTATCTGAATATTCTTTGAATGGCTAGCATGTCAATCTTCTTAGTGCTTACATCTCTAATTCATTACATCAAAGTGCAGAGTCCTGATAAACATGAAAAGAAGTTTCCACTGCAGATACCAAACCTAAAGCAAGTTTACAAGGTATCCAATTATTAATATTTTCATTAGCTAGAGTCAAAAACTGCCTGACCTATTGTTATAATCTTTAGGGCAAACCAAAAGTTCAACAGCTGTTCTCTGCACATACTGTACATATTTACCCCATATACAAAAGTGATTTTTGTTTTGTTCATCAATCTAATTAAGCCCTAATACTGACATCCTACGCCAGACTGTGGCCAGGAGCTAACTTAAAGGAGACTTTGATATAATTGTATTAAGGGCTGACTGTGCTCAGTACCATGGAATGAGTGAGAAAAAAATTATATAAAAAAGGGACACATGTATTCTCCACTAGATGTTAATATGCTAATTGAAACCCAAGTAGTTGATAGTCATCACATATATTTTATTACTATAATCTTCAATATTATAATAATCAAATATTTCCTTTAAATATTAAACTACTGGTTGACCTTACAGAGCACAGTATTGCTAATGGGAATACAGTATATTTTTAAGACATAAAGAATAAAATCATCTGGAGGTTAATATTTAGCTTTACTTTAATTAGAACCATGGCGTGCCCAATTCTCTCTGCATGTAAGTCCTGCCAGTAAAATCTCACATACACATTTCTGATGAAGTTTACATTATTATTTGAAACTTGCTTCTAATAATATTTTGTCTTCAGGGTAGAGCAATTTAATTCTTGGTAGCATAAGCTACTAGAGTGTATACTTAGACATGAAATACAGATATATATATATTTCATGTCTAAGTATATATATATACGAGATCAGGTACTTTCTAAACACTTTCATTAATTGATGGACAAAAGTGATCTCCAAATGACAAAGTGTCCCAGTGACAGAGCAGGTACCAGAACTGAAAGCTTCAACCTTCTCCAGCCCTTCCTTCTGCTCCACATGCTGTCTCTATTACACAAGCTATTCTTTGTGGTCGGTGAAGAGCTTTTCAGAAATAGTCTTCTTTCTTTATTTTAGAGCCATAATAGCAGTAAAGAGATGTTTCACATGTAGCTGTTTGATAATGTGTTGCTCATCTGTTAAACCCCTGTGTGTATTTCCTGCTCGATAAAAACAGATAGATGTTTTCCTGCAGCATAGAAGCAAAGAGGAGCAGGTATGCGTTAAACAACGACTCTTCTGTGGACAAGTTTAACTGAAGTGATTAAGTGAACACCTCTCAGCTTCTACATTCAAACCAAAGAAATCAAAGAGAATAAACCCTTCCATCAACAGTATATTATACATATTTACATTTCAAAAAGATAATGTCTGCATAGTTTTTCTTCACTTTTGAAAAATTCACAAGATTAATTTTTTATGTTGAAAACACATATACTCTGCTTTATGAATGCTGAAAACTATTCATTTCAACCGTGGCATAATGCTCCACTTAGAGAAGTAACAAGACACTGTAGCACTGAGAAATAACATTTTTAAAGACAGTAATAAAATTCATATAAATAAAAAAGCCATAAAAATCTAAATCACACCATCCTGTGCCTTAGTGCGTTCTACATTATAGCATTGTGTTGTATTCCTAGGCTCACAACTCCTTTGCTTACATTTTATGCATGTGATATCTTCAGATAGTGCTGCATATGCAAAGTACTTCGCACATACAAATCTTTCATGAGTCGTCTCAGGAATCTATGATCTACGTAGTTTTATGATAGAGCAGAGATTTTTCAACTAGTGGACATTCAGCAAGACCTAAAGCATTTTGATTGCCACAGCTAGGTAGATGATCCTGAAAGCCAGGAATTAGAGGCCAGAGATTCTGCTAAAATGTATACAAGTGCATAGGAGAACCTCCACAATAAAGATCATTGGGTTCCAAATTATCCACAGTGTATGTCTAAAGTAAAAGTTTCTAGAAGTTCCTCTGTGTAAGACGTGCTTTTGGGTCACTTAACGCTGAGGAATATTTCAGTCATCTTGCTGGTGTGACTGCGATTTTCCTTGACTACTGGCACAACCATGAAAGCACTAGCTTGAAGAAGCTGGGGACTTTTACTTCTATGGTTTAGCTTTCTCGCTAGTTAATTGGGTGAACTTGGGCAAGTCACTAACCTTCTCACAACCTCCGTTGCTTAACAAAAGCTGTGAGAAGAAAGCTAAATTAACGTTAGAGAACCTTTGCAGTTTTCACATTCTATTGCTCACATGAGAAGTGAAATCACAAGAATACATATTTTTAATCAAATAACTGGCTATGTGACCATTTATATTATTAAAACCTAACCAAAGAGTAGTGACAAAAAGTTTAAAACTCAATTAGCTGATCACTATTTATCATGTGCCTGTTAATAGACCCAAAACATTCAACTGCACACTGTAATAAATTGACCACGTTGACTACTATTGTAAAGAAAGATGAGATACTGTGTATCCATCTCCACTGTATTCTCCTATAGAGATTTGGGTTTTTTTTTTCTTTTTCCCTATCATTATATGAAAATCATTGTATCACCATTTCCCTAATATCTTTAATTAAACACAAATTCCTGAGCCTCATTCTTAATAAAGATGAACTCTGAGAATTTTCTCTGCACTTGCATTGCTACAATCACCCCCAAACTAGTATTATACACTATGGTTTAAAATTGTTGAATTTAAAAATTCATAAATAACAACATGTTTGTGATATTGTAGTCTTGATTATATATGAAATCCTATGTAGTAAATTTCTCATCATAACTAGTAGGTCATTACACAGGAAAAGTTCATAGTTGGAAAAAAATGGAGCTTGAATGGAGTTTAGAAATGCAAGATAAAACTGGGAAAAGGCATTCTGTGCTTTCTTCATAAACAAACGCACAGAGGGAGATGGATTGAGATGCAGCCGGACATTAGTGAAGTCTCAAAGTATTTGTACGGAACTTGAGATGGTGAAAACCTCAGATATACATATACGTAAATACTATATAATATATATTATACTATACATATAGTAAAACCAATTTGAAAAGTTTACCCAAAAGGACAGCCATTGTAGGGGAAAATATTAAGTCAAATATACTAAAACCTTCTGCTGCTCTCAACCTAGGTCAGGGATGCATTTTTTCTCAGCGTGAAGTGGTCAATACAGAGAATCATAACCGATCAAAATATGAAGAATCAGTGACTCTGACTACTGAGGCATAGATGGACTATATGTGCCCAAGGCTTGGGGACAACTCAAGGAAGAGGAGGCATAAAGAATGTAAGAGCAAGAGTTTGGAAGCAATGCTGTACAACATACAACATGGGCATAACATGACTGCTGCATGCAGGAACCCACAGAAGCTATAGTTCCTGCACAAGACCTGCCAAGATCAAGCCACTTAAATTTCCAATATGGGTAGGGGAAGATCTCCTGAGGTCCCACTCCTAGTGAGGAATTATTGATAGTTGATGCAAACCTAGGGAGGAGGAATTGCTTTTCTTTGGGGATGTACCTACTGGTAAGTTGCCCAAGCTTCTCTAAATGGCCAACACCTGAGCACATAGAGACAAAATAACTGGACTCAGTGTGTTATAAAATAATGTTTTTTATT
The DNA here is from genome assembly GCA_907164525.1 of Lophiomys imhausi. Taxonomy (NCBI): domain Eukaryota; kingdom Metazoa; phylum Chordata; class Mammalia; order Rodentia; family Muridae; genus Lophiomys; species Lophiomys imhausi. The sequence goes on along the minus strand of CAJQZJ010032981.1, from coordinate 705,165 downwards.
TAAATGAAGTCGGGAGGAAGATGAGTTTGGGAAGTAGATATGATAAAAATAGATTGCATGCATGTATGACTTTTCTTTTTTTTCTTTCTTTTTCTTGAAAATAGATTCTTCTCTCATACAATATATCTCAACTACTGTTTCCCCTCCCTTTACTCCTCCTAGCTCCCCACCACCACCTCCCCTCTCCCTCAGATCCATTCCTCTTCTGTTTCCTCTTCAGAAAAGAGCATACCTCCAAGAAATGTCGGCCAAACAAGACAAACCAAGATACAATAAGACGAGTTAAAAGCCCTCATGTCAAGGCTGGATAACAAAATCCTATAGGAGGAAAGAACTCTCAAAAGCAGGCCAAAGAGTCAGAGATACACCCACTCCTACTGTTAGACGTCTCACAAAACCTCAAAGCCAATATCCGTAACATATATGCAGAGGGCATAGTACAGACCCATGTGTTTTCTGTTTCAGTCTCTGTGAACTGATGGGAGTCCCGCTTAATTGATTGGGTCGTGTCCTCCTGATGTCCTCCACCTCTCTGACTCCTACAGTCTTTCCTCCTCATCTTCCTTTGTAGGTTCTCTTATCTCAGAGTGGAAGGACGTGATGAAAACCTCCAAATTAGACTCTTCACATGTCTGGCTGTGGGTCTCTGCCCCTGCTCCCATCTGCTGCCAGGGAAAACCCTCCTGATGACAACTGGACAAAGCACCAATTTTCAAAGGATAAATTAAAATATCATTTAAAAATATATGTCTGGATTAAATTTGTTTAGTATTTTTGAGCCATACAGCAGTGTAAAAATAAAATGAGGGCCAGCAAGATGTATGTAATGTCAAATCTTCATTGTTAATTTTTTTAATAAACTTCATTATTGAAAAAAAACCTGCAAGTAAATTAAAACATCACCAGACCCAAAGTCAATTGAATGAATATAGAGTAAGAATTGGCATCCAATACAAAGCTGTGAGGCTGAAATTTTATGCTTTCAGAATCAAATATATTTTATGCACCTATACAAAACCCTGGGAGATGGGAACTTCGTTTGAGAAACTGTTTCCAACAGAATGACCTTTGAGCTGATCTGTGAAGTGTTTTCTTGGCTGCCAATAGGACCCAGCCCACTACCAGGGGCGTCATCCCTGGGCAGGTTGACCTGGACTACATAGGATAGCTGAACACCTGGAAACAAGCCAGTAAGCAACGTTCCTCTATGGTTCCTGCTTCCTTCCGTTCCTGTATCCAGCCTCCTACTGTAGTTCTACCCAGGCTTCATTTGGTGGCAGCTATAATGTATAAGCGGAAACAAATGTTTCTCTCCCCAAGTTGTTGGTAGCAAGTGTTTTATCGAAGTAATAGAAAAGTGACTAGAACAATGAGTCACCAACCCTGACTCCCAGGAAGCCACTTGGTAGAAAGATTCCTGCAAGTTGTCATCTATTCAGTCCTCCAAATTCATGTGCTGTAGCATGAACACACACTAAATGTAATAATAATTTCAAACAATGAAATTATGCAGTAATTCTACAGGTCAGGCTCCTAAATGATTTATCAAAACATGTTATGCCAGGAATGATGGCACAGGCCTTTAATCCCATACTCTGGAGGCAGAGGCAGGTGGATCTCAATGACTTCAAGGCTGGCCTGGTGTACAGAGTCCAGGGAAGCCATGGATACACAGAGAAACTCTGTCTCAAAAGACCAAAAAAAAAAAATCATGTTATTTCTTTGCTGAGTACATCATATATCCTTCCAGTATCCTTACTGTTTTTCCTGAGTAAAATTATACATAAAATTATATCATTATGTTCGTCATTTTTATATACTCTAGCATCATGATTTTTCTTTCTGACACAGAAAAGGGTGGTTTCCTCCTAAATTCAATGGATATTGTTACTTGAATTGTCGTATAGTAAATTTTAATTTATTTATAGTGTACTTCATTGATTTTTGGTTTATTTCCATCACTAAAGGATAATACAGGTGTCAGTGAGATGATGACTCAACAGGTAAAATTGGTACCCACATAGGACTGATGATCTGACTTCAATCCCTGGAATCCAACGTAGAAGGAAAGACTGGTTCCTAACTACTGTCCTTTAAATTCAACATGTTCCTTGTGGTACACACACATGCACATGCACACGCACACGCACACACACTTAAATAAATAATATTTAAACAATGTCTTGGTAGGATCTGGAATCTAGGTGATAATTCTCTGGACACACCAATGAGGGATTATTTGGTTAGAATAACTAGGGTTTAAAGAGCCACACAAAAGGCTGCAGCCACATTCCCTGAACTGGTTCTTCAACCACATAAGAAAGATCATTCCTGGCTTTTTTTTTTTTAATGTTTATTTATTATTTCAAGTTACATCTCCATCACAGCCCTTCCCTCCACCCCTCCCAGCCCCACCCTCCTACCCTCTCACCCTTTCCCCAGAATGCATAATTCTTTTTTTTTCAATCCAACAAATGGTTCTTTCTCTTATAACAATAAATACAATACAAAACAACTGAAATAAATAGGCCACAATTCTGAGAGCTATATGGCTTAGCATACATTCTCAATGTCCAGTCCATATGTATTTGGTCCCTGACTTTAACATTCTACTATCTAACTGTCTCCATGAGTTTAAAGTTCTCTATCTAACTCAGCTTTCATACTAACTTGCATCACAATTTTAAAAACATCTTCTTAGATCCAGAACGCCCTCTTGATTCCTAAACAACTCAAAATTTAACTATGAGACTCTAGCTATCTATTCTTCTACCACCTCAGAGACCTGAGAGGGATAAATATATCTGATTATATAGGAAGTGCAGGGCCTGCAGCTTCCAAAACTAAGAAATGACATAGCAGTGGCTGCCTCGACAGTTCCCATTTTCTCTCCACACATTACAGCATCAATCTTCAGCTGTTTGGCCCCATTTCTCTGACAGACATTGATTGTAGAGCAGGGATTATGAAGGACTTACCTACCCTGTCTTGGCAGAGCTAGGCTGTCGACTTCCCTGCTTCCAAGTTTTGTCCTTTTTGGACAGCAGTCTGTCTACAGTTGAAGCAAGGGGTTTTTTGTTTGTTTGTTTGCCAAGAGATAGGTTTGCCACTAATTCAACCATCTCACACTGGAGATTCTTCGATGCTCATCTTCTACTTGGAGTGGAATAGGGGGTGCTGTCAGGAGCTGGCATGTGTCAATATCAAAAAAATCTTAATTTAAGAAAACATCTTTGAATCCTGGCTTTATTTTACTTGACTCAGATGCAATGTGACCAGCTGTTTCAAACTCCTACTGCTTTGTTCTTTACAGACTCTCAGCTCCATCCACTCAGTCCAAAATCCACCAGGCTCCAGGTAAATCCCCTTCCGTGGATAGTAGCCTGGAAATTCTCTGGATGCACTATGCTGGGGTGGTGGCAGGAGTAACCCCTGGTTCCCTGAGCTCAGGAATCATGGACATTGCTGTCTGCTGTCCAATAACTCAAACTTGTTTCACACTTTTTCAGCTTGCTGTTGTTTCTGTTGGTCACTTATAGTTTCACTTTTATCCAAAGAAGTAGTTCTAGATTAGGTGGATTACTATATAATATGAGTTTGCTTGACAGGATGCCACTAAGCATGAGGTATAAGCCTCTTGTGGGAATATCAGCTTTCATTACAATGATGAAAGCGATACATTGGCTTTACAATCTAGTTTTTATTAACGTCTTAACAGGATATACCTGAGGAATATTTCTACATTCATGTACTGCTTCCCTGGGGTTTTGAAAAGATGCATCACTAATGTCCTTAGTACTAAAGAGATGTCTTGAATATCCAAACCAGAAGTCAGTTACGCTCCCAAATGATTTCTCAGACATTTGGATGACTACACTGTGACGTAGCAATTTCCTTTCCCAAATTACTAACATATTGTGCTTTAAGAGTACAGAATATGCTAATGAATGTAAAATTAATATGTGACAGGATAGCATATTTTCCTAAAATGCATCAAATAGAAAGCAAGAAAACCTATGAAAATAGCCTTTGTTGTTAAAAAAAATCTAAAATGAAGTATAAGGATTTTCTATATTGCATACTCATAATCAGAAATAGCATTAAAATCATTAATGAAATACTTATAATACATATATTAGTGTCATTTTCAAAGAATTACTGAAAATGAGACTCAGTTTCTGCCTTCTATACATTAAAAGTACAGCTGAAGAATTTGTTTTGGGCTATAGTTGCATCTACTTATAAAATTTTATAATTGATATTTTTATTGAAAACATGTTTGGTGATTTCACAAATGCAAAGTTGATGATGATTTATTTATTCAACATGTGCTTTATTTCCATTACTAATAACATCACAAGTTTATATCTAAATGACATAAAACTTCTATTGCTCAATTCCGCATTTTATAGTCAGCCCTATACATACTATGCGGCAGTATAGTTCTATAACCAATATAAAAAATCTAATAACCATTCTGACAAGAAAATCTTCAGATAGATTTTACTGGTACTCTTATTAACCTCATCTAGAAAAGATAAAAGGGTAAATACATGTACATATTTACTATTTTATCATCTCTCTGTTTTTATAATCAGAGTGACTGCTTTTATAAGTCAGTTGTAAGTTCATGTAAGAGAAGACAGTGGCCTCCACTCAGCCTCCCTGACTCCCAAGCCCTGGTCTCCAACTCACCACCTTTAAGTCAGCTGTTTTTCCTACTCACTTTCTAAAAAGTTTCTACATGTTTCTAAATGTAAGCATTGCTCTTTAGCATCGGGCATGGATAAGATAAGCAATTTAGCTATGCACATTCATCCTGGTCTCCTTGTTTTCCACCCACATATTTTTTTCAGTAGAGTTAAGTTGCAATTCTTGGTTACATAGATGGTTCTTGTGTATATATTTGGCTGCAATGTTGTTCACTGTTGAAACAAGGATTTATGGTGTAATAACATTTCTTCTATTTGCTACATTTTCTCTAAATAGTTCCCCTTACTTTCTTAGATTTCCACAAGTCATAGTTAACATTTAAAAATATTTCCACATTTTTCTCTTCAGATTTCTAAACACACTGGGCAATGTATCAGTTTTAACTCTTTCACAGACCTCCCTCCAATAGCCTTTTACTTTTTTGTTCAAATCTACAGACCTTGCTGGTTGGGTCTTCAGCATTCTTGTCATCTGACACTAGAGAATTCTGACTGTTTGCCAGGGAAGCATTTGAATCAACACCCTTGCCTGCCAAGGTTTCTGATATTCAATCCATATTCTAAACGTACATATAACTTCTGCAGTGATCCAGTAACATAAAGAATATTTGTCACTTTGTTACCTGTTAGTGAGACATTTTACCGTAGCTGAGCTGCCATGTCAGACCCCTTGGCCCTCATGAGACTGATGAACTGAGGGAGACTCATATGTGGGAGCTCACCTCACCTGAGGAGAAGGATAGGAGGAAGAGGGGATAGAGGGTGAGAGAGTGCAGCCTGGAGGGGAGTAGGGAGGGGGCTGTGATCGAGATGTAACTTGAATTAATAAATAAATGTTTTTAGAAAAGAATATTTGTCACTGGAGAATGAGGGAGAGGGAATTTGGGTAGATGCTCTATATTGACTTTATTCATGCCAAGAACAGTTCCAAGCAGTTGGCATACATTATATCACTGTACTTACTATAACTCATTGAAGGTGGAGCATATTATTATTATTATCCCTGCTTACAACTGATGAGACAGAGATACAGAAATAGTGAGTAATTTCCCCACTATTGTTCATACAGAGATTCGATCCCAGAATGACTTCTGTCCCTAAGATAGTATCATCACTACTTCATGCATTATCATCTCATTGTTCGAAATGTGGATGGATCCATTAAATTTTCTGGGAAGAAAATAAGAATGCACAACTGAAAAAGAAATGGAAGTCTTTTGCTATTTGCAAAAGCAATCTAATACCAGTCCTGGCACTTCCTACTCAGGCAATCATATGACATGTAATATGATAATTATTGTGAGCCAATGGTTACTGAACATTGGTTCCTAACAAGGCATGTTGTGTTAATTAATTTTCTCATTGCTGTTACAAAAAAATGCCCATGAAAGCAGTTTAAAAGAAAAAGGATTTATACTGACTCATCATTTGAAGATACAACACTTATCATAACAGAGAAAAACGATGGCAGGACCATGGGGTCCTGTCAGAAAGCAGAAAGAAATGAATACTGATGTGAAACTTACTTTTTTCCTTTCCCTGTTAATTCTGTCTGAGACCCCCAGACCAAGATGTAAAGTGTCACCTATGCTCAGAGTTGGTCTCTGTCCTCATTTAAGCTTTGCTCACAACTCCCTCAAGGACATACAACCAGAGCTGTCGCTCCTACTTGGGTCCAAATCTAGTCACAGTGACAGTGAAGATAGCCACTACAGTATGCTTGAATGTTTTATGTAATTTTCTTATTCAGAAATCTTCGGAGTTATTTCTTTTCTTGTTATTATCACTTCTATTCTTATTTTACAATGAAATGCATATCACAGGGTTTTATTGCCCTCACCTTTCACATGAATGATGACAACTAAATGCTTTTTTCTAAAATCGCATTACTTTGAAAATACAATATAAAATATATAAACACATATTAGATTCAAACACTTCAGACAGAAATAAACACTATTTACATAATTTTTAACCTAGAAGGAAAGGAAATTCTTCTCTTTAAGATTAAGAAACATGGGCCATGGGCAAAAAAAAAAAAAAGAAAGAAAGAAAAAAAACAAGTTGAATTATCATCATCATTGCATAGCTAGCTAGCACTTAGTGTAGTGAGTGGTTCTTACTTAATGCTTTCCCTTCTATTGTGAGCTATTTAACAAAGCAGGGTGACGGCTCGTAGAGCTACTGTGGGGAGGAGACAAAACAGTGAAAGAACAAGCACTGTAGAAGTCGGGGCCACCATCCATCCATCCATCCATCCATTTATTCATCCAGCTCATTAAGAGATGCCATAAACATAAGAATCAAAACATGAATACAAAAAAAGCAAAGACATTCAACTCTTAGAAGTTCACGACATAAAAATAAAACAGATTGAGAATTTATATATTAAGAATTCACAATAAAAGCAACACTTTGCAGTCATAGCTCAGAACACACACTTTTTTTTCATAATTTGACATCTTATAGTTCAAATTCCGTTAATGAAACTCAACTGAATTACACTCTAGTTTTCCCATTTCAGTAAATGACACCACCGCCAATCTACTACTTGTGAAAATATCAGCAAGTATCCTTAACTTTTTCTCAACCTATATCTAATCCGTTAAACAAATCCTCTGGATTGTACCTTAGAGATTCATCTCACATCAGTCTCTCCATGTCTACCACAGAATCTAAGCTGCCATACTGTCCCATCCAGGGTATTATTATAACTTGTATGGCTCCTCTACTTCCACCCTGCACCTGAAAACCTACAATACATTTTCTACCTCCCAATGAGATTGAAAAGGAAGCCTGATACTGACACACAGTCACCAAAGCGATGGCTATTTACAAAGTGGGAACATGAGATATTAGGAAGAGCTGAAGGGGCAATGCCTAGTTGAGCTGAGGATCATTTAAACTGGGACCTGAAGATGAAAAAGAAATTAACAGAGTCATCCAGGCAAAGGGAGAGTTGAGCAGGGCATGGGAACAAAGAAGCTTCCACTAGACATAGAAGCCTAGTGGATAAAAGAGAAGCATGTGTAGATCTCTATCAAACACTGCCTCACTGGTTCATACCCCATCTATACCACATCAAAAGCCCAGTCTCTTTCCATTTCCATGACAAATTGACTGACATTATTACAATCTATCAATGTGAAGACCTTCCCTATCTTCTGCTCTGAAAGAGCACCCCAGTCACTTCCTGCCTCCATTGTGTTCCATTTCCTTCCAGCACTAATCTCCACATTCAGGGCATAGATTTACTTTCTTGACATTTTTTATTTCTTTCTTCTTTTCCTGGACTCTATGTAGTAAGAGACTAGAGCAGAATCTTTTGTTATCAAGGTGTTGTTTTATTAAATCTGTGAGGGTTCCTTTTTCTTTTTTGTTTTCCTTCTTTTTCTTTTTCTAGTGTGCTTCCTAATCAGTCCCTGTATCAGCACACAATAAGGACTCAGTATTTAATGTCAATCTCTGCTAATAGATAAGAGTAGTCAGTAGCACATCATCAAGAATGTAAATTAGTCTTTGTACTAATCTTTTGCCAAAAATCCTAGTGAAACATGAGATTATATTTGTAACTCTTTATGTTGTCTTTTTTTTTTTACTGTTTGCTGTTTCTACACAAAATAACCTCACTCAAAAATAGAACTACTATTCGCATAATTTGATCAAATAATCATTGATGTTTTGTGTCTATATCCATTCATACTTTAATTTAAGATGTATCTAAACTATCTCAAAATATCTAACTAAAAAAAAAAGTGCCTGTGAATTCTCCAGGCTTGGGCATATTGTGTTTCTTTTCTGTTGTGCTCCTCTAACTATTAAATGTTAGGTAAACAACACAAATCAGGTGCTGGGTTCTCCTCTACCTCCTTTGGATTATTTTATTTTCTTCTTTTGTTTTTCATAGAATATTTGTGCCATAATGGAAAATGCCCAAGGTATACAAAAGTATAAGTAATCCTAATTTAGTGGGTCAATGGCCTATGTTGTACTGTTTATTCTGCCAGTAATTGTAAGCAAATGCTTAGTTTTCTCATCAAGAAAAGTGTAAAATGATACCTAACATAATTCTGCATCTAGAGAAGACTCCTAAGGTAGATTTGAAAACATCTCAAATATTTGAGAGGATTATACTTCGCAAGATCTCATTATTACAAGATATTCTGCTTTGGCTCACACAGATAAACAGGATTTTCTTCTCAAATTTCTCAGAAACTGACAATAACATCTCTCTCCATTTTAGACACTTCGCTTTTATATAAAAGATTATGAAATGCCTTAGTTCCAGAGCCCTCTATCCCATTAACTTCCAAGCAACTCAGTATAAAGTAGCTGAATGCATCCGTGTTCCTGAGGGGGGGATTACTGGTGGCGCAAATTGTTCTACACAGTCTACAATTTTATATACTTGCAAGTTTCCAACCTGATGCTAAATGGCTTCTCTGTGCCACTTTACAGCAATCACTTTATCAAAAACAAAATGTTTCCAGAGGTTCTTTCATGGCTCTAAAAAATGCTAGAACCCTTTTCATTATGTTTCCTTTTAAAACATATTATTTTCATAATAATTGTCTTTGAGACACCAGTACTTGCTCAGAATTCAGAATGACCTCTATATATACCCAGTAATAACTAAGCAAATACTTGAACAGTAGAGAACTTCCATCTATCAAGTGATTGTTTGATCTATAAAATAACACCCATATTGATTTTACGTGTTTCCAATGACTTGATTGATGTTGTTTTCATGAAACTTAATAAGTTTTGGCATCATGCTTCACAATGTGTTGTTAACATTTGGTCAAAATTAGAAATGAATTATCTCTTGGTTTGTGTATTCTGTGGCTAAAAATCCTCTGGATACCCCAGGTTAATTTTCAAGGTCAGTGAACTGAGGCATACTACCAGAGCTCACAGAGAGTTTTAAAACATCCCCTCTCACCAGTTCCTCCCCCTTCCTCTTGGCATCAAGATATTGATAGCTTTCAACTTTTCTCTCTGTGTCTTTTGGAGGTGACCAGGATGTATGCTTGAAAATGAACAGCAGGCTGAAGAAGTAGTGGACTAACAATGTGAGGGTCTACTTGCAATTAATTTGATTAAGTGAAGAAATATTGTTATACTATATAAGTAATAGAAGCTCTTTATAGTACATTTTTAGAGGCATGAAGTCTAATGAAATAAATGAAGACAATGCCATTAGCCACAGGCAGCCATAAATAAGAGTGAACTTGATTTGGTTTTCAGATATTTTCTTTATTGTTCTCTTTATGGATGCACACAACTTGTAATCAACACCTATCCTAATCTCCTCACGCATCACTTAATGTCGACCTGGGGCGATGAGGAGAAGAGAAGGAATAAAAAGTTATCTGCACATCTTAAATCCATGGGGTATGTTATTACTGGAGTACATACATTAACTGATGAACTACAGGATCTACAACAGAACTACAGGTTACCTAGGAGGAAGACATCAGGGTTAGATTAAAAATCGGGTATGGTGGCATATGCCTATAATCCCAGTACTTGGGAATTATACGCAGAAAGACAAGGAAAGAGTTCAAGGCCAGCCTCAACTACATATCAAGTCTGAGGCCAGCCTGGGTTATATGAGACCCTTTTCCAACAAAAAAGAACAAAGAGTTGAGCAGGAGACAATCAGATATATGCAAAGAAAAAAATAAAAGAAGAGGTGGAAAGATTATATTATAATCTCAAACATAATATATAGATGGTTAGATATATATGATAAAGATGTAGATTTGGATGATGTAGATACATAGATTATATAGATACAAACACAGATATAGAAATATTTTAAAGCAATAGGTAAGCTCCAGTTGAAAATCAGTAGTAGTGAAAGGGTATATATGTAGCGTCTGAAATTGCATAAATCTGGAAACTTGATTTTATTTCACCAATTCACAACTATGTTCCTAGGAACAAGGTACTTTATTTCTCTATATCTCTGTGTTCTTAACTGTGTAAAAATAAGTGTAAATGAAATAGTGAGATTTTAAGGAAGGAAATATACATAAAGAACTAATAACACAGCCCCTCATAGAGGAATCACTCAATAAGGATTAGCTGCTGGCCATAGCCATGGCACCACGTTCAGCAGACTCCAAGATCAATGCCAACATACAATACTTCAGTTATTCCCACACTTACCTAAAAAAAAGAGTGTTAAATTAGAATAGAACACATCATCTCTAAGAAGGAACTACAAATGAAAAGATCCATCATCTTGGCAAAAGTTGTAGGGTTTGCTGAGTGTTGGATCCCAATTCTCATCCAGGACTGTAAATGACTGCTTTTAATATATATATGATTTTCACCACTTCCATCAGCATAATCAAAATCAAAATAGAATAGACACAAAAAAAAATCTTCAAGTTAGTCAAATTTCTCGTAGATCCCTGACCATGATTCTTTGGTGCATTGTGATTTACATGAAAAAGTCACTTTCTGTCATTTTTCCAGAGACAGATAACTTCAATTTAAACTCAGACACCTGTATCCAAAAGCATTGTACAAAGTAGGACCCCAGAAAAACGCTAAAAAATCCTGTGACAGGTGAGAAAATTTCTCCAGTAAGAGACAAAAGCGTAAGAGCCCAGTATGGCGACAAGGCTGAAGCGAAATGTTCACCTCCTTCCCTGCCTGGAGGTGTCTTCTCACATGGATTGATTTTATCTAACACTTGATGGATTGATACATAGATTTAATTAGATTATGTGTTATCCCATCAATACTGCTTTAGCTCTTTTACATTCAGCCTGGGTAACAGATTGAATTAAATGGTTTTTTTAAAGCCTATAAAGCAGGAAAATATCTTTCCCTGGTTGGTATTTTTTAACGTGTTGGTTACTGAGAGTCTGTAAGCTAAAGCGGGTTGTAAAGTTCATTTGCTAGCGAGTAAGACGATTTGACTTTTATGGCTATTAATTTTTTATGGAGCATAAGGCAAAATTGTGAGTGTTGTTCCTAACTTAGACACCTCTATAGCTACTGGGAATAAAAGCACCTGCATTTAGGAAGTCATTATCCTGACCATATCAAAGAAGACAGAAGCTTATACGCAAACTGTCTCTAAGACCTGGTAATATCCAGCCACATGTATTGATACCAAGAAAGAGTCACACGGGGAAGAAAAATACTGCTATTGTTTTTTTGTTTTTTTTAATAACTTATTTTTTATTTCTTCAAGTTACATCTCAATCACAATCCCCTCCCTACTCCCCCCTCCAGTCCCACCCTTCCACCCTCCTCCCCCTCAACCCCCCCATCCTCTTCCCTTCTTTTTTTTTTTTTTAGTTTAAGGTATTTCTTTTTTCCCCCCAACATCTCTCCCTTTCAGTCCAAAAAATGGTTCTTTTTCTTATAACTATAAATACAATACAAAACAACAGAAATAAATAGGCCACAATTACAAGAGTTATATGGCTTAGCATACATTCCCAATGTCCAGTCCATATGTATTTGGCACCTGACTTTAACATTCTACTATCTAACCATCTCCATGAGTTGGATGCTGTTATTTATAAGATTCAATTAATATTGAATAAAAGGGACTTCATCATATTAACAAAGTCATTTTCACAGCCAAAGCATTTCCAAGAGCTACTAACTCATCTTCTTTTTGTGTACCTACTATGTGCTATACCTGTATAAAAACTTATAGCAATGAGAAAAAGATAAAATCAGACAATGGACCTTCTCTCACAGATCTCAGTGGGTGAAGTGAGACAATAAGCAATTTTAGGCAAAAAATGCTAAGATGGCAATAAGGACAAGATAAAGCGTAGACCGGCTTTCAATAGTCTCTGGATGGCGTCTCTGATATGAGCAATTATACCTTCCTGCTTATTTGGATAGAATGAGATGTTTAAAGTGTGAGGAGTTATATATGATGCTCTTTGCATGAAATCTGCTGCCTCACTCAACAAGTGGAATAGAACTTATTTTATATAGCATATCATTTAATAGTGTTTTTTATTAACTTTCAAATTTTGCAGGTACCATACAAGGCTGGAAGAATAACAGCTCATATTTTGGATGCATTTGGTAAGTGAAACATTGTACATAGCACTTTACGCAGCGTAATAGACTGTTGGGCAGAAATCATTATCTCCAATTCATCAACAAGGAGTGACATCAAATGGGTTACAAAAGTTCCAGATTCTCATCTCTGTTAAGTACCAGAAATAGGACAAAAATTATGTTTCGTGATTCCTCCTTCATTTGAGTTTTCCTGATTGATACAAATAATCTTAAAGGAAATTCTTTATCTTTTTGGAGACAAAACAGTTCCTCTACATACCAGGATAAGCATAGCTCTCCCTCATTACTACATGGATCTCAAAAGGTGGTATAACTTAAAGCCCCTGTGCTCAGACAAATAAATTAGTATTAGCCTCATGTATAAATGATGCTCTCACCAACAGAGTTCAATCAGCCTAGGAAACAGGCTGGTAACTTTATAGTACAAACCAGATGTCTGAATAGAGGCTCCCTGCAATCAGAGACTGTCAGCAGGGCTGGAGAGGCCAGCAAGGCCCTGCGTGGCATCATTTATGTTCACCTCTCCATGAGACCATCTGCTCTGTTGACTAGCCTCCTCCCCCATGCCCTCTATGGCCTCATCCAGGCACATTTCCACTATCACTTACAGAAACCCTATAGCAATCCTTTTCTGCTGCTCGCCTTCTCACAGTAAGCCTCCTGGCACACCTGATGCCTGCCAAAATGGTTGTCCAATTTTTACAAACTAGATCAAAATTCCTGCATCCTGGTCCATGAGATATTTTTTTCTCCAAAGACAAGTTCTTACAGTGTAATCAGAAGCTTTTCTTAGGTTTACAATCCTCCTACATCAGCCTCCTAAATACTGGAATTAGTGTTCACACCACCACGTAGGGTCTTAGCAAAGGAGAGATGCTCAGGCTAGTCTGACCTTCTTTGTTCACAAATAAAACCAGGAGGCGCGCTTAACTTACAGCTACTGCATCTGAAAGTCAAACTAGAGTCCAGCCTTCATGTTCTCCATAAATTCCCTTTATAATCCATCGTGTCGCTTTTAGGTCTGAGCATTTGTTAAGATCTGCAAGTAAAGGCACGTGTCATCAGCCCAATGCCCTGAGTTCAGCCTCCCAGACCTACCTGGAAGGAGAGAACTAACTCGCACAAGCTGTCTGCTGAAGGCACACACACACACACACACACACACACACAAATAAAGTAATGCATTTTAGCGTTGGAAAAGAAAGTATCTCCGAGATACAGGGTAATAGAGGAAATGCTACAGTAGGAACAGGGGCTTGGCTTTTTTTATTCAGAATCATACAATAGCCATCTACTCTACCCTTCTATGAGATAAGGTACTCTTTGGCATATTCTTCATGGTATTGAGTTTTATCTTCCAACAACTGAATCTGAATGATGAACCAAGAATTTTCTGGGCTCTGTCATTGTAATGTAGATGTAGACACATGTGGCTGAAGTGTGATTTGCATGAAGAATGAACTAAAAGAGATCAGGATTATTTTCTATATATCATCAGATACATTTCAGAAAACAGCAAGTGACTATTTCAAAGTGCTCTAAAATCAGTTTGCCTTTGCCACGATTAGCATAATTAACATCATTTTCATTTTAAAAATGACAAAACTGTGACACAAAGTAAAGAAGATCACATAACTACCTAGTAGAGAATTCAGAAAGAAATTAGACTCAAGCTAGTGTCATCCTAATATACATTAATCCAAACTTTTTTGTTCAATATAGGGGGCAAAGATTATAGTTTTAAAAATTATCATATTTACTGAGTACTGATTCTAAGACAAGATACACCTTACTAATTTAACACTCACAATACCCTTATGAGTTAAATGTTATTGTTATTGTCTTCTTTATACACAGGAGATTGGAACACAGATCACCTCATCTTTTTAGCAACTGTAGTGCACTGTAATGCTGACCTTTCTCACCAGCATTAAATGTGGATGGTCAGCACAGATTTCCATCCTAACTCTAACCAGTTTCATTAGCACCCCTGTTCTTTCTGAAACACAAAGCTAATCACATCTTCCTTTACTGTGGGCACACCTTAGCTGTAGTCATACTTTGCAACTGAATCTCTTCCTCCCTTTCTGGTTCAGGCAGAATTTTGACCTGCTGGTATCTCCACCCATCACTGTATTACCTTAACTTGGCCAACAAGATCTTTCATATGCAATAAATATTTCTATTTAGTAGCTGTTAATTTGAGAGAGTATCCTGAGTTATTTCCTTGATCCCAGGGTGATCACATGAGTTTTATTTAGCAAAAGACATAAGAAGTCAGAGAGGTTATGACAGAGAAGAAAACAGGAAACTCTGTATGAGAAAGAGTTTAGGCACTGCACCCAGCTTGATGAAGGAAGCCATGTGTTTAGGAGAAAAGACCTATAAGGACCAAATGAAGGAAGTAAATTCCGGGTGATTAAAGTTTCATTATTTTGTGTTTGGTGATTTCAAGATCCTCTCTTTTAATTATTCATAAAATATTTAATAGTCTGCCAGGCATGGATGCATAGAGCTGTAATTCCAGCAATCAGGAGGTAGAGGCAGAAGAATTGTGACTTTGAAGCTAGCTTTGACTATGAACTAAGACCATTAACTAAAAAAAGAAAAGCATATTTACATACATGTATACTGTGACAGTTTATTTGGAACTGTCACCACTTAACATAAGCTAGAGTCATCTGGGGAGAGAGAAACTTACTAAGAAGATGCCTCTTACAGACTGGCCTGTAGACAAGTTGATGGGTATTTTCTTGATTACTGACTGATATGGGAGGACGCAGTACCCCCTAGAATATGCCACCACTGTGCAGGTGGTCCTGGATTGTATAAGAAAGAAGACTGACCATGCTATGGAAGTAAGCCACTAAGTAGCATTCCCACATGGCATCTGCTTTAGTTCCTGCCTCAAAGTTCCTGTGTTGATTTCCTGTCTTTATTTTGCTCATTGATGAACTCTATCCCATAAAATATAATAAATATTTTTCTCCCCCAACTCACTTTTTGTCAGTGTTTTATCACAGCAATAAAAGCAAACTATCAGACTTTTCTCAACCTCTCAATATTCCTCACCTACAGCCCCTAATGATGACTTTTATACTACCACATTAACTTTTTTTCCTGAATAACCACATGCAGAAGACAACTTGTGTTTGTCTTTCTGCATCTGACTTCAGTTAACATACTGTCCCCAAATTTTACCTATTCTGCTGAAAAACATAATATTTTTTATAGAGCTCAATAATATGTGTTTCACATATACGGCATATTTCCTTATCAAATAACACATTAATTGGCATCAAAATGGATCTCATATTTCATTATGTATACTAGGTAATAAATCTGAACATCAAAGAATCTCTCTGATATATGCACATTATGTACATTGTTGAAATATATTATTAATTAAAATATTTTGAATGCTTCAAGATATGGGAAAGATCTGATTACCCTAATTTGATTATTATTTACTGTATGAATTTTATTATTTCAGACCCATTGAAAACTCAGCGTTGAACAGGACACTTATATGACACATTTAGAATCAAGAAAGATTGAGGAAGAGGGGAAATAGAAGATTGAGGAAGAGGGGGGATAGCAATGTAAGAGCCACATGATGGGGTGTGGGTAGTGAAATGTTGTCTTCTGGTCATGGCAAGGTTGTGGCACTGATGAACTCATAGTAGCTTCACTTGCCTAAAAAAGACCTGCACAAAACTGAACCTAGAAACCTTCAGTCATAGATAAGGAGGAACTTGTGGGGCTCTATCCCACCAAGGGGAACTTAGGATAGTCAAAGGCGAAGTCATCTTCAGTGCTGTAGTCCCTGGTGAGTTAGTCAGTCATGCTCCAGTGCTCCAAAATGTCATGAGTGATGCCGGTTAAACCCAGTGAGTCACAGAGCAAAAACAAAAATCCAAACTGAAAGACAAAAAGGTGAGGACTTACTGGGAGAATATAAGACAGAGTGGAGAAGAATGTGGCTAGAGTGTGTTATACACATGTGTGAAACTGTCAAAGAATATTTTTTGAAAAAATAAATAAACTGAAAAATTAAAAGTAACTAGATCTGCCAGCAGATTATAAACCTCAGAGGAGAGGGGGCACATGGATGTCAGTCTGGTAAGAGCCTGAATGAAAGATGGCTACATCGTGCACTGAACTTCAGAATCATTGAGGAAATGAGTGGCCACGTGTTTAAACTACTAAGTGTGGGTTTGTTGCTTCAGCAACAGAAAACTAGCAAGCACTCTTCCAGGCAGTATTCCTCCCATTCCAAGGTCCACCTGAAATGCAAAGGCAAGTGTCTCAGATTCAAGACAGAAATTAAAATTTTAGGCAGATATGTGCAATTTTCCTGGGGGCCTCTGTTTCCACTCTGTAGTTAAATAAAAACCTTGTGTAATAAATTCTTGATCATAAAGGAAAACTGTTCCTTTAAAGACAAACTAAGGGAGGAAAGCCCATTCCATGAAGAAGCATATTTTTCATATGCAAATTAAGCACCTTCTGAGAGAAAGTGCCTTAAAACAAAGATCCAATATGGTCCAAGACCTGCTCTTCATCTGTGTGGGTTTCCTGTTAAAACAAACCCTGTGTATGTACATGCTGTTTACTTGTGTGATACAAGCTGTTAGAAAAACAAAAGCAATTCTGCAATCCCAAATCCTGTAAATCCCACCACAGCCTCCTGAAATATGTCCAGTCTAGCTTGGAGCCCTAGATTGCAAGAGCACTCCCGCCCATCTGGGCTCCCCACAGGCCTGTAATTGGCTGGCAGCCAGGGACTCTGGAGGACACAGTCTATGCCACTGGAACTGGCCACTGCTCTCCTCAGTGAAAGAAAAGGGTTTTCACAGGAGTAGTCGTTGCTTCCTTCCCTTCTCCCAGATCTATTCTAAACAAAATGAAATGACTCCTTTACTCCATGTCTCTCTATTGTCCTCGAAGCTGATTATTGCACCCTGGGAGCTGAGGCAAAGAAACATTCTTGCATGTTCTCTCAACTACAAGACAAAAGGCCAAAGCAGAAAAACTAATCTACAAAGGGAAGTCTCATTCTCAGAAGAGTGTTCTGACCAAATCATCACTTAGAAAGGTGTTCATTAACATGGAGCCAAAGACAATCTGGTTAAATCTCACAGCCCACTAAGAAGTAGATCAAGTTTCAGGTATCACTCCTTTGCTGTCCTAAGGCATGGTAGTTAGGTTTCTTCCACGTGGAAAATGTCAGCCAAACCACTTCTGGTTGGATCCTGGATAAACGAGTTACTAAAAGGATCTACCTCTGCAAATTCATTAAATAAAAAAGCCTGTTTCTCTCCTGGTCAGAACTACAAAAATGTGCCCATTGAGGAGGCTATATAGAATTCTCACTCAAAAGCACAAATCCCTGCTAGAATTATAAAACATGAAGCCCTGGTTTCAACTATTGGTACAGATCCTTTTCTGAGTGAGTGGGCCTGCCATATCCTCTCTATGACAAAGCCACATTTACTGTAACCTTTTCATGAGAATCTATGTTACTCCTAAATAAAAGAGCAGATGATTGCAGCTGACAGGCCAGTGATTCTGCCAAAGACAAGATGCTGAAGGTAACTCTGGACCGTCTGAGTTTCACTATGCTTCCTCCTGTTTCTTCTGCCTGTTGTCCAGTCAGCATGCATACTGGAGACATGCTGGCCCATAACACGTTCAAGAAAAGCCAGGGCTGGTGGGTGTGAGGTGGTCCCTTCCTTGTGTAAAGGATCCCAAACTAAAATCTTTACAGAGTAAGAAGCTACCACTCAAAAGGGCCTTGCCTGCTCCTACCCAACTGAAGTTGTTTCTCCAGTCACTAATGAAAGAGGTGTGGTTCCTAGGTCTGATTTTGCTGGATTTCAATTAGTCGAAAATGTCTGTGTTAGTCTCATTTGGGAAATTACTGTGGAGAAATTCCTGATGAGGTATCACCACAGTAGTTCAGAACCGTATTAGACAAAGAAAACAAATTAAAAGCTGTGATTGCTCAAATCCCAAGGAAAATAACACTTTTTCCCATGTGTCCTTACCTTTGCTGAAACATTGCTTTGTCTCTAGAACATCAGTACTTTATTTAAACAAAAAGTAGAAAGGCACATTATGTTCAATCTGTGTGAGGGTAAGGAGAGCAAGAGAGGGAGAGGCTTAGCATTTCTGAAGCAGCCCCTTGCAGATGGAATACTGCAAGTCCTTCTTAAGGAAGCTTAGAGTTTAGCCTTTCCAGAACACACGGGCTGTAAGTGGATACTGGTAGAGACTCATTAGGATTACCACAATCATGCTAGAAGAATTCATGGGCATGTAAATAGCTTTCCTTTCCTATATCCTTAACAGCCCCCAAACATTGCTTTCTATCACACTGGATATTCTGGCCAAAAGTTCATAGGTCTCCAAAAACACATGGATAGTTGAGAAGGAGAGACGTTCTGGACCATGGGCAGGAATGTGAGGAAAGCCGACAAGACTCTGAAACTAGATGCAGAAAATCAGTCTACATTCAACAAGGGCACTCAGTTATTTGTCTGATCATGGAATATCAGTGCCCTGCCCGTCTCCTCCCTATCATTTCCTTACAGTGTCACTACAAGTCAGTATATGAAAGAGCTGGGAAAATTTGAACTGCCAAAAAAGAAAATTAAATGACACTCCCTCAAGTATATTTAGTCCTTAGAATCCAACTATGATTTTCTTCTTAAGGCTTAAAATATATCAAGTATTACTATTTGCTGGAACATAGGTTTTTGAAATGCTTGTACAAACTGCATTTTGCTATCATTAAAAGGCAAGCACACCGTGATATTTATTAGACTTCCTAATGATCTTCATACTATTCTGAGAGAAAAACTTTTAAGAATTTTCTAGTAGGGAAGGCATGGCTGGGGGGATTATGGCTTCGAGATGCAGGTGCTGGCAGATGTCTGACTGGCAACAGGATACTACAATGTTAGAGAGCACTGGCTGTGTCTGTTCTAAGACAGCAGATGTAAGAGGCAGCAAAAGGCTCTTCACCACCACTCTGGAAGATTGCACCTCAGTATGGATATTTAATCAGATTTGGTGTCATCAAAGGAAGTTCTAGGATAGAGTTTGTCAGTACTGATATTTATATCAACTTATCCATTAATCATATCATTTGCATGTTATTATCAATAATGAATAAAATCATTGTTTATGATTCTTACAGAATATTTATTTTGTACATGAGGAAACTTAAAACATATTGAATTGCTTAAATTATGTAATTAATGAATGCTAGAATTGGAATTAAGGTCTAGGTCCATCTCTCTCCAATGACAATGTTTATGCACATTGTAATTCTTGCCAAGGGCTCTATAGGTCTGAAAACCTTTATGCTCTTAACCTGACATAATCACCACCTTCAGTAGAGGTATGAGGCTTGTGTGGGGCTTGAGCTTCAAGGAAAAAAACAGCAACAGACCCAGCTTTGGTACTATGGAAGACAGCAAGTTAAGGAAACCAGGCTTGAAGTAAAAATTCGGATTTTTCATAGGAAAAAAAAGATTTCTATAACCTAGGAAAAAATAATCTAAATGACAATGGATTAAAATTAGCAATCTCAAAATGAGGGCTTGAGTTTTGAGACTTTCACTAGCACCTGATGTCATTTAAAAAGCTGAATGTTGCAGCTGACACAAATTTGTAAACATATCTCTCAAAGAATTGTCTACTCTATAAAATCAATAATACATACTCAATAAAATAATATTAGCTACATAAAACAAATTAGATATTTCCCTGTGGGACTTTTAGCAACGTTGAGAATAATTAATTGTCATAGTCAGTTATATGAACTGATTCATAGGCCCTTATACCATACTATGGAAGTATTTGCTTTGAATCCTACACAGCCCTGAAGGAAGGAAGGAATCCAGCAGAAGGAAGCAAATAATAGAGCTATATTCACATATAATTCACACTGATATCATGTACTCCACTCAACATCCTCCTGTTGCCCAAAGATCATCATTGTCTATGTTCCATTTTGCTCTCTTCCAAACAAATAGTGATTCTCTCTATCTCGAATGCTAGTAGTGAATTCCACCTCTAACTTTTGAAACAGGCTGCACCTAATAACAAAAACAAGCTATAGGTTTGCAGATTTCAGTACTTTAATCAGAAATTTCTGATCCTTCTCCCCACACCCTTCTCTCATCTCTCAAACTATCAATCTTGCTTTCTCCACCTCCTAAGTGCTGAGAATACAGGCTCAGGCTGCCATGCTGGCTCCATGCCTCTTCTGTAAGGCAGCAGCTTCAGTCTATGCTACCATGAAAGTCATGGTTCTTATCAACCCACTAGCCTTCTCAAAGCACATCCTTCTTCTCCCTGTTCTCTACTCATC
Organism: Lophiomys imhausi; assembly: GCA_907164525.1. NCBI lineage: Eukaryota > Metazoa > Chordata > Mammalia > Rodentia > Muridae > Lophiomys > Lophiomys imhausi. Next base: position 684,003 of record CAJQZJ010032981.1, on the reverse strand, counting down.
TACTTCTACCTTTTCATTCAAAATATGTCCAGTCACTTTGATCTTATGTTCTATTATGCTCAGGAATCTTACTAGCCTTATTCTGATGACCATAATTCTGCCATTCTTTTATTACTCCCATTTTATTCTTCTCTTAATGTTCCATTCATGAAGAAAAGGCTAAACTAGGCTATGACTTTCAAAAGCAAATCTCACCATATCTCAAATGTATGGCCATTCAGAAATTCAGCTCTCACTCACATACAGTAAAGGTCATTAGGCTTCCCATCTTTGAGATGCTCAGAGAGCCACTCCAATTCCTTCTTGAAATGCAATCACTTGAAGCTGTGATATTCAAGTGTGCCATGGTGGAAAAGAGACACAGGACATTGGTCTCTCAGGTTCTCAGTGCCTTTCCCTGAAAGTAGCAAACATCCTACTTACAGCAAACAGTAAACTGGCCCACCTGACAAGGGGCCTGGGAAGGACAACATTGTCAACTGTTCCAGAAAACAGAAAAACCAAATGCAAGAGGTTCCATAGCCTCTCCCACAAACCCACAATGAGGTCACACCCTGTCCTAGTAGACACGTTTGTGAAACTTGCTGGAATGAAGGTGAGCCTTGTTTTCTTGACTCTCCAGGTTCTTTTTATTTTTTTCAAAATTTTAGTTAAATTTTATTTTGTGGTGCAAAACAGAATTCACTCTTTTTAAGTCTCTATGTTGTCAATTCAGAGAAATTTTGTTGATAACACAACTATAAATAACAAAGAGAAAATAGATACCTTATAATGTCATTGTTTTTTAGTTTTTGCTTGTTAAAATGTTTTCTTCCTGTCCTTTGAGATCTCAAAATATATACACTAAAGGTTTGTTTAGCTCCAAAATATCAAAATAATTTCTTCTTTAATCCGAATTGAAAGATAATACTTCTTATATGGTCAAAAAAACAAATTTGCTCCAGGAAAAATATTACCTGACCCCCCCACCAAAAAAAAAAGGTAGTGTCTCAGAGTTAGGATTAGGCCAGGGCTCTGTTCTTATCTTTCCAGGAGATTTAAAGCATCCATCCATTCCAGGGACAACTGGACAACGGAAATCTCAGAAGAAAACAGATCAGACACCAAAGAAGACAAGTAGCCCAGACATTCTAGCCTTGCAGACTTCCTCAATAGCTGTTTCCTCAAAAGTCTACAACCACAACAACTCAAAATCGCTAAGATTGTTCATCTCCACAGACTGCTCCAGCCAGAACTCCAGTAAATCCTTGAAGTTCAGCTTCTGTCTACAAACTTCTTAAGACATTTAAATAGCTGAGCATAAAAGGACTGAACATCAAATGAGTCTATTAACATTTTTAACCATTTTTCCATTCTTATTTGGGCCCCAAACAGGTTTACTGTGTCCCAAATCAGCAGGAAGTCATTTTAAGAGAGCAACGTCCCATCCCCAGAAGGTGGGGAGGGTGTTTTTCCCCCTTTGGTCATTAAATGGATAATAGAAAATCTTGTTATTTAGGGGAAGAGATTACAAGCTGTTAAATGGTCTTGTTAAATGGGTTTTGGAGGTTAGACCCAGGGACTTCTCTCTTTTTCTTTTCTGTATCCTTCTTTCTCTCCTATGTAGCAGTGAACAGACTTGAGAAAAAATGGGACATAAATATAATATAGGAAAGATCAAAAAAAGAAAAGGACAGATTATTGAATATGCCCTTATACCTTTGTATATTGATACAAAATATTTGGCTAAATTGGTATTGAGCTTTGTATATTAATGCAAAATTAAGATTGTATTGGGCTACATCATCGGTATTGATACAAAATTAAGATTATATTTGGCCACGATGGTATTGACCCTTGTATATTGATGCAAAATTAAGATTTTATTGGGCTACATAGGTATTGATCTTTGTATATTGTTACAAAATTAAGATTATATTTGGCCACATTGGTATTGATCTTTGTATATTGATACAAAATTAAGGGTAACGCTTTTTAAAGGTATTGTACCTAGTACTGCTTAAAAATGAAATGTGAAGTTTCGGCCTTTTAATACCAACTGTCATAAATTGTTTAGGATAATTAAGAAATGCCAACTAATAGTCATGCAAGCTTGTCATTTTGTTAGGTACTATGACAGTCTATCACAGTTATTTTCTAAGCTAATCAGAAATCAAGTTGCTAAGAGACAAGCAACATTTGCTTATCTAAATATAAGAGATAGATAGGGCATCTTCAAAAACCTCAAGAGATCTGCGGAATATGGCATTCAAAGATGTTTTCTTAACTTAAGATTTTTTGATATAGAGACATGTCAGCTCCTGACAGCACCCCCTATTCTACTCCAAGTAGAAGATGAGCATTGAAGAATCTCCAGTGGGAAATAGTTGAATTAGTGGCAAGCCTATCTCTTGGCAAGAAAAACCCCTTGCTTCAACTGTAGACAGACTTCTGTCCAAAGAGGACAAAACTTGGAAGCAGGTAAGTCGACAGCCTAGCTCTGCCAAGACAGGGTAGGCAAGTCCTTCATAATTCCTGCTCTACAATCAATGTCTGTCATAGAAACAGGCCAAACGGCTGAAAATTGATGCTGTAATATATGGAGAGAAACTGGGAACTGTCCAGGCAGCCACTGATATGTCATTTCTTAGTTTTGGAAGCCGTGGGCCCTGTACTTCCTATATAATCAGATGTATTTATCCCTCTCAGGTCTCTGAGGTGGTTGAAGAATAGATAGCTAGATCTCATAGTTAAATTTTGAGTTGTTTAGGAATCAAGAGGGTGTTCTGGATCTAAGAAGATTTTTTTTTAAATTGTGATGCAAGTTAGTATGAAAGCTGAGTTAGATATAGAACTTTAAACTCATGGAGATGGTTAGATAGTAGAATGTTAAAGTCAGGTGCCAAATACGTATGGACTGGACATTGGGAATGTATGATAAACTTTATAATTCTCATAATTGTGGCCTAATTATTTCTGTTGTTTTGTATTGTACTTATTGTTATAAGAGAAAGAAACATTTGTTGAACTGAAAGGGGGAGCTGTTGGGGGGAAAAAATATACCTTAAACTTAAAAAAATAAAAACGGAAGAGGATGGAGTTTGAGGGGGAAGAGGGTGGGAGGGTGGGGCTGGAGGGGGGAGTAGGGAGGGGGATTGTGATTGAGATGTAACTTGAAGAAATAAAAAATAAATTATAAAAAAAGAAACAAGCCAGTAAGCAGCACCCTTCTGTAGCCTTCACACATGTGCACATACGTGTTAAGTCATCCATTATATTATGGGCAATCATTAATGGCTCTTTTTTCCTTGATGTCATCACTTCATTTTCTAACTTTTTATTATTTTAATTCTTCTCATTCACACTGGAAAAACCAAGAAGTCCAAGATAACATATTTTCACTTTTTTCATTTTACTATCTGACCTACCTTCATGTTGTCTAAAAGCTTTCTCCAAGATTGAAACATTCTATCCTGCAGGAAGCTCCTTAAGCAAGAAGAGAAACAACTCAAAATAGCTTCAGGAAGTCGCTGAAACTGACCAGATTTACTTGGCTCCTCCCTGCCAGAGTATGATAAGTAAATAAAAGCTGAGAGTCCCTCTTAGATGGAAGGAAGGTGAGCTGCAAAGAAGACTCCAAGATCATACCAACTGAGACACCTGGACAGGACATTCTCCAACCTGTTGAGCTGCCTGAAGGCTGTGGAGTGTGCTCCAGGTTCCCAGCTTTGTGATATGTCACCTGTGCAAGGGTGGCCTTTGGTGATGCAGCTGTCTTTGGGTCATTTGTGCTCTTGTAAGTAACCTTTCACCCATACTCCAATAAAACGTATTGGTTTACCAAAAAAAAAAAAAAAAAAAAAGTTTTCTTCCATTTGTTTTACTTTTCTCTTTTTGTGTGATTTTATTGATATTCAGCCCTTTCCAGTGAAAGACCCACTAGCTATTCAAACCAATGATCATTTAATCTTGACTAGTCAAAATTAAGATGCATTGTGGTTTGAAATATTCATGTATTTCAGAGAGAGTTTAAAAATATAAAAGAATTCAATACTTGTAATTATGTTTAAATAATATTTAAATATGTTATATTAAACCAAGTATGTTATGAAACTTACATATTCCTATCAAAATTTGTAAACTTAGAAGTTTAGAATTACACTTATATATAATATTATATTCTAATATTGAACATGAAATAATATATTATATTCTTGTTAGACACAGTTAGAGACTGCACCATCAAAAAGGAGATGCACTTCTGTTCTTGATATGGGTTACAGTTTACAGGAATCCATCTGTTCTCACATGAATCATGCCCACCTGTGTACAAATGCAGTTTTGTTTGTATAACCCTCCGCAGATTCAAAGAGTCTTTCATTAGAAGACATAAAAACTACGAATTAATTCTCATTGAATAGCAGAGGAAGACCAGTGTTCTCAACTGTATTTCACAGTTGAGAAAGTTGAGGCATGGGAGGATCACAACTGTGTGCATGGAGTGTTCCAGGACAGGGTGGCACAGCTTAGGACAGAGACTGGGGGTCACTGAAATTAATCACACATCTAGCCAGCAAATATATGGTGTGTGTGCATGTCTCCTCCAAGGCTAGGGACATGTATTTTCCAAATAGTAAAATATTAATATATCATATAATATATAAGTATGTGTGGGCTTTTTGTTTCGCTTTTTTGAGACAGGATCTCACTATGTCATCTTGGCTGTCCTATACCTCACCATGTAGATCAGGTTGGCCTCTCATTTACTGGGATCCATCTGCCTCTGCTTCCTGAGTGCTGGGATTTAAGGCATGTGCCATCATGTGTGGTTTAAATATGTACTAATAAGTAATATTGAAGAGAATATTACAAAAGAATAATTATCACTGTTATTCTCATAACTTTTGGTATGAATTCTTATGTAAATTGCAAAGATGATAAATTTATTTCATTACTAAAAAAAAAAAAAAAGAATTTACACAATATTTTTTGATCATAGTGTTTCCCCTCCCTTAAGTCCTGCCAGACCCTTTCCCCATTCACTCATTCAACATCATGTTCTTTTTCTCTCTTAAAAACACAAAAGCAAAAAGGATGTGGAGTACGGTTTGTGTTGGCCAAGTTCTCCTGAGCATGGGGCTTGCCCTGGACTCTCCAGAGTTCTTAAGCACAAACCACCCAACACACCTATCTGCAGGCTTCCACCGGAGTTGCCAGAACTGTGTCTCACATGCTCTACACCAGAATCACCAATGGAAGGATTTGTTGACAGACTTCATCTGAAGACAAACAAGAAAACATCTTATTTGACCAAGTTAGGCCTCTTCTGTATGCCTTGGCTGCATTGTGGAATAGCAGAAAATGTGAGGTGTGCTTCCAAGACAAGCAGACATGTCCACGGAGTGAGAAAGGGTAATGACTGTCTTGCTCTACCTGTGAATACCACAACACTAACCCCTTCCCCCCCCCCCTCTGCTCTTTGTTCTCTAGGACAGAAAGGAACCGACAGTGGTGGACAAGGTCCTACTAAGGAGAAAATAAAGTGACAAAACCTGGCAAGAAGCAGGTTTATAAGTGCAAAACAACTTGGTGTACTCCTCTTGGGCTGCCTCCCACAGGTAGGCTCCAAGCTAATGCAGTTGTGCCCATTAGCAGATGAGGAAAGCGATGTCTGAAAAGGTCAGGCTTCTTGAGTGTGGTCACAGAGCCGTGCAAAGAATGGCAGGGTGAGCACCTGCAAGGTTGCCCACTTGGAGCTGCTCCTATTAAATGAGATGATGTTCGTTCATCACTGAGACCTTTTGGGGGAAAATGGATCAATAAGCACTTCCCTTTGGGTCACTTTCCTACTGTGTTGGATTTATATCTGCAAATGTTTAAAGAGTTCCCATTTACCTGGGGTTTTATGACTGTTATAATTGCCAGAACTGAGAGAAGGTTACCTTCCGTCTGGCTTCTCTTCCTGCAGAGAGCAGTCCAAAAACCATGTCATCTCAGTCACAGAACAGAAACTCTTTGAAGGAAAACAAATGCTGCTTTTTTTTTCCTTGAAAAGAATTTGTTGAATTGCCTGGAAAAGTCAGACAGTGACTTGCAAAAATCCTTTCTTTTAAGTTGTCTCGATACTGGCAGAAGAGATCATCATAATGGAATGTCTGAGTGACTTCAGGGTCAGCACTAAAGATTAGAAGATTATCCCAGTCTCTCCTAACATGATGGTCAAGGGGCTTTTTCAATGCAGATTTCTCATTTCTAGACATGAGGTCTATACACATATTCTCTCTGGTCAGTGAAGAACATCTTTGCTACATGTCATCTCCACACAAGTACTGATGAGCAATACCATGAATTAACTGAGCAACGCTGATGTACTTGTTAAATTAGTTTCTCACTAAGCCCCTGAGGGTTCTCAGATGTTGTCAACTTGTACTTAATCCACCAGCAAGTACAAGTCTTGCAACATATACCTATGCACAAATATACACACATGTGTTTACATAAGTGACTATATGTGTAAATATCTACATACATGTAGATATTCCTTCATGATAATAAATAGTGAAAATAAATGATTTACTCTTTTTTTTTCCTACTATACTATTCTTAATGCTATGATTGGCTTTCAAGTAACACACCTACATATAGGAAAGATAAAGAAAAGATAAAGGGAAAAGAGAAGAAAGCATAAGAAAAGGAGCCCTCACATTCAAGTTATCAAGATAGGAATATTGACAATTTAATTTTTTAAGATGGTACACATGCTCATTACAAATTATACATGCTGGGAGGGGGCATGTATTTATACAAGCTCATGTGCTGTGGATGTGTACATGTGAGAGAAAGTGTGTGTGTGTGTGTGTGTGTGTGTGTGTGTGTGTGTGTGGTTTCTTTTCTTTCCTTGGGATACCCAAGTTTATGTTAATGCTGTAGATGTGTTTACTGAGTTTATGTGCATTTATAGTTTAGATGTGTTTATTGAAGAAAACAAAACAGCATTTGTAGTGTTAAGAAAGGTTGGGGAATATGTTACTAAATCAGGCGAAGCAAAGGTGTTCTGAAATTGAACAGTGAATACAGTGTACTTCTTAATCAGCTCTTAAGAGCTCTGTGTATTGGAATCAGTTGCTTTAATTAATGGTTGACATTCCTTTGCTTCAATATTTTTGAAAGCATGGGCATTAAGGAAATTTAAATTTAACAGTTAACAATTTCCTTTACACTATTAATTCAAGAAAGGTGTTCTTTATAGAGCAAAGCAAAGAAAATTCTGCTTGTCCCTAAAAAGGAGAGTAAAATTCAGATAGGTGAAAGGAACTAATGAGATTATGCATGAGAAATAATAGAAAGAGACGGCAAATAGCAAATAACAAATACATATTCTATTCCATGTCTTCTAAATGCTGTCTGGAAAAATGCTGTTCATCACACCTTCCCCAAAAGCCCATGCCAATGATGTTATCTTCACTCTAGGAATAATAATAACAATAGTAATAAAGCTTTGGGAGACATGGAGAAGGAAACACAAAGGCTTTAAGAACCTGTCCCAAAGTCCTCCAACAGATAGGCTGAAGCATGGACATGTGGGTAATATTCCACTAATATTCCATGTGTCGGCAAGAGCCTGTGGAAATGGAAAATAAATACAGACTCCACACATTTCTCAGTTTCTGCTATCCATATTCTTTCTTTCATATATGAAATTTTTTGGGGTAGAATAGGTGCCTACAGATACACCTTAGAAAATATGAGGTATTGTAACTGTGCTATTTACAATGAAGACTGGCATCCATGCTTCTCTTAATTAAAGGTATATTTCTTCAATATGCCATCTAACAGTACACACCCAACTCAGTAAGTGGAGATAATAATGTAATACATATGATGAAAAAAGTGGTCTAGGTCTTTCTTTGAATTCCATATTGTCCTATAGTTTTTATTAATGTGCTAAAAATTCATCTTTAATCCAATAACCTGTTATGCATAATAATAGATATTATGCATAAACCATTGTGTCATAATCTAGATGAGAGCACATCTCAGTTCTTCCAAATGTCACAGACAAAACTACTAAATCCAGTTCTAATTGCTGTGCTTGTTACCTCCATTTTATCAGCTAATTGGATAGATATGGCACACGTGAAAAATAAAAACTACTTAAGAGCATTAGGCATATGGGAATTTTTAAAAACACTTTTTTCTATATATAAAAAAAAACATAGTGCCAACTTGCTCCTGACACTTCTTTGGAGATGACATTCATCATCTCTGTAGCCCTCTCCTCACTATGTGTTTTTATATTGTCTCAGAGAATTGCCAAGAATTGGCCCCATAAAAATGTCCCAGGTCCAATATAAGGAAAGAAAATGTTCCTATCTTCTCCTCTGTGACTCCCACTCTACCGTTCCTACAAACAGAATCACAACACAAATATGGGTTAGAGACCTCTTTAGCAGAGATTCACTATCTCAAAAAAAATATTTTCCTATTAAAAAGAAGCAACCCAACTATACACCTCTTGTCTTTGTGCAACTATCTGATCATTTCAAACTTAGAGTGGAGTATCAAATAGCACACATGAAGGATAGAGTAGAAGAATGACTTCAGACTCTCCTCTTGCTCACCAGTACAGAGAGAGTGAACACCTCAGAATAAAAACAACATGTCAATCTCTGTGGGCTAGCCACCTTGACCTTTACAAGTGCCATGCTCCTTTACTTCACAGATGTCTATGCCTCTGTTTATAACTCTCTCTCTCTCTCTCTCTCTCTCTCTCTCTCTCTCTCTCTCTTACACACACACACACACACACACACACACACACACACACACACACACATTTAATTTGGCCACTTACTTTTATTTATCTTTCAGTCTCCAATCTATACATGACCCTTCCTCTGATCCCCTAAATATAGGTAAGGTACCTCTGTTGCCCACATCACCCTCTCCTTCTCCTGAAACAGCACTGTTGTACTCTAGTACAGCTCATTGACCTACTGGTATGCACACTAGTTTGTAAGGTCAATGAGAGTAAGCAGTGCATCTGTCTTCTTCACTATTGGGTATTTGGTGCCTCATTATGCCTGCATACCATAGGGATCAGTACATATTTGTGACTTGAATGAATTAATAAACCAATTACTTCTTTATCATATTAATCTATGACTTTTGATTATTAAATGATTAATTGTATCAAATTTAACCTTAAAAAGCAAAAAATAAATATGTCTCCATGCAGCCTGCCCTTAAATAGTGAAGGGAAATGTTTAGCGCTTTTTCTTTCAATTAACCTTCTAAACCCTGAATATTGTAGTCTCTCTATAGTCATCCTTTTTTTTCCAAAGAAGCTTACATTTTTATTTGAGTTGGGATGAATAGCATGAGAATTATTCACTTCCTTTCCTTTCTGCTGCTTCTTGAAGTTCTAACAAAAAAAAAACCCCTCTTAGCAACTGAGCAAGTGTATGACAAGGGCAAAAATGAATTTCTAAAGTAATTTCTCACTCAGGCAGAGGACTTGGGCAAGGGTTTTCCTCAAAGGCAAAAATTACTCTTATTGATCAGCTTAGTAGGAACCTCTACAAGATCTCTGAGCCCTAGGTGTTACCTGAAGAATCCCAAGTGACAGTTCATATAAAACAATTTTATTCACAATCAACAAATACATAAGTGAGTAGGCTCTCAATACTCACTGTTACTTCCCAGGGGACAACTAAGCAAATGTTCTGGACATGCTGGCTCCCTGACTGATTACTTTAAGTGAAAGTGGACAGCCATCCAGGGACAGCAGATACACAGCTACCAATAAGCAACAATTGAATATACAAAACATGAGAGATGTGGAAGAGAGAGAAAAGAGTTAGAATAAATGACCTGAGAGGTAGATGATAGAAGAAGAGGAGAAAAAAGACCTTTCAGTAATGTGAAGAAGAGTGTACCTCAGAAAGACCTTGAAAGCTGGGAAAATTTCAGGAACAGCATAATGATGCCCATGACTTAAACATAACTTGAGCAACAACAAAAAAAATAGTGTTACAGATGAAAAAATAATAAATTCCAAGGTGTTGTGGCAATAAAACATGTAACTAATACCACATTCTGTGAACGATCTCCTGTGGCAAGATTGCCAAACATGTACTTGAATGAGTAAGTGGCTGTGGAAGGAGCTTTAGATGGAAATATGAATGCAGAGTAACAAATAAATCAGGAGTCATCCAAAAGAGAAATGTGTGCTTTATTCAATTCGTCATGTCCTGGAGGGATGATGTCATAACATCCATGTCTCATATGGAAGTTTGCTGACGCCCTTAAAAGGCTGGACTCTACAGTTCTGCCAACTGCTAAGTGAATGAGTATTTCCCAACAGTGATTCCCAATATGATTGGGTCTTGTTTTTGTTTGGTTTGTTGAAAGAGAATCGTTCTGAATAGTCAAGACTGAACTTGTATTTACTAGAAGGTCCAACATAGTTTTAATCTCAGGGTCCTCCTGCCTCAGCCTGCTGAGTGCTAGAATTCTAGATGGTCGTCACCATCCCTGATATGGATCAGCTCCTACTTAAAGCTCTTTAGAACACCCTGGGAAGAAAGTAACATGTGAACCTCAGCAGTTCAGCATTTATTTTCAAGGGGGAAAGATAAATGTAGTGTGATATACACATTTCAGTTCATCTTTAGGAGAGAGTAAAATCAGAGGAAGTAAGAAGTGTACAAGGAACAGTAGGTTCCCACGCACTGGGGAGATGTAACATACTCTTAGATTTCTCTCAATTCCAAAAACTGGGAAGCATTTTTACGAACAAGATATGAATGATCCCCTTTAACCAACTGTTCTAGTATCCACCATTTAGCTGTGAAATGTTGCAACTCTCCATGATTCTCATAGCAGGAAATAAAATATTGCCATTTTGGAGCAGTGTAGAGTGCCACAGGCCCCATGATATATCACTGATTTAATAGTAATTGATGATGATCAGGGAGAATCCCACAGACCAGTGGGAGTTCTACAGAACTGCTCTCTTACTGATCCTACCTCCCACCTGGACACACATCTGGCCAGAAATGCAGAATTTTTTGACTCAGTCAAGACCAACCCAATGGGAAACACTTTTATCCCAGCTACATTAGAAATTGCTTTAAAGGGTCATTTTAGCTAGAAAGTTTCTATAAACTGCCAAAGATCTATTGACATGTTTATTCATCTGTTAGTCTACTGGGTGCATAAATACACTCACAAATTCTTCTCTCTCTCTCTCTCTCTCTCTCTCTCTCTCTCTCTCTCTCTGTCTGTCTGTCTGTCTCTCTGGAACAGAAGAAATGGCACTGTCACTATGGATGCAGCTGTTACTACAGAGAACAGAAGATGAATTGGTCATATGAATTAAGCTGACCATAAAATGTTTGGAACATCAGACAATAAATAATTTTCTTTTACAATATGTAATGTTTCTTCACTTCACATGAGCCACTGAATTGACGCAGAGAAGGTAAGTTGGAGAGTAACTGGTGAAATTGGCTCGATATCCATCTCTATCAAAAGTTAGCATGTTTTTTGGAGGCATTCCTAAGCCATATTGCCTTTGTTGCTCTTTGGATAGGAGATGGATACAAGACTCACACTATCTCCAAAACTCATCATCTAAACCACCAGAGAGATCCAATAACTACCTATCTGGAGCATGTATATGACAACATTCATGAGTCTACACTTATGATCTGATCAACACATGTGAGAAGTTAAGTTTTCACTACATCCTAAAATAAGCCCAGGAAATAGATCTCTCTTATCTTTATTTCCCAGTTCACTAGCTGTACAAAAGCCCAAGATTGACTCCCAAATCTGTTATATATTCTGTGACCTTGAGGATGTTACTGAACTTCTCTGAGTCATCCTTAGAAATGAGGGCACTATTTTTAAAGTGAATATAATAAATAACTTGCAGGCTTCTTGAATACTAAAATCTTAATAAATATGGGGAGCAAAGAGATCCTCAACACCTTCAGTTACTAATATTAAAAAGAGACTATGAAAATTCATCTGCTGACATTCTAACCCTCAGTACTACATGGTCCAAATGTATTTGCAAGTGTAATTAAGATGGTGTCATTAAAATAAACACAAATCTACTGGAACATACGTCTTTATAGGAAGGTGAAATTTAAAGCCAGATGCATTCTCACTGAATAAAAAAGGCAGTGTGAGGAGGAGACAATGGTCATTGAGCTCTTCTCACATCTTCATCCATGTGAGGTTCCCAGACTCAGATAACAGCAGCACCAAGAGGCTTTCCCCTAGTGCTCATGCGCAAGGGAACCTTGCACTTCTTCTTCCACAACATCATGGCCTGCAGATCTCAATTTCAGAAATTCACATGTTCACTGTGTTCCTTCCTACCTGCTTTCTGGGTTCTTGTGGAGAATTAAGGTCAATATAAAACATCCTCCTTTCTCCACACCCTCACCAGCATGTGCTGTCATTTAAGCTTTTTACCTGACCCATTCTGACAGGTGTGAGATGGAGTCTCAGAGTCGTCTTTAGTTTCATTTCTCTGATGATTAAGGATAATGAGCATTTCTTCTAGTGTCTCTCAGCCATTAGGAATTCCTCCTTTGTGAATTCTGTGTTTAGCTCTGTTCTCCTTTTTTTTTGATTGGATTATTTGGTTTCTTGGCATTTAATTTCTTGAGTTCTTTGTAAATTTTTATTTTTAGCCCTCTGTCAGATGTGGGGTTGGTGAAGACTTTTTCCCAATCTCCTCCATTGCTGGTGGGAGTGCAGCCTTGTGCAACCACTATGGAGGTCAGTCTGGTGATATCTTAGAAAACTTGGAGTAGCTCTGCCTCAAGACCCAGCCATACCACTTCTGGGTATACATCCAAATGATTCCTCACTAAACCAGAAGGACGTTTCCTCATCTATGTTCATAGCAGCCTTATTTGTAGTCGTTACAAACTGAAAAAAAACCTAGATGTCCCTCAACTGAAAAATGGATTTAAAAACTGGTACATCTACATGATGGAATACTACTCAGCTATCAGAAACAATGTAATCATGCAATTTGCAGCCAAATGGATGGAACTAGAGAAGCTCATCCTGAGTGAGCTAACCCAGACTCAGAAGGATGCACATGGCATCTATTCACTTATACTCAGATTTTAGCCATATAGTACATGATAACTATCCTACAACCAACACACCAAAGGGAACATGGACATAGACTTTTTTCCTGTCAATGAGACACTTTGCCCTAGTGGTGCTACCTTGTAGGAGGCTCTTGGCCCTCATATGACTGCTGAAATGGGGTGGGGGACTTTTATGTAGGGACACTCCACTCCAGAGGAGTGGGATGGAAGGGATAGCAGTAGAGGGTGGGAGGGCGGGACTGGGAGGGGTGGAAAGAGGACACTGTGATGGAGATGTAACATGAAGTAATAAATAAATATTTTTTTAAAAAATCCTCCTATAACATAGGGGCTATTTGCTAGCAAAGTATGCCAGAAGTCTCTACCATTTAGTATTTATACATGAAAGCTAATGTTCTTTTTTTTAATGTTTATTTATTATTTCAAATTACATCTCCATCACAGTCCCCTCCCTCCACCCTGCCTGGCCCCACCCTCTCACCCTCTTCCCCTTCTCCAAGAACTCATAATTCTTTTTTTGACTAATTAGGCCACAATTATGAAAATTATAGGGGATAACATACATTCCCAATACTGGCCCAAGAGGCTGAAGATAGATACTCTAATATATGGAGAAAATTGGGGACTGTCTAGGCAGCCAGTTGTCTGTCATTTCTTAGTTTTGGAAGCTGCTGGCTCTGCACTTACTGTATAATCAGATATATTTATCCTTCTCAGGTCTCTGATGTGAGTGAAGACTAAATACTTATAGTCTCACGGTTAAATTTTAAGTTGTTTAGTAATTAAAAGGATGTTCTAGGTCTAAGAAGATGTTTTTAAGTTGGTAATGCAAGTTAGGATTGAAAATAAGTTAGGTATAGAACTCAAGCAGATAGATAATAGAATATTGATATCAGTTGCCAAATATATATGGACTGAAAACTAATGTTCTTAAGAGTGCATATTGAAGACTATGATGGTGCTGTGTCTTTTAATTTCACTCTTCCCCACAGGTCTATACAATAAAGACAAGGTTCCCAGGCTGTTCTGATTGAGATTTTTTGAAAATCTTTAAGAGGTAGAGCTATTAGGAGATTTTAGAACATTGACGTTATGCACTTGAATACTGTGGGACCATTGTACCCTTCTTCCCCTCCTTTATTCTATGTCTTCTATCATGATATTATCAGCATCCCTACCATCATGTACTACCAAACCAAAGTCTAAAAGACAATGGAGCCTAATTACCATAACTGAAACCACCCTAACTGTAAGCCAAAATAATCTTTTTTTATTTGTACATCAGTGATTGATTTGGATGTTTCAGTATAGTAAGAGAGGGCTGACTAATACACCCAATTTTCTACTAAGAAATCCTCCACATACACAAATAGATAACATACAACTTTTCATTTGGGAAAAAGTACTTTATCACCAGAATATTATCAGTAAGTAGCATAATAGATATACCTTGCATTTGTTATAATAACTAAGAAATAGTATTCATTTGTGTAATTAGTTTACTCTGGCTTATTTAGATAAGTCTACAGTGTCAAAATTGTGTATTTCTATTAAAATCATTCTAGCTCACAGCTTTGAACCATCAGAGTAAGCATTATCATTCCAATATAAGCCAATGTGTTTTGCCAATCCCAAAGTAATAACATCATTATCACTCTTTCTAAATTGCCCCTACTGAACAGGAGAAGACGGTGTGATTGGTGAGCCACAATGTCTTTAGTGCCTCCTAATACTACTATTCAAAAGCATTGAGAACCCCTCATTCAGGTAGATGACTGCACATTTATCCATCTCTATATCGTCACTGCTTGATGTATGAAGGGTATTTAATAAATGTCTATCAATTACATGACTCAACAATTGCTGTAAATGTGAAAGATGGTTACAGGCATATAAAAAGGCAAGCTCACAACTCTTCTATCCATCACAATGATATACTAAATTAAGATTATTGTATGATTCTTTTTGTTTCCCAAAATTAAAGCAAGGAATTTCAGTGTTCTCTTAGCTTCCCTGCAATGCTGTACTTGGAAGGATGCCATGACAATCCCTGTGGTTCCTTCCTGTCATCTCTTCAGAAGAGCCAACTCATTTAGACACTCTGGAGGCTAGTTTGGCAGCTGTCGAGCTCAGGATTATGAATCTTGAGCCTTGGCAACTGCAGCTGTAGTGAGCCTCATCTCTACTATCTGCCCTGGCTAGACTCCAAGGGCCATTGCTGCAAGGACAGGGCCTGCCATTCCTGGACTGTCAGAACCTCCTGGTGGCTACTTTCCTTCAGCTAACCTTGATAAAAAGGAGCTATGCCTTAAATTCAGTCCTTAGGACCATGTCACACTGCAGCTCCCTGCACTAGGACTAATGCTGTCAGAAGCTTCAGTGAGGTCTCCAAGTCTTCTGTGTGAAAGTTCAAAGCTAAGAACAACAGAACCAGAGTAGAGACAGCTGCTACTACCTATGTTGTGTTGTTGCCAATGTGTAGTCCATGGCAACAACTTCTCTGGGTTCAGGGGATGGGGTAAAGAAGGAAAGCTTTTCAGCAAATTATGTGGGGACAATGTTTGACTTCCCTTTTTATTCTCCTACTAGTCTGTTCATTTCTACTCCTTACAAAGTGAAGGAGACATTTCAAGGTCTCTGGATGAATGAGTGATCAATCTGCACTGGATATAATGGCCTCACACCTGAGAGAAGGGGCATAGTGCCAGGTTACATTGGAGCCAAGGCCACTTACAGAAGAAACTTGAAATCAAAATCCAGAACAATATTCATAGGCATAATAGTTTCCATACTCAGTAAGAAACTGTATTTAGTAGTTTGTTTCAACAGTCATGACCTCTATAGAAAAGGAGAAGACCTCTCTAGTCATTAACTCAGAAAGTATCTCAAATACAGCAAAGCCAGAAATGTGTCAATATTTCACAAGCAAGATATTGAAAATGCCCCAAAAGACCCACTACCATTAAGGGTTACAATGATTCTTTAATGTTATAAGTTATGTAGTACTTCTTCAGAATACTTCTTTATACTTGTAATTGAAATTATAGTGCTTTGGATTCTAGTTTAAGTCAAACTCCATTGCTTTACTTAAAATAATGTTTATTTGCAAAGTTATGAGCAAGTTTTTCAGCCTCTCCAAGGTCAATGAAGCAAAGAAGATCCCAGTACTATCTGTGTACTCCAGGTATTTCTATCCCAGGAACCTGTGAAAAAATAAATGGATTCTTCCAGAGAAAGTGTTCAGAAGTTAAACACAAATGAGTTGGAACCAAAAGTAGGAGTTGACTGAGTAAAACTATATATGCATCCAGTAAGGACTAGCAAGCACTTGAAACCTATCCCTTCAACTTGATTATTTAGAATAAATATTAATAGTATTCATAAATGCATATACATGTGTCTATATACTTCTAAAACTTATAAATCCTTGAATATAAATTTATGTAATTTTCCAGAAAGAGCACTATTTTCATGTCTTTGATTCCACATTTCTAAATTTCATTAAAATTAAAATGTATTTAATCATGAAACTTTGAAAAGTATAAAAACATCATACTCTCCCTTATGTCTGTATTTCACAGAGACTCAAAAAATGTCTCCAGACTCGATTCTGGCATTGACGAAATGAGGAGAGTAATAGTTTCTTTAGATGGTACTTCATAAATAGTATACAAAATACTTGTATTTCACATAATAATGATAAATATTGGGAATTATTAAGATGATGACACTCATCAATGACATAAATAATCAATTCAGGACCATAAACTGGCAAAATGTTGAGCTTTTCTCATTTGCTTCCCTAATATATTCCAAAATCATACCTGGATTTTGGCCCTCCACATAGCCCTAGTCTATAAGGCCTTTCCAGCTTTATTGATGGAGCCCAACTCCCAAGACCAGCATGGCAGAGTAAACAGTACACAATCTAATATCTCAGATTAGCTCAGAGACACTGATCCTAAACAAGAAACAACTAGCTGGGACCCTTCACTATAGTATTTACAACTAAGGAATTTTCACCAACTCTCCTCTGGTGTGGCTCTTAAAAGCTGTCCTTAAGCAGATGCTTGATGAAGCCAATAGTCACTTCCAGTTCTCAGCAAGTTCTCAGCAAGAGGACAAACACCAGTAGCCTCCTTCCTATTCTTCATTACACTGAGCTCTGATGAGCAAGCCCCACAAGGGTTTGCCTTTGTCAGAACACATAACTGTTGGACTATCACTGGTGAAGTCTTGGCAAAGAATGTGGAAAGAAATACAGTTGGCACAGGTGGCAACTTTCTGAACAGAACACCAATAGCTCAGGGACTAAGATCAACGATCAATAAATGGGACCTTGTGAGACTGAAAAGCTTCTCTAAGGCAAAAGACACTGTCATTGGAACAAAACGGCAGCCTACAGATTAGAAAAAGATCTTCACCAATCCCACATCCCACAGAGGGCTAATATCCATAATTTATAAAGAACTCAAGAAATTAAGCACCAAAAAAAAACAAATAACCCAATCAAAAAATAGGGTACAGAGCTAAACCGAGAATTCACTACAGAGGAAACTCTGATTACATTTACATCATAGTAAACCTTGGCAAACTGGGATGTGAGACTTCAGAGAGAGAACAAGAGGATATTGTGAGGGAGGCAGATGTGGGAAGAAAAGAGAAGTGGAAGAAAAGGCCAAGGAGGTAAAGAAAAGAAGAGACACAGACTCCAACTAGGAATGGTGGTACATAGCTATGTCAGTGTGTATTTTTCATATAATATATATGCATAATAATGAGTGGGGCCAAAAATCCATGTATGATTTGGGAATATATTAAGGAGGCAAATGAGAAAAGCTCAACATTTTGCCAGTTTATGGTCCTGAAATGATTATTTATAAGTCATTGATGAGTGTCATCATATTAATAATTCCCAATATTTATCACTATTATATGAAATATGTATAATACCTATGTATAGCACTGAGTCCAAAGAAGGAGCATTGTATCAACTCAAGCCCAACCTCGGCTGCACAATAACGTTGTGTTATAAATGCATATGATGTTACTCTTTATTGCAGTGCACAAGTAACCACCACCTTTAAAACCTGATTGTGCTGCTCCAAAGAAAAGGGATTTTTTTCCAGAAACTTCCACTTTTTCATTGATGTGCACCAAAGCTATTTATATTGCATACAATGCCTCTCACAGACTAATTTCACCTACACAATTGACAACGCAAAACCAGAATGATAGATTTTTTTTCAGTTAACTGTGAAATCAACATTTTAATTATTAAATAATATATGTGAGTTTTACTGTAGATCTTGAGTACCTAAAACTGAACTGGAAGTCACAAATAAATTCATAATTTCTTTTTAAATAAAGATACTAAAATTACTACAAGTTTTGTTTCATGGAGCTTCCTGCTCTGCTCAAGCAACTGTAGTTGTGAAAGACAAGGAAGGATCTAGAAATGTGGCATTTGTGTTTAGAGCCACCCCACTTGGAATTGTGCTGTATTATAATCATTACATCTCTCTCTTTTTTTTTTTTTACCATGGATCTATTTCTATTTTTCCTATTGACATGCCCCACCACTCACACACACACACACACACACACACACACACACACACACACACACAC
>CAJQZJ010032981.1:607543-653653 GCA_907164525.1 Lophiomys imhausi | reverse complement strand
ACACACACACACACACACACACACACACACACACACACACACACACATACACACACACAAATCCCTGATCCTGCTGATAACTACAGTCAGATCAGGAGCTTGCAGACAGCAGGAATCAGTGTGGCCAATGGAAACTGAGAGACTCAGAATGCAAGAGTGACCTTATGTAAGTCCATGCCAGACACCAAAGAAAGCCCTGCTTGTTGGTCCTCTGAAGTTCCAGAGTCCAGACCTCAAACTTCTGCCAGCACAAATCTATATACCTTGGTGGTTGAGTACAAGTATATAAGAAAATCACACACAAAAAATTTTGTTGAGAATGTGAGTACCTGCGTTACATTATAAAAACATTACTCACTTTATAGGTCCTTGAATTGATACAAAACTAAAAAAATATGGAGAGACTGTTTTTCCTGTGATTCTCCCCTGTGAGAGAACCAGTCCTCACCTTTAACTTATGAGGATGTATAAGGAGTCCTTCTTTCTAGATCTTCTACCTTTCTAATGAGGTCTAGTATATAGAATTAAATAATTAATAATTACCAGTAGAAACATAAAGTTATCAGGCAGCGTCCTTGATCTCTAATCCACTATTATAAATAAATACACATAGACACCTGATGGAATTTAGCCAGCCTTAATCTGTGATTGAGCATTACTATTTCCCCAAATAAAGCCCCAAAATAAGCATATATCCCCTTGGGCTATTATTCTCCATGCTATTCACGATATTCCAGGCCACATGCAGTATGTTCTATTTAACACATGGCATCTGGCCTTCTTCTTACTCCTTCTGCTTCTTTCTCCTTCTTCCTCTAGACTTCTCCTCTAATCTTTCTCCTCCCCCAAAAGCTTTCAAACCCTAGCTCTGCCTACCTGTCTCTGCACCAGTCACAGGCACACAGTACTTTATTAAAACAAATCAGGATGTTTTGGGGAGGCAAAAGTTATAAACGTCATCTTGAGGTACATGATTGCCAATTTGTACAAATAAGAAGACAGGAGACAATCAATTAACAATTGAATACAAGCATATTACTCTATCAATTCCCTCTTTTTGTCTAATAAAAAGACTATTTTTTAACTACTCATAGTAAGAACAATTATGGAAACTTTCATGTAACCAATCTATTTACAATCTCCAGTCAATTTGTAATTGCCAATTTAGAAGAAAGTACCTTATTATCTATCCTGTGCTGATGAGTCTAAAGTTCTGAACCTAGATATTTTTTTATCATGTCCTATATTTATGAACCTAAATTGGTACACAGGCTCATACTCAAAAGTGTGCAACTAAAACATGAAGCAAAACTCCTAGAATAGAGCCAAGCCTCTTTGGGCTTCCCTGCCCTGACTCCAGTATCTGGGGTTTTGTTGTTGTTGTTATTCATGGTGCTGGAAGGTACTTTTCATGCTAATAGAGGAGAAAAATAATTATCAGTATTACCCAGCTTGAACCCTGTGACCCATAACAGTGACCTACCAGCAATATACACTGGTGCAATGCTGGCACGGCTATTATAAGAACACCCAGCCCCTTCTCGATTAAATGTAAGAACCACTCTATGAGAAGGAACCAATATCTAATGCTGCTCAATTGAAGAAGAATCTGAGACTAGGACCCTAGGGTAACCCTATTACTACTATTCTGATAAAGGAACATAGCAATAAAATGACTCTTGATGACATAGTGCTATACCCATAGATCACAGTGTCTGAAAGTTCTCATCAACCTTTTTCTTCAAGTAGATTGGAATTATTAGAGACCTACAACTGAACAATGAGAGAAAAGTGAAAAATTTTGGAGTACTCAGTCCTAAATGAGATGTCTTTATCAACCCTCTCCCCTCAAGGTTCAGAGATTTATGCAGAAGAAAAGGCAGAAAGATTGTAAGAGCCAGAGGTAGTAGATAACTCCAAGAAAATAGCAAAATCTAGACACAGCAGTATTAATGGACATATGAACTCACAGAGACTATGATAGCACACACAAGGCCTGAACAGTTTCAAACAAGACAAGATCCCATCACAAAGGAGTAGCAGACACAAGGATCCATCACCAACCAATAAGCCACCTGCAATTGATACCTACATGCTGAGAAATAGAAAATCAATTGTCTCCAATGGAAAGCCACTGGGTATAGCTTTTTATTTTGATTGATTGGTTTGTTTGTTTTAAGATACTATTTTATTTTTTATTTGTTTATCTTGGGTTGTTTTTTTTTTTAGCTTTTTGAATTGAAATTGAATAGGAGGATATAGGAGGGGATGAAGGAAGGAGAAGGATATGACAAAACTATATTGTATGAAAACATTTTTAATAAAAATAAATCCATTAGAACAAATGGTATTTCTTGCTTAGTGTATGAATCAGAAAGAATACAGCTCAGGGTCATTGACTGTCTCGCAGCAGGAATCAATGTCCAGGCATCTATGTATGGTGCTTCATACTATCTGATTTTACCTCATATGAGGTTATATTGTACAGTATCTACCCAGCTCTAACCTAGTCATTATTCATTCATACCTTCTTTCATCGAATATGATGCTTCCCTTTCACATGTCCCAATTTTATCCCTCCAACTAAGTTTGGGGAAGAAGTTGGAGCAAGGACACATGAAATATCTCATAGATACTTGCTCATAATAACTCCCCAAAATAGTGTTTTCACTAACAGCTTGCATGCTGGCACATTAGCACACAATTATCAGTATCTATAAAGGCATAAATTCACTGTGCTATAATTGCCTGATAGAACAGAGAAGATGTTCCAATAAGAACAAGCAAAATGAGATTCTATTTTCAAAATGAAAAGGACCTTTCTACAGTGGAAGTTTCAAAATCAATTCATCTTATCTTGAATTCTTTTTGGTTTGCATTTGTTGTTTTTGTTAACTTCACATAAGACTGATTATGCTTATGGGATAGACAGAAACATTTTTGAAAGGAGGGGAAAGAAAAAAGAGAGATTGATAAGCCAGAAAGTACTAAACTACTCTGAATATCCTGTTGTTTTAAAAAACTAAAATATCCCAGTCATTTGATTTTACCGATGAAAATTCAGGAGCCAGATGCTGGGTTCAAAACATACTAGCTCAGAGAGGCAGAGATAGCATTCAGGTGATCATCCTATTCAGCTGAAAACCCTAGCGGGGGGTGGAGAGGAAGCCCAGAGCTAAAAAATAAAAAACAAAAACAACTCCTTCTCCTTCTCCTTCTCCACACTGTCTTAAATACCCTTCAGTTCAATGTCCCTCCTTTCGGTTTAATTCCTGTCAACTGACTTCTTGTTCCACCTCTTGACCTAGGGCTAACTAATCCTGTGTACAGAAAGCTCTTGGACCAAAGTGTGTGCTAGGGCAGATCTACATCACATGTACTTATTTACAATAAAGAGAAAGGTCTAGTATTAAAGGCACTAGGATTAAATTTCCCACAATTAGAAACAGGTTTTTACAGTTTCTTGACGTTCACAATGCAATCAAATATCTGCAACAATGTCCTATCTCAACCATCATAAATTCCATTCAATTATAGTTTTCTCTCACTGTATTAAAGCAAATCATCCATTACGTGATCAATTTCCCCCTCTAATTTGCCCTTTTTTCTTGATATCTAATAAATTAGTGATAGGCACTAATTGACCCATATGATAATGAAAGTAAGATGATCAGCAAACCCCAGGGATATCCCTTCAAAGTGAAGTTAAGAACATGTAAATAAAGTGATTGTAATAATTATATCTGTGCATGTTAAGAATTTTGTGGTTTAAAATATTTTTACATCCACATATACATATTGATATGATATGAGTTGGGGTAAGGAAACAGGTTAAGTATTTTGGTGTTTCACTGCCCCTTTATATTTACTAAGTGAAGCACAGTTACTAATTGGTTAATCCAACTATGAAAGGATGCAATTGCTTTGTTCCAAGATAAGTGTTGTCAAATCTCAACACAATCACAACCACCTGAAGGGATTGAATTGCTGATTGCCACCACCTGGAGTTCCTGAGAATTCAACTCTGGGGTGAAACCCAAAGGCTGCACTTCTGACTTAGTCCACAATGCTGGGGATGGCCAATCTGACAACCACACTTTAATAACACCTTGGAAATACTCATGATAGTGATAAAATTTTCCTTTGTCTTCACTGATCCCAGGGGAACCTCTGAGTATATCCCAAGGCTCTTTGGGACTCTTGCCCTAAATTATAATGGCAATCTTAACTCAGAAAGGAGAAATGTATTACAGAACACTACAGAAAGAAGTTGAGCAGCAGAATATGAAATGAGTTCCCATTTTGTGGATCAGCATAATTAATATGGTGCAAAAGGCTATATTACTGAAAGTGATCCATAGATTCACTGTGATTACCATGAAAACTCTTGTAATATTTTTGACAAAAATAGAAAGAAATCCAGAAATTCACATGAAAATTCAATAGACCCCAAATGGCCAAAGCAATCCAGAACAGAAGAGCAACACCTTTTCTCAAATTTTACTCCTCCCATACTAACAAAAATAGCACAATACTTGCACAAAACCAGACATGTACAACACTGGAACATAGTAAAGGACCCAAAAATAAACACATGAAACTACTGTTACTTAATCTTCAGCAACAGTGCAGGAAACATTTAATAGAAAACTGGATATACACATGTATAATACTGAAACTATAACCCTTTCTTATACCCTTAAAAAAAGTTACTCAAAATGGTTCAAAGACCTTGATTTAAGATTTAAGACCTTTGAAATAAAATGGAAAACTTTAAAATATGGCCAAAGAGAATGACTTCCTAAATAAGACTCTCTAGTAGCTCAGAAAATGATGGCAGGAATTGACAGATGAGCCTACATGAATTATAAAGCTTCTGCACAGCAAAGGAAACAATTAGCAAGTGAAGAAGCAGTCTACTGAATCATTGCCAGCTGTATACCTGACAGAGGATTAGCATTCAGATTATGTGCTGGGAATGTAGCTCATTTAGTAGAGTGCACACTTAGCATGCAAGAAACTCTATGATTGACCCCTCCCAATACTGACTAATCCTACCATATCTATAGTCCCAGTACTCTGGATGTAGAAGCAAGAAAATTAGAAGAAATTCAAGGTTATTTTCAGCTACATAGGGATTAAAGACCAGGATTAACTACATGAGATCCTTTCTCAGAAAGAAGTGTTATGGGGTCTGCTTAGATCCAACACAACTCAAACATCAGGACAGTACAGAAAATAAAAGCTTACTGTAATCAAGCCACTACCAAAGAAAACTCAGGAGCTGAACTACAGCTCCAAGACAGAACGTTACAAAGCTTTTAAGCCTGAAAACCACAAACATTTATGCCAAGTTACAGTTACATTTTTCCACCAATCAGGAAATAGGGGTAGGGGACTTTCCTACGAACATTTTCTTATGTGTTACCCTTATTCTGTTCCCATTGGTTGGTTTATTCAAGTGTGGTGGGGTGACTTGCCTAGTATTCATGTCTCCCTCTCTGACCAGCAGCTTGTCTGTTACCCAGGGAGGTCTTGGGAATTTAAACCTTATTTGACCCGTATTTAAAATGGAAGCTTTATTCAAAATGTCTTTAGTGTAGTTCCTTCTTACAGAAGAACATTCAGGATATATAAAGAACATAAAAATTTAAATATAAAAAAATTATCCAACCAATAACTTGGAAATTAATTGGGAAGTTCTCAAAAGAACTAAAAATGATCAAAAAAACATATGAGGTAGGAGTCCAACCTATTCACCCTGGGGAGAATGTAAATCAAAACTGCATTGAGATTCTATCTCAACGAAGTTATATTCAAATAGAAAGAAAAAAGACATTTTATCAATTGTGGGAAAATTGGTGGAACTGAAAATTATCATGTTAAATTAAGCTAGAATCAGAAAGATTAATATCACATTTTATTTCCCAAAATTTATATTAACACACAAAAACAGAAGTGGAAGTTATCTATTAGGGATGAGTGGGAGGCTGTACAAGAGAGGGCAAAAGGGAATGAATATGATCAAAGTACACATATAAAAATGACATATAATGAAACTCCTTAATATTATATAGTAAATGCACAGCACATTTTGAATTTTAAAATAAAATAATAAATTCCAGTTTATGGCATTAGTCAAAACTGAACATGGCCTAATGCTAAAATTTCTACTTTTTCCCCTCCAGCAAGAAAAGTTGAATATAAAAGAAATGTGGCTACTTTCATTAATTCTCTACCTTGTGATCCATCACCTCTGTGGTTGGAGAGAGTAGGATGGGGTGTCATGAAAGGAAAAAGAAGGTCCTGAAGCAGTGGGATGGAAATAGTCTCCAAATTCTCTAGGTCTGGAAGATCCTGAAACTGACTCATTGACAGTGTTTTCGTATGTTATCTGAAAAAAAATCTCAGTGCTGTAGTTCATCTACTATTACTATAACTCCACAACAACCACTTTCCACCTACTCCTTCCTCAAGCCCTACAAAACTAGTGTTACCCATCTAGGATGACTCTGTAGGATCTATCTGTTGGTTCATAAGAGCCTATTTGAAAGACCCACAACCAATCCATAAGAGCTTTCTTTTCTGAGTTTCTGTGGTTTACCACAAGCATAACCACAAACTTTGTACCAACAAATTCCAGAAGTACAGAACAATGCCATAGCAACCACCTCAATGCTAATGCTACCATCCTCTTCCTCCTGCCCCTGTGTGTGTCAGCCCCAAGCCCTACGTCTGTTCCCAAGTTCAGGGAATATATTTTTACTTCCAAGTGGTTGTATACAAATCTTCCTCACAAAGCTTGAGGCAAATATCATTTTACAAATAAGAGATAAAGACATAAACAATCAAAAAGAGAACATTTACTGGGAGTTACACTGAGGTCTACAAACTCTAGTTTCTTTGGCACTAATAACCATTCCCTTCAACACAATGTCTTATTTTGTGCCCACCAAAGCCAGGAAACTGTGTCAGTTGTATCCTATATGTACATTCATACATAATACAATATATGCTTAGAACAAGAGTAATTAATTAAGGATTTAAGTTCAAGATAATTCTATCACACCTTGATAGAAGCCAATTGGTTACACATCCCAAAGATTAAGATTGACTGTATTTTCCTTACTAAATCAAAAACGTTGATGGTAAAATGAAATATATTCCTATTAATAGTGATTTTTGAAACCATCTTTCTGAAGTATTTACTATGTACCAGGGAATATAGTTCAGTGTTAGAGAGCTTGCCTAGCATACTTGAGGCTTTAGGTTCAATTCCCAGCACTGAAAAAAAATTAATAAATTTAGTGACCAGAGAATTCAATGATTGGACCTAGGGAGATGGTTAAATCAGTAAAGTGCATGTCACAAAAGCATGAAGACCTGAGTTTGGATCCCAAAAACCATGTTTATAAGGGGGCCCACCCAAAAGCAAACACTGATAACACCAGAACTGGGAGGCATGGAGGCAGGAGGATTCTTGGAACTCACTGCTCATCAGTCTAATTTGGGATCTTCAGATTGAATAGAAGACCTTATCTCAAAAAAATAAGGTGAAGAGCAACTGAAAAAAGTACCAAATTTATACCTGTGCATACATGTGCACACACACACACACACACACAGTAGGGGGTGGGGGTAAATATTACCATGTAGCTGATCTTTATGGTCTCAGTATCATCAAATATCTGCAAAAATCTTCTCAGTCTCATTTGACAAATAGGAAGCTGAGGCTCACATAATAAAGTTGGAAGAAAAGTATACTTAGATCCTAGCTAACAGAAATTTTAAAAAAGACTAATACCTACGTTGTAGGTTGATGCAGAGAGAAAAATTAAAGAGTATATGCAAAATAGTTATTACAGTGTCTATAGCTTTATGTATATCCAACAGAAAGTATTCCTGTCCCCTCTTTGCAGAAGTATATGCTTAGAGAAATATGATAATCACCTAAAAATTAATCTGTGAAAAGTCAAGAAAGAAATTTAGAAAATAAAGGTGATGGTTGTCTCCTTGTAAGACTGATGGTGGCTTGATTCTTAGTAAAAGCCTCCAATATTATGAAACAATTAAGAAATATATAAGACCCTAACAGAGAAATTGCTTTAAAAATCAACTATGGACTTCCTAAACTCTCCCCTACTTTACTTCTGGGTTCTCACTTTTACATGAACAAATTGCACCCTAGAATAAAATGCACCATGCTCTGGGTCTTTTCTAGAAGAGCACCATACCATTGCTTTCCAGTCGGTTCAAATTTGTAGAGAATTCTAGAGGGAGAGAGAGCTCAGAGGTAAGGGGAGATCAGTTTTTGTGCACATAACTGCCTCATCTAAATATAAGTGGTTTCTTCCAGACTTTTTTTCCTAAGCTAATGAATGGCCCCTGATTCCACTCAAACATTCCTCTGACCATGTAATCTTTCTGATTGCATATATATGAATATTTACTATGTTGCTGACCTTCCTGGGCTGAAAATAGGCAATTAATTTTTTTTCTAATCCCAAAAGTGGACTCTTAGCCTAGGTCAAAGCAAGAAAATATATTGTGGTGATATAACAATAAGTTTATACTGCTCTCCAGGTTTCTGTTCAAGGTAAATTAGCCCAAGTTGTCCCCTTGGTCTATAAGGACAAAATGTTCTCTCTCCACGTGGTACAGATAAACACTCCAGGAGAATATAAAGTTCTGAGAAAAACCCTGAGCTATCAAAACCCAAGGCTTTGAAACACCTGTAACTTAGCTGCTACTGATTTACTGTACCAACAAAGTTCTGTTTGCCTCCTACCTTTCATCTAGCAAAGATGAAATCACCAAAGTTGTCATAAGGTTACACTCACCGTGAATTTGAAATGCACTTTCATCCATGGCAAATGCAGAGCCTGGGGAACTAGCTCTGCCAGGTTGCTAGCAATCATCCTGTGCTACCTGGCACAGTGTAGGTGGAAGGCCCCTCACTTTACCCTGGTGAGGACTAAAACAGTATGTAGTCTAAGGGCAACCCCCTTAATCATAAACCCACCCTGCCTCGCAAAAACAGTTGAAAGGATGCTGGACTGTCTATCACATGATAGCCCAAGATAAGATCCTGAGACTGTTGACAGACCCTGGATGAAACAGGAAGGTTTATTCTTTGAAAATGAACTTCCCCAGCCCATTGACTCTAATAGATTACACTTTAGAAGAGTTAAAGAAAAATGCCTTTCCTTCTTTTTCTTCCTGTCTCTTCCACTTACAGGACTCTGGCTACAAGGGAAGTAATCGATAAATAGAGTTTCCAGCCAAACTTAAGGAGATAAGCTAGTAAATGCTATGCTTTGGAGCATTAAGAAGCCTCATTGTGCAGTTTCAGAACCATTTCCACATCATTAACTCTAACTGCTCCTTCCACCAATGGGACTGACTCTTAGGAGCACCATCAGCATTATTTCCTTCCAGTCTCAGGCATGACAACAACAATGTTGCCACAATGATGAGGGTGGTACTGTTCACATGCATAACGGGTCAAAATATATGGAGTTATTTGAATGTCATTTCATTCATGCAAAGCTCCATAAAGGCAAGGATTGTGTAAGTCTTGTTCACGATCAAATCCCAGCAGCCTGACAAAATACATGGTTGCTAAATATCTGCAAAATAAGTGTGTTGAATGTTTCATTTTACACTAGATATCAATGATTTATAAACTGGATTATCTGTTCCATTTTATAGAGATAAAAACTGAGAGTTGGCAAAATTGGGGAACCCAAACCCAAGGTCACAGGGATTTTAAGTAGCTGGAGTCCATCAAAACTAAGATCCTTTGACTCAAATTTAGTACCCATTCCCTGTAAGTGCTTCTGAATTTGGCACTCACAGTGTGGATAAATCAAGTAACAAGAATGGTATGTCAAAACATAGGAATAACTCTACTCCTGCAAAATAACAGGAAGAAGAAAAGAAAGGATAACTCTAGGATTCTGAGGTCATATCACAATAAAAATGCAGTGAGAAGTCAAGTTCAAGAGATTGGTCATTATTAATCAAATAATAGATCAGCCCCAACAGCCACATATTTCCTTGCACTTGCACTCAAGAGACCCTTTTGTAAAACATTCACAGAAAAAGATCAATACCTCTCTGGAGGTAAGTGGCATAAATTATGTCTCAACATATACACCACAGGAGTTTTACTGTGTGTTGTATGCAGTAATTGCATTTTATAGATGACCGTGGAAAGCTTCAGTCCTCATTGATTTTGATCATAAACTAAACAGCGACAAAAAGAAAAGAACAGCACTTTAGATGAAGAAATCAGCCAGCTGAAGCTGCAAAAGAAAATGAAAATTTGGCATGCTGAACATGATCAATTCACGGCTCCTGGAAAATGAATGCAGATGCTTTGGGCCCTTCATTAGGAGATAGTCACAGCACTTCACAGCTACCATGTTCATCAAACACTTGGTGGTGGCACAGATCAGCAGGATGGAAGTGACAGGAAGTCAACCTAAGCCATAGCATTCCTGCCTTACCACATTGGCTTCACCATTTGAGTGGCTTGTAAACCATGATATGAAAACTGAATGTCTGTGTTCTTGCTGCCTTGAGATTTACTGTCAAAATCAAAGGCAAATTGTGATGTAATCTGGTAACCATCAGTATGCCACTAATGTTTCTGAGTTCCAGGAGGGTATTTTTCAAGCATCACCATCAAATGATTTCCTTTATTTCTTCATGCCCTTCACAGCAAGCCGCTCTGAGGGGGCGTTAATGCAGCAGAACACCTCTTTACCCTTTTTCAAGGCCAGTTTTGCAATATGGGCAAAATCATTGGAAATGGAGTCCTGGAAACACTGAAACCATCTGTCAGGGACTCAGTTAAGAAGATACACACTGTTTCACAGCCAGGGATGGAGATAAATTATGCCTGGCTGGAAATGTCCAAAGCAAGTTGGATTCCCATTCAAGCTTATTAGGACAAATTACAGTTTTTCCATTATGCATTTTCCTGGTAAAATCACATTCAGATGATGATCAACTGTAAGTTATACTGATGGGGATGAACCGAGATGTTAATGTTAGCAAAAATATATTTTTTACTAATAGCAAATGATAACCAGAGCAAGTGTCACTATAAACAACCACGAGCATCTGTCAAAATGTCTGTAGACCAATTTACATTCACAGACACAATCCAGTGGAAGGTTCCTGTGCATTTTCAAAAATAACACCGTTAATATTTAATCGCAAACTCCAGAAGTACTTGGCTAATATTTATTCATGAAATGTATTGGGTAAAGTATTAAAGAATTAGAGGGTGGGGCTGTTGTGATTAAATTATATAGCTTAGGATGTCAAGTTTTAGGATACATTGAATACTTTGTCTCCTTCTTCCCTTAAATATTTATTGCCATTTTAACACTATTGACATCTTATAGCTAAAACAACAGTGACACTCACATTTTATAACACAGATTTTTATAGTAGTAAGCTTTAATAGTTGAAATATTTCCACAAGTGTTAGAATGGAATTAATCACACAAGAAGCAAAGACATCCTCTTATTGTAACTGTGATGTCATGCAAAGTGAATCATCACATCACATGTTCACGGCCACTGTCTCCAAAGTACTGAGCCATGAAATGCATTCGGAAACAGCCCGTGTGTCTGCATCTACCAGCACTGTACTCTGCTCCTCCATTCACTCCACACTAAAACACTGAACTGTACGTGAAATGAAAAGTTAGCCCAGGAATTCCTATATTAATTAGATTACTATTCATTCATCCTTTCCATTTCTCTTGTGGTCTTTTAATTATTATTTAGTCATAATTTTCCTTTAAGTAAAATTTGTGAAGCTTGTTTTAACTAATAGAACACATCTGAGAAAAAAACCATAGAAATTGAATGTACAGGTTAAACATATGCCCAAACTCAAAACTGTTTACTTTTTTCTTTCCTTTCATTTTGGTAGTTGGTTCTTTAATGCCCTCTTTTAGGCCACCTGAGTTTCTGAAAATGGAACAAAATCTCAGTACTGCCTTAAAAATTCAGACCCTCTAGGATAAGAAGGTCCTGTTCTCTGTGGGAAGGTCTCCTACTTTTCAAAGGGTTCCAAATGGAGTGCTGAGGATGAAGTAAGCCTCCCACATGCAGAGAGCCAAGGCTTCCTTAGCACACACACACACACACACACACACACACACACACACACAGAGAGAGAGAGAGAGAGAGAGAGAGAGAGAGATGGCTAAAGCTTTACAATCATCTCAGACAATGAAACTGTCAATCACAAGAAATGCTAAGGATGGAACACTAAAGCCATGTCCCATATTTTATTGCTCTAAGTGTTATTATTCCAAAAACAAGGAACCAAGTAAAATGGGTCTGAAAGGTTGGGGTCAGAAGTCTTTCCAATTAGAACCAAGATTGAGAAGTTAGGATGATTCACTAAAAAGTTATTGAGATCCATTTGTTATCCACAGTGTAGAAGGACAACCGTGTAACCTGTCAACTTATAATGAATTATATATAATAGTTTTTATTGAACTTTTATTATTTTCCAGGAACTTTAATTTGTAGTACATAGGGCATCTGATTTGATCCTTATACCTTTTTACAGGGTCTTACTCTCTATTGTGACCAATTTACAGTTGAGGAAATTTATTAAATGTGAACTTATTTCATATCCCACAATGAATAGGTAATTGTTGAACATCAGAGATACCTATTGAAAGAAAATTGAAAGAGCCAAATCTTCTGTGAGCTTTCAAAAAGCGAAACCAAATAAATAAAAAATGAAAAAAGGCAAAGTAGAAAATAAATATAATAAATAAAATTAAAAAGGCACAAATAAAATTCTCATAATGGAGCTTATAATGACACATAGTTGACCTTAGTTCAAAGAACACAAAACTAAAAGATTTGAGTCCTGAGTTTCAATCATTTTTCTCTCAACAAGATTAGATTTATTCTTTTTGGAGAATCACTTAATCAATTTCTTCTCAGGGACTGACCAATCAGTCCACAGTTTAATATTTTAAATATTAAGAGGGTAAAAATAAATCACTACTTTTTGAAGAGTAACACTACAGTTAATGAATTACTTACAAACTGATAATCATATTATAGTGGGAGGGAGATATACAGTTGTGATATATGGCAGTTAATGAATTACTTACAAACTGATAATCATATTATAGTGGGAGGGAGATATACAGTTGTGATATATGGAGGAGCACTGACAGCACAAGAAAGCAGGAAAGGAAACAAAGTTTCTACTAGGCCATGTAGCATCTTTGTGAATCTTGTATTCAGTGTTAACAATGATAAATAAAAAAAGAGGAACTGAAGGAGATTCAGTGGTGATAACAGAGATTGTCCCAGACCAATTTATAATCCTCAAACAGAGGCTGATGTAACCTAGAGGTAAAACCTGACAGATGAAGGCCCATCAAGGCCCTATATTATCTCCTCTTCATTTCTCTCTACGTTATTGTATATGACCCTTTGTTCTGGTTAATTTCATGTCAACTTGACACAACCTCTAGGCATCTGAGAGGAGGGAACCTCGACTGAGAAAATGCCTCCATAAGATCCAGCTATAAGGCATTTTTTAAGTTAGCAGCTGATGGGAAATGGCCCAGTTCATTGTGCAGTGTACCATCCCTAAGCTGGTGGTCTTGGGTTTTATAAGAAAGCAGGTTGAGCAAGCGATGACAAGAAAGCCAGTAAGCAGCACCCCTCCATGGCCTCTGCATCAGCTCCTGCCTCCAAGTTCCTGCTGTGTTTGAGTTCCTGTCCTGACTTCCTTCCATGTTGAACAGTGATGTATAGGCCAAATAAACCCTTTCCTCCCCAATTCACTTTTTGGTCATCATGTTTCATGGCAGCGATAGAAACCCTACCTAACACACCCTTAAAATTCCAAAATTAGAAAATTGAGTTTAAAATTTTAAATAATATAATTGTATGAAAAGACACAAGAAACTCAAGACACTTCTGACAATGAACACTGAGCCCTTCCCACTACTTCTCACCAAGTGTCCTGTGTATCTTTCTGCCAATACAAATGGAAAAGTTTCCCTTGCTAACTGAATTTTAAAATTACATTCTCTTACCTTTCAACTCTGAATAGAATTACTTGTTCCTAGACATGCTAGTGAAGAGTTAAGTAAAAAGATTTATATTTCAAGGACTCTAAAATAAAATCTTCAATAGTGCTATGTTTTGAATCTTAAATGTCTCCAAGTATAGGATCATATCTGAAGTACTTATTTCCTGGTTAGTTGGAACCACTTGGCCAGGGATAAGAGTACGGGGGCAGTTTGTGGCAGGACCTGGCTGAGGAAAGTAGACCACTGGCACAGACCTTTGAGGTGAGCACCCTGCTCTTTGTTCTAGCTGCTCTCCCTTTCCTGATTCTTGTGATGTAAAGAACTTCTACAGCATGCCCCACCTGAATCCTACTCCGTCTTATGAGACATAGTAAACAGAAACTATGAGTAAAAATAAACTTTTACTTAATTGTTTCTTGACAGCATTTTAGTCCCAGCAAGTAGAATGTAAACAGCATCCTTGATGATTAAAGACATGTACTACTGATTCATATGGAGTACTCTACCTGTGTTATTAGGATATGAGTACCTAACAATGGAAATACCCACATAGAAGCTTATAAGATGATGACCAGTCATGGATAGGATGCATACTATGTACTAGTAGATTATATATTTACTTAACAAATACTTATTGAGCAATTATTATGAGAGGTACTCTGTTAAGTTTACAGAGTACAGTAGTAAACAGAATAAACAAAAGTACTTATTTTAGTGTGTATGATGTGTGATCATGGAAAAACAGGTGGCAAACAATATTTAACTAAACATAATATTTTAAATATTCTGCTAAAATAATTTCTTAATGCCATGCTTAAAAAGAGCAGGAAATGAAGTATTTGTAACTTAAATAAATAAAAGTGTCAGAATAGCTTAAATAAAGGCATTATTTCAGCTTAAATTGGGACAAAAAGTAGTAACAAACAGGATCCAGAATGAAAATATCCAGATGAAAATAAACTCATGTCCAAAATTCTGAAAACAGAAAGAGCCCAGTATGTGTCTGGAACTGAAAAGAGATAGAAAAGAATACTGGGAATCACGCTGGAACCACAGAGAATGAGTGGGAAAGGCAGGCAAGGGTTAATTCATCATATCATGCACTCATTTTACTTAGTCAGGCAGGTAGGTATGTCTGTGTTACATTATCCTTAGAGACATGAAAACAAAGAATCAGAAAATGCAAAAACTCATTACATCGCAGAGATGTTCAGCAGACAAATAGTCCTCTTGAAAGAAAGAATTTATCCTTCAAGAGAACACTGCTCCCTTCATAGTGACTCCAAGCTGTGAAAGAATCTGCCAACATGGACAACAGGTTATAGCAGAAAGAGCAAACTCATCCAACAAGAGAGTGTGAAGGGGATGAGGAAGTCAGACCTTAGTCCTTCTTCCTCTACTCCGTTCCTTAAAAAGCCACATTTTCTGCTCTGTGTCACACTTACCCTACATTGGAAATGGCACCAGGGCCATTTGGCTGCATGGAGCCAATAGCTAGTTTGCCTTCAGAATAATGGTCTCCACATGCAGGGAGAGGAAAGCGCCAGTTTCCAAGATCAATTGATCATTAATAAAGATATTTGGGGATCAGGATATTAATATCTCACAATTAGTCCAAACGCAATCAGGAAAATGAGTAGTGTTTGTTTATAAGAGCACCTCGGGTCCCACCATGCATGTACATTTCAAAATCTGAGTGGTAACTCATTTTCTAGACATTTTATCCTAAAATCTCGGGCTGGAAATGAAAAAACTAGGTAAGATGAAACTAAGCTTAATAACCCAAGTCAACGTTAAATGAACACAATTGGCATTGAACACCAATGTTTCAAGCAGCTGCAGTTATTGGTTTTGTGGCATTGATTTGAGCTTATCAACACTGGTTTCCTCTTCATTTTCACAGAGGGTCCTAATCAATACCTGAATCTAAAACGCTTTCATCAGAAGAACGGTTTGCAATTATTGCCTCCTGAACTCTGGCTCTGGTATGTGACTTGAAATATATTAGTTGGAATTTTTAAAATGGGTTTTTAAACAGTATATTCTAAATATGCACCAAAATGTTTCCA
Source organism: Lophiomys imhausi (assembly GCA_907164525.1). Taxonomy (NCBI): domain Eukaryota; kingdom Metazoa; phylum Chordata; class Mammalia; order Rodentia; family Muridae; genus Lophiomys; species Lophiomys imhausi. The sequence goes on along the minus strand of CAJQZJ010032981.1, from coordinate 637,488 downwards.
TGCAAGAAATTATCTTGAGTTCACTCTTTTCCCATAAACAAAGCACTGCTCAACCTCCATTTCCATTCACTTTCTGGGAAAATTGGAATCCCACAGAGCCAGAAGAACAGAGAAATTCTTCCTTCTGTGTTTCTTCAGAGTGAGAAGTTAAGAGTTCCTCACATATGTATGTCTGAAATTTCCACGGAGACCTGGAAAAATAGATCCACTGGTGACATTTTTACATTGAAATCTCCCCTAACAAGGCACTCTAAGGGAAAAACTGAGGGGCTTTGGCTTGACTTTAGGGACTGGTGTCTGTCAGAGTACATGATCATAATTTCCTCACCTGTATATTGTCCTTAGATAAGAAACTTACCTACACATTGTATACATGATAGTCTCTATATCTAAATATAGCATGAGATAGGGAATCAAAAATATCCTAGAACTGAAAAGTGAAAAAAAAAATAGATTTGTGAATTACACAATATTTTCCCTAGATGATTAAAGAGAAACCATTTGTGGTACTTGTCTTGATAGTCAACTGGATCAGGGTAAGAAATGTCTTAATCAATTTTGAAATACAACCTTGGGTGTGTCTATGATGCCATCTCCAAAGGAACTAGATTGTAAGGGGTTTGCCCTAATCTATGGATGACTACCTCCTGAATAAATGATCTGACAATGGAGAAAAGATGCCCAGATTAGCAGGTGACTGAGGCTACATATCACTCTGGACCTGTCTTGCATTCTTCTCTTTGCTTCCTGACCTCACAGAAGTGAACAGTCTCTACCACACACATTATTACTACCATAAGATTCTAAGTACAAGAGCCAAGCAGCCATGGACTAAGTCATCTGAAACCATTAGCTATAATAAATCCTTCCTCCCTGAGGTAGTTTCTGATATATAGTTTGGTCACAACTGTGTATAAGTAATTAATATAAAATTATTTTTATGAAAGGAAATGAGAACATTAAATATTTCCACAAATGTCTCTTTTCCTATTACTATACCTAAAACATGACAGCTTATTGGAGTTTTTTCACTTTCATTTTTAAAGAGGTTCAGTTTTATGACATTTATTCAACTGAGTCCAGAATAAAACCCTGAAGCAATTTCTCAAGTGGCTATATTTTGTGAAGTTCAAAAGGAGGAAAGCAAATTTGATGTCATTCATTTATATGACATTTAAACTTTTTATTTTAAATGGTTTTTTCTTATTTTTCAGGTGATTTGTTAAAAAGGAAACAAAGAAGGAAGGAGGGAAGGAGGAAGGAAGGAAAGTAGGAAGGAAGGAAGAAGGGAGGGAGGGAGGGAAGGAAGGAAAGAAGGAAGGAAGGAAGGAAAGAAGGAAGGAAGGAAGGAAGGAAGGAAGGAAGGAAGGAAGGAAGGAAGGAAGGAAAGAAGAAAGGAAGGAAGGAAAGAAGAATCCATAATATATTGACTACTACCATCACTGAACCCTGAGTCCTAAGCATTTACATTGACTTGCTGTGGTACCAATCTAAGAAAACTGCAGTAGATACAGTAGATTGATTATTTCAAATAAAAAAATAAACTCTCCAGGAGTGAAGATATACATAGCAGAAGTGCATTTATGCCCTTCCTGGTGAACCAAGTTCAAGTAACAGCGTGCATATCAGGAGGCTCACAGCCACTTGAAACTCCAGCTCAAGGCAATCCAAGGCTCTGGCCTCCTCATGCACTTGCACTCATGTGCACATACTCACAAGCGTGTTCACACACACACACACACACACACACATGCATGTGCACACAAACTTGCATACAAACACAATTTTAATTAACAAAAATATATACTTTCCTTAAAAGTTCTTCTTTTTTGCACCCACAGTTAGAAACTTAACAAAATCATGCAAGGTGTGACCTAAGATACAGATCTTCACCTGTGATTTGGCATGCTAGTTTAAAAGCACCGTGACTGAATGAGAACTTTGACCCAGGGCTGCACTCAGTGACTATGGTAATAATAGTACCAGCATCATGCCTGGTTCACAGAGGACACTCAGCAAATTTCTGCAGACCTCAATTGTTGCAGGGAAAGCATATGGAGGATCGGAGGTTTAATGAAACAGATGGTTCCATAGACAAGATGGTAAGAGACACTTCATATATCCTCTCTAGCCTAGTTCTTAAAAGAAAAAATAGCAAGAGTGTCGTTTCTTCTAGCTGCAGGCTGTGTTTGCATAGCCATGACCACAAGTTCCCAGTGTTTCCTTGAAATGCTACAAAAACTGACCAAGACAAGGAGAGATTAGAAGTTTTTTCTTACTTATAATTATAGATTGATTTGTCTATGGTTTACATATAATATATGTGCATATATAAAATAATAGATCTCCAAGAACATCAGGTCTCATGGTTATTGAGTGAGTTTTACTGGACTCCAAGATGCCACAGCAGTGGTTTGGGGACACTTTCAGAAGACACTCTGAACACTCATTTCCATAGAAATAGCACAGCACAGTATATACTGATACTTAAATTATGTAGGCAAGTTAAGGGTTGGGATTTTGAAAATTTCTTTAGAAAATGTGTATTCTGCTACTAAAAACAATTCAAAATTCCATTATCAAATTCAACTTTCTAACTTTATATATATATGTATATACATACATATATGTATGAATAAAGAGTGCCAACAACCTAAGATGTTTTTAGCAATTAGTGGCAGAAAGAAGCAAAAGACAGACCACTTCTCCATGTAAGTGTACCTTAAGGCACCTACCACCTAGCAATTCCTATAAATCTAGGAAATCAGAAAGCTGAAAAGTATAATAATACATTGTGTTACTTCATAACTTGTATGCCTACCATCCAAGGAAGCAGTTGCAAAAGAATCCACACTGGCTTAGTCCTGCATATAAACAACTAATTGCAATATATTTATAAGAAATATTTAGATGGATTTAAATGAAGTGAGCTAAAGCCTCCAGGACCCCCGATGGCTGCTAAATGGTAAGGGTCAGGAACGTTCAAAACCAGTTTTAACCACCCACTAACTCCATTCACTAAGTACAGAGGCAAGGTCCACTAACCAGTCTCTTGGGCATCTTGGGATTCAGCTCCTGAGCTCTCTCTGGATTAGCCATGTTAATAGGTACTCTGAATTTGAATGCAGTCTGAGTAGAAAGGAGTTAAGTGATCATAAGCAAACTAAGCTTTGGACCAAGAATGAGAAAAGGAAGTAGGCTTGAAGTCCCTACTATCACTGATTTAAAATATCAAAAGTCCAAAATAGATAGAAAGTGAAATAGAAAGATTGAAGTCCTGAGCTGGAACATGCTAACTTTCACTGTAAGTCCCAGTGTCTTCTAGCCTAGGCTGGAATCTAGAGTCCCCAAAGTCATGTACATTCTTTCAGATAGCTCCCTGGCCTCAAAGCTCCCTGCTAAACACAGAAGAGAGTGGACCTGACTAGAGGAGATTTGATTGTGCAGGAAATGGACTTCAAGAAAAGAAAAGAAACGAAAACAACTTCATTTCACAGAGACATAATCGGATGGTTGTGTTTGGGCGCTGCTGACAGGGGCCAGATTCCACATGCTCATTTGGGGAAGCCAGCGATGCTCATGGAAACACTCTGCCCTGCAATTTATCCCCAGCTGTTCAAGCTGAGGCTGCTCTTTAAAGTGAAGCAAACTGGGGAAAACGCTGAACTTCAGCAGATCCACTCTGTTGGGCCAAAGCTTCTGAGGAGTCCCAGCCCACGGATTCTGTTACATTGGCCAGATGCTCGGGGCCTCCGGAGCCAGTCTTACCCATAGCTCTGTCAAAAGGCAGCAAGACCATGCGTCAGGTCCAAGCCAAAATGAAGCTAGCCAGAGAAGCCGTCAGATCTTGGTCAGCCTGTTCTGCCAGCACTGAGTTTGGTCTGTGAAGAGCCTTCAGAGGAGCTGACGTCATCAGAATTTAATTTTAAAACCAGTAATTAAAGCGAAATAAACTACTTTTGTGGTAAATTTGTGGGTGCGTGCCTAATTGATTGGTTGAAGTATTTTCGGTTTTGTTTTTTGTTTTTATTTGTTTGTTTTTCCCAGATGTACAGGCTGCCTAGCCCGCTCCAAATACTACCTTTGTCCTGGTGATGTTACTAAGGTACAAGCAAATCCAAGAATAATGCAAATAAGCTCTTGATGCCACCTCTTGTCTTTATTTTCTTTTTCATTTCATAATATTGACATTCTCCTCTAAATCCTGTTAGCCCTCAGATTATAACATCTTTCAAACCAGGAATAGGTGCTCTAATGGAGCTGGCTTCTCTTGCAGATACTTCAATCCCACCCAATTACCACAACATTTCAATAAGTGGAATCTTCGAAAAGATATTTCCAAAATACATTCAGTGGCTTTAGGCAAATATTTAGCCTTCAACCCTCTCAAGTCACTCTGGTGTTGTTTATAATCGTGATTTTTCTACATGAGTTCAGCAAAGTAAAATCAGAAGTTGACCAGTAGTTATCAGTAGATAGCTCCATTTTCTTTTAAGATGTTGACCAAAAAAAAAAAAAAAGGAGGCACTGGATATAGTTTCAGAAATTCTTGCAGTGGAGCAAGATAAAAAGCTCAGTAAATAAAGTACCTATCACATGTAAGCATGAGGACCTGAGCTCATACTTCCAGATCCCGTGTAAAGAAGCCAAGCATCCTCCTAGCACTGAGGTGGGGACAGACAGGTGGAGATCCTTGAAGCTCACTAGCCAGTTTGGCTAGCCAAACTCATGAGCTTCAGGTCCAGCAAGAGACTCTGTCTCAAAAAATAAAAATGGAGGTTGTCACCTTGGACCTCTACACAAGTGTACCCACATGCAAGAACACCCATACCTCACTCCTACGCTGACAAGTACACACATCATATATGCAATAACACACACACACACACACACACACACACACACACACACACACACACACCTTAATAAGACAAAATAGAGAAAAGTCTATGTGAGTGTCCACCAAGCAGTCTGTATGGTTCATCAATCATTTAGCGCAAGGGTAAAAAACAGCTTCTCTCCAAGCCCTGGCTTCCAAGTGAAACCCTGCTACTCAAGCTCTCGTGTCCTCTTTCTTTCAGTAATTGAAGTGTCTGGAAGATAAAAAGAGCCACACCATGAAATGAAGAAATAATTCCTTTAGAAACATCCATCTTGACAACAACTAAATGTGTGGCCAGTGACTGCAAGCACTTAGTGAATCGCTAAGCAATGAATGATCTAATTTTCAGGACTGCTCGAAGGGGGCAGAGTGGAAGGGGAAGCTTGCCTTCCACAACATGCAAGTCCCAGTGACTCATTTTTCTACTTACAATTCCCAGGTGACAAAGTTCTCACAATGGGGGCCTAGATTAAATAAAGTTCAACTCTAGTGTCTGGAAAGCAGTGCTTTTGTCCACATTGTAAGCAGCTATTCAAGGAGTGTGAAGACATAAGTAAGCCACTTAGGACAACAGTTTAGCCCACTGGACATTGCTGCCCTGACACAGGTGTTATAAATTCCCACTAGGGAGAAACCTCTGCCATATTATTTTTCCCTGGAGGGAAATACAGTGTAGAGAAATTCTTTACACCAGAAGGAATGGTGTCTGTTTTGAACAGTGGATATCCACTGCTAAATTGTGCACACTTTCAGGTAAAGGTGTGTCTCCCTTCTTCCTTCAACTGTCTTTTGACTGTAATAAGATCTCAGATCACAGAGATAAGAAGAACCACAGGACTGGCTTGAGAGAGGACAAATAACATTCAAACATTTGTGGCTTCATTGTTTTAAACATGTACTTTAAAAATAACACAAAATATGTGTAGTCTGATATCTTATTGTGAGTTGAACATCCTAAAAGCACTGCCTAAGTCAAAACAAGATCCCTGCCATTCTAGGAAATATGTCAACATTCCTCAGCCATATCTCAAATACCTCCTTTCCCCCAAACTATAGGCTTTCCCAAGTTTTATAGTAATAATCACTTTTTTTTATTAATAATTTATTTTTTATTTCTTCAAGTTACATCTCAATCACAATCCCCTCCCTACTCCCCCCTCCAGTCCCACCCTTCCACCCTCCTCCCCCTCAGCCCCACCATCCTCTTCCCTTTTTTTTTTTTTTTTTAGTTTAAGGTATTTATTTTTCCCCCCAACAGCTCTCCCTTTCAGTCCAAATAATGGTTCTTTTTCTTATAACTACAAATACAATACAAAACAACAGAAATAAATAGGCCACGATTATAAGAGTTATATGGCTTAGCATACATTCCCAATGTCCAGTCCATATGTATTTGGCACCTGACTTTAACATTCTACTATCTAACCATCTCCATGAGTTTAAAGTTCTATATCTAACTCAGCTTTCATACTAACTTGCCTCATAATTTTAAAAAAAACCTCAAGAGATCTGCAGAATATGGCATTCAAAGATGTTTTCTTAACTTAAGATTTTTTGATATCGAGACATGTCAGCTCCTGACAGCACCCCCTATATTACTCCAAGTAGAAGATGAGCATCGAAGAATCTCCAGTGGGAGATGATTAAATTGGTGGTAAGCCATTCTCTTGGCAAGAAAAACCACTTGCTTCAACTGTAGACAGACTTCTGTCCAAAAAGGACAAAACTTGGAAGCAGGTAAGTCGACAGCCTAGCTCTGCCAAGACAGGGTAGGTAAGTCCTTCATAATTCCTGCTCTACAACCAATGTCTGTCAGAGAAATGGGGCCAAATGGCTGAAGATTGATGCTGTAATGTATGGAGAGAAAATGGGAACTGTCCAGGCAGCCACTGGTATGTCATTTTTTAGTTTTGGAAGCTGCAGGCCCTGCACTTCCTATATAATCAGATATATTCATCCCTCTCAGGTCTCTGAGGTGGTTGAAGAATAGATACCTAGAGTCTCATAGTTAAATTTTGAGTTGTTTAGGAATCAAGAGGGTGTTCTGGATCTAAGAAGATATTTTTAAAATAATCACATTTTACAGTTTTAACACATAAATGTACATTCCTAGCCACTATAGTTTAGCATTGACTGTTTTGTTAAGCCTAATTTTGTTTCCTTTTTCATTGTTTTGTTATTTGAGACATGTCCTTGCTGTTTAGTGTGAGGTTCCCATGAATTTGTGAGTTTCCTTCCTCCAGCTTCCCAAGTACTAAGATTACGTAGATGTCACAATCCCTAACTTTTTAATCCACAAGCTTTTCAGATACTCCTTCCTCTTACAATGTATTTGGTTAAGGACCTGGTGCAGTCCATCTGTAGACTTTCCATCATCCAGATTTTCTAAGATATGTAACATCCATATGTTACAGATTGACATGGTACAATTTAGTTCACTACTTTGCTCTCAGTATTAGATACAGAACAACCACTGGATCCAGGGACTTGGTGGTTCAGGTCTACCTCTTTGCAAAGATGCTTATTTATGTTGGCCTTTCATTCAAGGCCATTCATTCTATCATAACACATGATATCTTACTATCTAGCTTTCATAAATACATTGCCAACTGCTAACATGAAAAGAAAGATTTGGAGTTTATAAAATTATGAGAGTTCCATTTTATCAATTATATTCCATTCATTCATTAACATCTTATTTTTTTATAAGAAAGAAGCTTCCTCTCATTTGCTACCTGATTTTCATTGTTACAATTCATAGTGGAAAGATGAGATCATTACCTGATTCCTTTCTTCTCTCTACCTCCAAGTTAATGAACTGATTCTCCATAATTTCATGAAGGTAACCAACCAGACTTTTGAGACACAACCATCTCTTGTTATCCACAGAAGTTTGTTACAGGAACCTCCTTGAGTATCAAAATCCATGAACAGACAAATTCTTTACATAAAATGTTATAGGATTTACATATAACCAACTTATATACAGGTTAATCCATTTCCAGGCTATTTGTGATACCTAATACAATATAAATACTATGTAGATAGTTTTTATAAGAAATTGTTACATCAAAAACCTCTTATATACTCCATAAAGACACTTTAAAATATTTTCAATCAAAAATTAGCTGAATCTATTGATACAAAAATCACAGAGATATTGAGGGACAACTGTAGAATTGGGATTCATGCATTCAAACTAAATTTTTGAGTTTTAAACCATTACAGTTACAAAGTGAAGCTTGAAGTTCTAAATAGTATACCATTGCCCCTATAAACTTCCTATTGAGAAAATTCTTAAATATGATTAATCACTTTATTTTTTTAAAGATACGTAAAGTTTGTTTCTGAGTTTCTCTTTTAGCTCCAGTAGTTGCTTACAGTTTCCTAGGTAAGTATTTTGACACAATGTTCTGGATTCATTTTATATATTTTCTCTCCTAGCTCTGAAATTAAAGAATGCACTAAGAAGTCCTTATTTTGGTGGAAACATTATCTCAGACTCACAACAACCTGGGTTTTAGGTGTGCCCTTTGACGCTAGGAAGTATATTATTTGTAGGCTTCTCCAGCAAGAAGAGACTGGACATGGGCATATATTTGTACCTGTAAAATATGTCATGAGCCCATGCCATTCCTACCCACTTAAAAATGGAAGAACAGGTCTTTCATTCAATTCTTTAAATATAATATCTGTATCTTCTTTCCTCTACACAAAAGTTCTAATTTTAGATGATGTATAAAGAGAAAAAAAAATCACAAAATCACTCATTTATTTTTTTCCAGCAATCTACACACCCAACTAAGAGCAATGCTATTACCATCAGTGCAACCAATAGAAATAATTTTGAAGCTTATTTCAATAAGCTTGCCTGGATTGTATCCTCATCTTTACAATTATTATTTATGTACTTTTTAATAAATTGTTTCAAAGACTCTTTCTCCCATTTAGCCCACATTTAAGTTTAGTTCTCCAAATAATTACATGCTCAGTGATCACCAGTCACCCTTGCGTCACCCTCCCAATAGTTATGTTTACTACATGAGCTTCATTCTCTAATAGCTTTCCTTGGGAAAATCTGGGAATCGCACTCTTTGGGTTAGTGTGTGTTGAGTGTAATCTGTGCCCATTATGCTCAAAAGTAATTTTCTCTACTTCTAAAAATGTTTATGTCACATTTTCTTTCTTTGCATTCCTTAAATATATGGCTACGTTTTCTTCTGGCATAAAAAAAATGCCATCAAAAAGAAGTATGATAAAAATCTAATGATTTTCCCTTATAACTCCCTTCCTGTTTTATTAAGACTTGCAAATGAGAGCCTTTTTCTTTTTACCAGGTTTTACTGGAACATTTTTGGACATCATTTGCTCTGGATTGTCACTCTGAGCTACGTATTTCAGTACATGACTTCGGGACTCTCTGGTTTTCTGTTTGCTCAGGAAATTTTTTTTTCTTTAATTTTCATTATTAGGATCTTTTTCTGTTCTCTTGGTTCCTTCTTCAGAAATTCCAATTATACATATTCTGGGTCCTGTTTGTCAAAATTAGTCATTTGTGCATGCTGGAGTACATGTGTCAAGGAACACATGAGCAAGTCAGAGGACAGCTTGCAGGAGTCAGTTCTCTCCTTCCACCATGTGGGTTCCAGGGATCAAACCCAGGACCCAGTGTTTGGTGGCAAGTACCTTTCAGTGACAAACTATCTTGTCAGCCCTGATGTAGGAACTGTTATTCGAAACCTTTTCACATTTCATGTATTTTGATCTCTAAAATGGCTTATTTTCTTCTTTACTTGATATGGTTCTTGTAATATCTACTATATTATTCATTCTTATATTTACCTTAGTATCTCTTTTATTTCTATTTTTTTCCTGCCTTTCATAGCCTCATTTCTAATTTTTTATTTCAATATGATGAATTTGTGAATAACGCCATTTTTCTTTATATTTTCACTTATATTTATACAATGGACAAGTACATATTTTTTATGTAATGCACATTTTCTTCTGATTGGCTTTTGAAGGGGAGGAGACAATGGTATGCTTTTGCAAATGGCAATGCAAGGTAACTTCTAAATACACAACCCAACTTCATCTTCAGAGAAATATCCAGTTATGGTTTTCTCTGTCATCATATATCCTTTCATTCATTCAATACATATCTAGTCAATATCAGCTACATGTGCAGGCATGAGATTCAAATTATAAGGAAAGCTATTAGTAATTAATAAGATAAGTGACTAGTAAGACAGTCATGACCCGTACCATTACAAATTTATAATTTAATATGGAGTAAGACAACTAAGGAAATAATTACAATGAAGAAGTGAATGGCAATCTACTTCTATCTGCCTCAACACTTTTCTAGTATAATATAGATGACAGACAGAACAACAGAAGTGACTAAGCAGTGATAAGTGTTCAACTCCGAAATCATGTCTCCTTAAGGTAGTGCATCAAATTCTCCTCCACATGACCCTGATACGGCCATCAGCCCTTCGCTATCCCTGAACCAGGAGGTGACTCCTATTAAGAATCTTGGTCTAGAATGTTAAAGTCAGGTGCCAAATACATATGGACTGAACATTGGGAATGTATGCTAAGCCATATAACTCTTATAATCGTGGCCTATTTATTTCTGTTGTTTTGTATTGTATTTATAGTTATAAGAAAAAGAACCATTATTTGGACTGAAAGGGAGAGCTGTTGGGGGGAAAAATAAATACCTTAAACTAAAAAAAAAAAAAAAAAAAAGAAGGGAAGAGGATGGTGGGGCTGAGGGGGAGGAGGGTGGAAGGGTGGGACTGGAGGGGGGAGTAGGGAGGGGATTGTGATTGAGATGTAACTTGAAGAAATAAAAAATAAATTATTAAAAAAAATAATAATAATCTTGGTCTAATTTAAGCACTAACGTGCCATTAAAACTAGAGTTGTATTAAGAAACCCATTAAAGATGTGATAAAAAAATTAGACACATTTGCAGTGTTTTTTCCTTTTTGTTTTTGTTTTTTTTTTTTCAGTTGCTTGTGGGAACTGTGGAAATTTGCTATCCCAAGTCAGAAAGAGGAGGAACTTTTCAGAGTTTTACCTCACATTGTCTTCTCTAGGTTAGAACCAAGCAAGAAAGAAGGAATTGTTCTTCTGCTTCTTAACAGTGTTTTTCGGGATGGGCCTTACACATACCAACACAGATACAAACCTCAAGTTTCATAGGAATGTATCCACACTGAGCTTAGGTGCCTGTGTTTGGGATGAATTCTTTGGCAGGTTTTCTAGTTGCAATAAATCTGAGGTGAATGCAAAGGCTGTGGCCAGCTCTTGTCAACTCAGGAAATAGTTCTGCCTTGTTAGATCTTAACCGCAAGATATTTGTTTTGGTTTTTTTTTTTTCTAACAGAAACTGTGGCTTTTTGTGTGTGGCATACTTCATAGCTAATGAGGAAAATGTAACTAATACATATATAAAAACATAACTTCACTTACATGTGTCAGATCTGAGTAAATTTGATGTAAAATACCACTAAAAATAGAAAAAAAGCCAATACACTAATGATTCTTAAAACTAAAATATTATCTTATGTGTCAATGAGTCAACCTCCCATATGAATATTGGGGAGTGAGGATTAAAGTAGATGAAGGAAAGTTAAGATTTGAGTCATGTTGGATAGGGAAAAAATTAATTTGATATAAATTCAGGGGAAAAAATGGATTCAGGTTACCAAGACAAAGGGTAAAGGTCATGTCTTATTCCAGATCATTAAGATGCATTGAGACCTAAAACAATTGGAAAAAATAGGGTAAAAGTAAGAAAGTGCCTGAGGGAAGAAGGCAGGTAGGTAAGAGGAAGAGCCAGGATTCATTCCTACAAGTTTACACGTTTACTGACACCACTATCCCTGGCTGGATAGTCAGGTACTTGGAAAGAACATGTTTGGAAAATTGGTGACAAATTAGGGAAGGAGTGCGTGGACAAATTTCATCAAAGAGCAAGTGTTGTGGAACTACATGTGCTATCGTATAGATGGCCACTAAGAGGTTCTCCCAAAGGCAGAAGGCATTGTAAGAGGGTTGTAAACCTCCTTACAGCACATACAGAACAGGGTAAGAGATAACCTTTCTTCAGAATGGGAGATTCCATAAATATTTTCAGATTCAGAAAAGTGGCTTGTCATTAAAAAAAAAAAAATGTAAGAAGCTTTCTGGAGTGCTTCGTCAATTTACTTTCAAGAAATTCTAACAGTCAGTAGAGTCTTCTTATCTCATGCTGATTGCCCAGAGAGCTAATAAATAAGAATATTGTCATAGGCAAGATGAGGAAAAACTGGTGATTGAGAAGAAATAGAAGACCTGGATATAGGCGGGAATAAGAAAACAACAATAAAGCTAGAGATCAGTTTCATTGACCAGAACATAAAGGCTGGTAGAGACCTCATTCCAAAGGTGAGTAGGCCCTTCTACTTCAGTCAGACAGTTTAACAATCCTTAGCAGCTTATATATGTTAGTCCTTAGCAGTTATATATGTGATCCAATGGAAAAGAAGATAATGGGAGTAAAGGATAAAAGGATGAAAAGGTTGCAGAAACTAGCAGGGTAAAAAGAAACTATCAACCAAAGGAGAAATTCTTTGGTTTGAACACCAGTCCTTGGTACCTATGTGCCCTAGGTGGCAGAGGGGGAGAACTGTGAAGACATTTACTTCATGCAATTCATAAAGGACACTTTTGTGGGTCCTAGAAGGAATGTAAATGACTAGAAGGAAATGTAAATGACTAGAGCTGGTGTGGTTGTTTGGAAGAGAATGGCCCCCATAGGGTCATATATTTGAATGCTTGGTCCTAGCTTGGTGGAAATGTTTAAGAAGGGTTAGATGTGACATAGTTGGAGGACGTGTGTCACTAAGGGTTGGCTTTGAGGTTTCAAAAGCCCATGCCATTCCCAGTTAGCTAGGTTTTCCTTTGCTTTCTCTGTCTCTCTTTGTCTTTGTTTCTTTCTGTCTGTCTCTCTCCTCTTTCTCTCTCTCTTGCTTTCTATCTCTCACTGGTGGATCATATGTAAACTCCCAGCTACTACTCTAGTTCTAAGCCAGACTGACTGCTGCCATATTCCTAGTCATGATGGTCATGGCCTCACCCACTAAAACTACTAGCAAGCCCTAAATTAATTTTTTTCTATGCATTTCCGTGTTCATAAAGCTTTCTCAAAGTAATAGAAAAATAACTAAAACTGCTGGATTAAGTAAAAACCTTTTGAGCCTCTATTCAACTATGCAAATTACATTTTCTAACATGTGTAATAATCTGGGGACATCTTCACACTATAATGAACAAGTATAAAAGTTCATTACAAAACCGTTTACAGTGCATATTCTATCTTTTGTAGTTGGATCTATACCTATAAGAGTTTGTATACTTTTATGTGCATGAAGGAGAGAGGTAAATGTGAGACAAAGCCGAGAAGGCAGTAAGGTGTTCAACATGCTAGTATGAATTTATTTTGCAAAGGTTGGCATGAGATTTTCTTCTTTTTCATTTCTCTATATGTATCCCAATTGTGATGTGAGGTGTGTGTGTGTGTGTGTGTGTGTGTGTGTGTGTGTGTGTCCAGAAAGCTTTGCTTTTTTCTGTGTCCTTTCACATTCCACCCACCAGACAAAAACTTGACATGAAAATTGCTCACATCAATTTGAAAGTTTAAAAACAGTAACATGTGCAGCAACTAGAAGACAGTCTTTTCGTACTTGATTCTCATTTCCAACTAAATCCTCTCACAGTCTCAATTACAATGATGAAAAGAAATGAAGCAGAGCCTCAAGCTTTGAGAAAGCAACAGTTAAAATTCAGGAGGGTTGGTGTTACTGATAATTGGCTAACCGCCATTAGGAACTTGGCTTTTTGATTCAGTACAGCTACAGAGGGCCCTTTTGCAGACTGACTCATGAGCTGTCCACTCACTAATGGTCCAGGTATTCATCAAACTCCTTAGTAATTTAAAGTGGGCTCTACATAGGTCCAGCAGCTCACGTGGAAAGTGAAATCAGAGTAGCCTATAAAGAGTAAATGACATCCTGACCACACTGAAAACATGTGTTCTTTGGGGGTTGATCCATGTAGACTTGCCATATTGGACCAAGAAGTTAAATGGAAGGTCTGTTATCACTGGAGTTTCGCAGCCCACTTTCTCCTAGGAAAGGGCAACACTCCAGTATCACTTCCAATCATTCCTGATGCCTCAAAATGACTTCAGAATATGGTAGCTGAGAAAGAAGTTTACATATATAGAAAGCACAGCATAAGAAACCACACAGGTATCCTGTACTATATAGCTAAAATCCGACTATAAGTGAATAGATGCCATGTCTATACTACAACCAGTGCACCAAAGGGAACATGAAGATAGACTTCTTTTTTTTTTTTGTTTTGTTTTTGTTTGTTTGTTCTCTCTCCCTGGCAATGAGACACTTTTCCCTGGTGGTGCTGCCTTGTAGGTCCCCAGTGTATGAGGAGGCTCTTGGCCCTCATATGACTGCTGAAATGGGGCAGGGGACTGTTATGTAGGGACACTCCACTCCAGAGGAGTGGGATGGAAGAGATAGGGGGTGGAGGGCAGGAGGGTGGGACTGGGAGGGGTGGAAAGAGGACACTATGATGGAGATTTAACCTGAAGCAATAAATAAATAAATTTTAAAAAAAAGAAAAGAAACCACACAAGTTAAAATAGATCTGAAGTTACGTGAAAGAAGTTAAGATATTTGGCACAGGTACAATCACAAGTACTATAGTAAGTACTCTGGATAAATCCAATAAGAGAATAACTATTTGGGTGGTTTTTATCTGAGTCTACCCACTTCCATTCCAGTTTTAGACACCAAGGGGTATAAAAGGACACTAGGAATGTCATCTGTCATCCTGTCAAGAATACAGACAAATAGTCACCATGAGAAAATCAATAGCAGCAGTAGGAAGAAGACATTCTTATACTTTTACGATGGATAACTCAGGCTCTGTGCAATGCATTGAAACAACTAACTTAGATGGTGCAACCTGTTGCTGACCATGGTTTTCAAGTCTTGGTTGGGACTTCAGTTGCATGACTGAAGCATTTGGAGTTCATTTGATAGTAATCATTTTCTTACACTCCACAGGTTGGTCCCTGAAACCCTACTTATAGTTGTTATAAGAAAGAACCCAAGAGTATCATCAAATAGAGCATATCTAAACACCATGACTGGAAAAGCAGCCCTTACTATGTCTTTCCCTAAAACACATAACACATAAGCAGTCCCTCTGCATACAATGCACATGGCAATGCTCCAGTTGGGGAGGCAACTGTCTCTGTTCCCTGTTATTGACCCATGGAAGCTGGAACCCTGGAGTAGTTATAGCTTTTCCAAACTTCCAAGGTTTCCCACACCTTTGGGATGCCCATTGCTAAGTTAGTTTCTTTCCTTCAGTGGGTTCTTTCATAGGACCTTTTAGCCTCCAAGAGATAAGTGGGATTCCTGTGGCTAAGGAGTGATGCCTTTATCACCAAAAGTTTACTTTACATGGGGCTGAGAAAAATAATGTCCGATGCAGTTTCCCTGCTTTGACCTGGGATTTTGTTTGTTTGTGAGATTTTTTTGTTTGTTTATTTGTTTTTGTTTGTTTTGTCTTGGTCTCCTCTCTCCTGTCATTACAGCATTCCGAGAAAGTGGTAGCCTACCCAGATTTCTTTTTGCCAGGCCCTTGGGCCCATACAGTAAACATGGATTCCACTGGGGAGTCTCTGATATCACTAGAGAAAAACTACAGAGTTCGGATCCACAAGAGCAGACATAGCCTCACATCAGCTCTGATTCAGGGTGACTTTGGACAAACAATCCAACCTCACCGTAGTTCAATCCTTCATTTGTAATACGCCAACGATCTTCTCACTCACACTGGGCAGCCAGTTGGAGAATTAAATAAAATCATGAATATAAAAGTACTTTGAAAAATGTTCACTCATAAAATCACAGAATTTTAGAAGGACCTGAGGGACCGCTTAGTGCAGTCTCTTATTATACAGATGAGGAAAGAGTCCCCAAGCGCTTAAATGACTTGAACAAAGTCAAACAAAAACAGAACGCTGTATGAGTCAAAGTGTAATGATCACAAATTAATGAAGCCCCAATGTGCTTACTGACTTATTTTTTCCCTTAACACAAAAAGAAAATATATTTTCTATAGAAACAAAAAGGAACCAGTCTGAAGTAAATAATAAATGACATATTGCCACTATATGCTTGGATATGATAAAATACTTTTTTTGTTTTTACAACCATATTATGGGGGAGGGGGAAGT
Source organism: Lophiomys imhausi (assembly GCA_907164525.1). Lineage (NCBI taxonomy): Eukaryota > Metazoa > Chordata > Mammalia > Rodentia > Muridae > Lophiomys > Lophiomys imhausi. Next base: position 621,283 of record CAJQZJ010032981.1, on the reverse strand, counting down.
AAATAAGTGAGTAAATAAATAAATAAATGACTAAGCATTATGCACAATGCACCTCTCAGGAAAAATATTCATATTAACATAATGGCAAATAGCATTTGTCTTATAGGCTAAATAGCATTAGATTATAGGCTACATTCTGCTTACAGCCTCCTCTTTGAATAAAAAGAATTTAAAATGTCATTCTATATTTTAACCAAGTCATATCTATCATACATATTTACATTATGAAATGTGAAAGAGTAATAGACCATTTAGTTTCACAAGAAAAGGAAAACTTCCAAAAATAAATTGATCTAGCCTCCAGGGAACAAACTACACACAGAGAAACCATATATATATATCTAGTAAAGAGGGAGAGAGAGAGAGAGCAGGTTCAGGCATTAAAGAGTTGAAAAGTGGGTTAGTGGTTTCTCTGTTAAGTTGAAGGCTGCAGACAAATTATTCTCCTTATTCCATGCCAACTTAGGATCTTTCTATACTAAAACATAAAATAAAAGGGGGAGATGTTGGGGGGATGATATAATTTAAAAAGAAAAAAATAAATAATGAGTTCTTAAGAGAAACCATCTTCCATCCCATTCACCATCTATTCACACTGTCATTGACTCAGTAGTTGCTATCCTGAACAGCAAAACTGACAGATTATGATATTCTAATATTCATCCTTCTGCACTCTCTTTCCTTCCACCCATTTTCTGAAGTGAAGGTCAGTTTCTTGGAACATATATATATTTTTTTGTCAATGATAGTCCTGTACCTACAGATTTTACTACTTGTGAGTCCTTCTCCCCCAAAATAAGGACCAATTCCACTTTAAATCCATTTTGTCTGTAGCCTTTTTAGTAGAGTGTGCTCTACTGCCTAATCCCCTCTATGAAGAGTGCAATTGAAAGGTGGCCATGTCCTTCTGCTTATTCTCTTTTTATCTGAAAGGGTAAAGTTGAAAATTCCACAGAAATCATTCATGTTCAAGCCTGCTGAAATAGCTCTGATTTTCAGACACAAACCCACTAGAAAACCCAACATCATCTCTTTTCATCTTCCCCCTTCCCAGTCACGCAAAGGAAATCCAATAGGTCCTAAGTTATTCTCCCATTCTTATCTGTCCCCTAACCTCCAGAGAATTTTGTAAGATCACATCCCCATATCCAGACCATCCATCCTGCTATTTCCTCCCATTTTTATAAGAAAGGTCAATTTTCATCTTCCCACAAGCAGAGCCAGTAGAGAGGAGCGGAGTTCACAATTGCCATTTCTGAAAGCATTCCACAAGAATAGCACCTTTTCAGCGAGTTTTTTTTTTTTTTTACGATAATTGGTTGGCAGGATATTTGAAAGAACTTGACAAAGAGCCATTATAAAAATCTTTATGAAGATAAGGCTGCAGAATGCATGAGCAGGGGTCTGAAAGATGGGTGCTTACTTTATGTTCCCTCCCTCCTCAACCTCTTGTACAAATCTGAGAATTCCTCACTGACCCAGCTAGGTATCAGGTTTCCCTTCCTCAACTCTGTGCCTATAACTAATCTGCATTTTCCCTTAAAAAATGGCTGTTGACAATAAATTATTTAAAATTAAAAGGTAGTCAAGATTCAAGTAAAATATGAATTCCTAAAAATTATAAAAAGAGCTATGAAGTGAGATGTTGTTTTTCTTCCCAGAAAAATAACTTCTAAATTCAGGATTTCTGAATTTGATATATGACAATCTGTCCATATATCAAAACATTTAACTCTTTAAATTCCTCACATTCTTGGGTTACCAACCCAATTGGTTGATGTCATTTATGTTTATTCAGCCATCATAGTGGTTAACGTAGGTCTTGGCACGATCCACCTGGCAACCTAGCAATGAAAGTACATCATGACAAGTAGACTATACACCACATGCCTGGAATACTGAGCCAACGCCATCCTTACATACTTTAACCTCTCCCCAAACATTTTCTTCATCAACCTGAGCACACATCAGTCACAGTCCCATAATATATGCATCTCAACTTCATAGACAAGACACAAAACCACATTGTCTAAAACATTCAACACTACAATAGAGTAAAGAAAAGACATTAAGTAAACTAAGAGCGTGCCTCAACTTGAATGAGAGTTCCACTTCAACTTCTGTAAACTTATCCATGTTACCATTATATTAATAGGGGAAACTCAGGATAATTTCATCCTTACTTGGCCACTTGTCTGATGTTTGCCTGATTTTTCAGTTCTACCTAATTTTTACATTTGATTTTATACAATATATTATACCATGTATTCTGGAAGGTTTATAGTCAATTATTTATAACCTGATAAGTTTATCTAAGAAATTTTGGTGGACATATATTAAAACATGGTATGCAACGTGTTCTCTATTTTTCTGTTTAATTTAAATTGATGGATCACTATTACTTTTCTCTTTATTTTTATGCAATTTATTTCACCACTAAATGCTCAATAAACTTTACTAATTAACTGCATATAAATTACAGGCATCCTAGCAGAATGTAATCAATAATACTGATAGTGTGAGATGCTCTGAAAAACTGGAAATTAACCTCTAAATAAACAGCAATGTTTAGTAATAAATTTTCAAAGGAAAATAGGACAAATACCAAGTAACTCCTGTCTTCAAAGAAAATGCCTATTTATTTTCAACCAAACAGTTCTAAATTGAGAATGTTTGCTATCTTTTTACTGATCACTAACATTATCCAACTGGTCCTATTTACAACCTAATCCCTCTAAACCTCCAGGAGGCTTTGGCAAGACCTAAAGACAGTAGGACAACAACCCAACCTTTTAATAAATAGACTAAAATACCTTAGCAAAGGTTTGTGCCAATCTCTTACTCTACCTATTATGTAACAGATAGATAGATAGATAGATAGATAGATAGATAGATAGATAGATAGATAGATAATCTGCTGTCTTGGGCTCCAGTTTCAGAAAATTAACAACATAAAGAGTTCAGATGGAAGAAAGTCTGTAGGAAGATTAGAGAAACTCAAGAAATTAGTGTCCTAAGGGGAGCCATTATAGAAGCCTAAGTTGAGAATATCTCAGAACAGACAGGAAGCGTCTGTAAATTATATGCCAACTATATGCAAATATGCATGATATGGCCGTAGGGAGAGTTCTAGATGAGGCCTCATCACCTGATGCTTCAGGGGTTTCTCATTTCCCAGTATTTAGCTACTAATATCCTTTCAGAGACGTGTAAAATACAGTGACCTTTTAAACCAGATTTTAGTTAAAGCCATGCATACTTTAAGTACCATTATGAGGAAGATCCAAGGGATTCAATGTAGCCACAGACATTCATATTAGAAAAAAATTCTCTAATAGTGGTAAAATTCTGCAGAAGTCATACCCAAATCGTGTTTAAGTTTTAAAAGAAAATTCACTCAACACTAAATACCAAACAGAAAGCTAGGTGCTTTACATTTTTCTCTCATTTGTATTAATCATCCTCAAAACAGCCCAGGAGTTGGGGAAAGCTACTACGTTGATGTTACACAGACACTAACACTGTTCAGAAAGATTAGGCTAGTGATCCCAGGTCTGGTAGTTAGCATTGAAGACTCATGTTTTCATCAGTTCTGATAAATCCAGATGCTCTGGCACTCTTCCACACCACGTCACATGAAGGGAGCCGGGGGAAGCAAACTGAATAGATAAGGAGTGAATTCAGTACATAAGGTGTCTCCTAAGCTGGTCCTAAGACCAAGACTTTATCTTGCCTCTTTATGGTAATGTATGTAATATTAGGAGAAATTAGATAAAATGGATTGTCCCTACCTTGACTTCCTTATCAATATATTAAAAAATTAAGAATATGCAAATTCATACTGCCCTATAAATCTTTAATTGTGAAGCTAAAGAAAAATAGAGCATGAATAGATGAAAAGTCCAGCAAACGGTGCTGATACCTTTATTCCCTCAGTCACAGATGTCTACATTTTATTTTTCTGTTCATAAAATTCATAATTAAAATTGCAAAGAGCAGCTTAATCTGTCCCTTCATTTTAGTGCCTCTATACATCACTGGTTCTGCTGACCTAATAAAAAGAACTCATCTTCCCCATATCAATTGATGTACCAAACCACTGATTAGTTAGTGTCCATTTTGTGTATGGATTAGGAATGTATTTAATATATCAACTCCATTAGCTGCTTAATGCCATTTTCAAGACTATAAAGCATATTCAAAAGCCCATTCTACCAACTTCCTGACAATGCCACAGTCCAGGTCTTGATTTCCTTCAACTCATTAATTCTTTTGTGTTTTTTAAATACTTTTCAAGGCACTCAGGAAAGTTAGAGAGTCATGAGAGGCCAAGAGCACAAAAATCCCCTTTCTACTATTTCACATTTTTCACAGATCATTTCATTACAAATGGTATGAGTGAACTGAAACAACTCACAAAAAAGCCTGAAATTCCTCCAAACATGTTATGGACAATCCATTGAAAATGCCCTGTCCAATGGATTCAAAACTTTAGAATGTGGGGGTGGGGTAACCTCTTCCAGGCTCAGCCTCTGGTTTTGTTAATAGCTTGCCAAGGTTGTCTCATCTGCTCAGGGGCTGCCATAAACCCCACAAGAGTCACGGTGTGTGACATGAAGCCAGCTATTGCTAAGTGAGGTCTGGGGAATAATTAGAAAGAAGGCATTTTGACTTTTAAATATTCTACTGTCTTTAAGAGGTTTAAATAATTTCTCCATGTAAGTGTCACCAGGGAGAGCAGGGTGTCAGCAGCAGAATGGATGTTGCTGCTAACAGCCAACAGCTGGGAAGGGACTGTGACAATACCCCCTGCTTTGCAATATTTCCCTGGTATCTAGTGCTGTACCATCTTAGGCATCTAGCAGCACAACATGGGAAATGAGAGCTCATCTATCTGCTTGTCAGGAGCTCACCAGGCATCCCTTGTATAAGCATCCCAGCCCGACCCTGGCTGAGTTGGACCATGACCTAATAGGAAGCCTTTCAGGGGTGAGAGACCTTTTATTCTAATTAATCCTCCAGGAGGCACAATCCCCAATGTCACCTGTGCATAAAGGAACAAGTGGGAAATTTCACCATTCTAAATTTCAACATTGGCAAAAAAATCACACTAAGGGAAGGCTTCAGGAAAGCCGTATTGCTGCAAGGATGCACTGTCATCCTGTGGCCAGTTCAGTTAGCTTTCTCTGTCATTTCCATCAAACGAAGACTTCCTCCTGCAACAGAAAGCTTTCTGATTTGGGGCAGACACTCCATGATGTATCTTTTGCTGTTGTCCTTTCTATTTAAATGTCACCGTTCGTATTAAAGGTTTCACCACCTCACCTCCCTCAATGCCAGTATCTGCATATTGATATCCGTATCTTCTTTTCTTCCATCTGGACTATATTATACCATCAAAGTATACTCTGATCATTTACCACCCTCACTCTTGCTCAAAAAAACATACAATGGCTAACTGTAAAGCCAACCTTAGTGCATATGAGTTCCTGGCTACATATAGCCCCAACCCAAGGCAAAATACATGTGTTATATGAATTCATGGGGGAGTAAAAGACTTCCAGGTTATCTACCAAGGGTAAGAAAAGAAAACCACATGTATCCCATTTCTACTATGGGCTTCTGACTCCATTCAACTCTCTGACAAGCAGAAAATTAAAGCTAAAATCACTCAAAATTAAGCACACATGACAGAAAAATTAGTTACTGTTTTCACCATTGCAAATGCCAATGATTAGAAAGTTGGAGAGGCTGTAAGAAATAGCATTCTCAGTATGAGAAACTACCTATAAATCTTTAGCAGGGAGGCCCCAGAGGTCTCCAATACAACAAAGACTATTGTCATGGCCCATTCATACAACATGTATTGACTGTAAATCTACCCATCTGCTGTTTTCTGTCATGTTTTCACAGTCACACTGACTTCCTAGTTGGGGATGATAACTTGCTCTCCACTGTCATTCTTTCCCCCTGCGTCCACCCAATTTCTACGCTTCTGCATCCACAAACTTAAATTTCTTTCAGTCTCCACAAACCCCAGTGGTCAAGTTTAATGGACTATAAGCAAAGCTGAAGTTACTAGCAGGAAAAAACCATCAGTGCATGCATCTGCATTGATGTTTCTAGAAGAAGATGGCAGGACAGACCACAATTACACATTTTTCCAAATTAAGCTGAAAACGCAGTTCAACATTTCTGGCACTCACAGTTGTTTTCTCTGTTGATGAAACTGTAATTATACTATTGGGCAATTTAATTAATTTTGTGTTTTGTTACAGAAGTTCATGATTCTGCCTAAACAGAGTTAAATTAATGGAATATAAATCAGTTTGTCACATCTCCAAGAAATTTTGTGAATGGTGTTTGCCTTTAATTTTTAAAATCTAGAAGAGTCTTCACATGATAAAATTAATCATCCTTCTCTCATATCTTTTCATCTAGAAGTTGGATAAAAATGCATAACTCTTTGTCCTCATTAACCACTTTGCCTGAAAAATACTAAAATTCTGAGATAAGCTTTCATTTATTAGATCACAGAGACATCACAAAATGGTCATTACAATCTTTCATTTTAAAAAATTTCTAAGGAAAGTCATGAATGAAGCAGTACATAAAATCTACTATGTAATAGAGGGATTAATTTATATTATTATAGATTTATAAATGCAAATCCAAGACAACAATCAACTTATAGATTCAGTTCTTAAAAAGGAAGATGCCATTTGATTCCTCTTGAACTTACCCACAAATTCCATTTCCAGTCTTTTCTGTCATACAAAGTTGTTCTTTCTAATGAATATTTAACCTGCTAAATTTACAATGTTTTATTTATCTCTTATCCAAATTATTGTAACACATCCCTCTTGTCTCTGTCTCTATGTTTGCGTCTATCTATCTATCTATCTATCTATCTCATTCCTTCACAAATTATGGGCTATTATTGCAAACAATGATATTGCATATTAAGCACATTTCACCACTTTATAGATTTGGAGAAGTTGGCTAACTTTGGATCCCTCCTGTATAGCTGGCTATATAATACTGAACTGATCATTATTTCATCATTCCTTGAATAACTTTCCTAAGGAAAAATATGAGGGATTGGTCTCTTTAGAGCATTGTTCATGATTTCACATCAACTAAGTCTCACATATTATATAGCACTAGCTGTATAATTGCACTAGCACCACTATTCTACATTTTGTAAGCCAGCAGATTTTCATAGTTTTTAAGATATTGTAATTCTCAAGCTAGGAAGATGGCTCAGCAGTCAAGAGCACACATTCTCTTGCAGATGATCTGACTTGCATCCCAGCACCAACATCAAGTGGCTCACAATCACCTGTAACGCCAGCTCTGGTGGACCTTACACCTTTTTCTGGTCTCTATAGTCAATGCATTCGTAGGCACAAAACCATGCACAGAAATACACATATATTAAATATAAAATCTTGAAAGGCATGCTAATTTGAAACAAACAAATCCAAATCATCAAATAAGAGAAAGAAGTTAAGCAGGGCAGTGGTCACGCACACCTTTGATCCCATCACTGGCACAGGCAGGCAGAATCCGAGGCCATCCTGGTCTACAGAGCAAGTTCCAGGACAACCAGGGCTACTCAGAGAAACCCTGTCTCAAAAAAATAATAATAATAATAATAAATAGAGGAGTAAGAGGAATGAAAAGGAGTATGAGAACATCTTTAGTATGATGTTAAGAACTTCTCTAATAATCCAACTTAGCTGTTTAACATTAAACAAGAAGTGAGTCAGTCTAGTCTTTTGCTTTTAAAGTAATTGATTGTTCTTAATTATATAGATATGGAAAATAAATCCTTTATATTATTTTAATTAATTGGCAACAAAAAATGGTGAAATGCCTGCATTTGTCTGACAAAAACCTACACAAAAAGGAAATGGAGAAAATAATATGAATCCAGCTTTTGCCATCAGCCTGAGAAGCAAGATATGGATATGCAAATCATTTTTGTGTCATTTACTGGGAGCTCCTTCTAAGTAGAATGCTTCGGAAATGCACTTATGAGCAATGGAGAGAATGCCAAGAGCTATGAGACCAAATGGACCAATGAAATGGACTTACCTGCCTTCTGAGGCTCCTTTCTTTTCTTTTCTTTTTTTTTCTCCTATTGCTTAACATTTCTTTTTTTTTTTTATAAGTACTTTATTTTTTTTCTTCAAGTTACATCTCAGTCACAAATCCTTCCCTATTCCCCCTTCCTGTCCCACCCTTCCATCCTCTTCCCCCCCAACAGCTTCCCTTTTCAATCCAACAAATGGTTCTTTCTCTTATAACAGTAAATTCTATACAAAACAGCAGAATTAAATATGCCACATTTATGAGAGTTAAATGGCCCAGTATACCTTCCCAATGTCCAGTTCATACATATTTGGCCCCTGACTTTAACCTTCTACCTTTCAAGTGTTCTTGGGAAAGCTAGAAAGAATTAGGGCAATGAAAAGAATCTATCCAATGGGGGAAAAAATGATGTGTGACTAACTCTCATTTTTCAGCTGTGTTTAGAATATGGGCCTCCAGGCCAAACTGTTTCCTGTGCCATGATTCCTTACTGCCTAACCTCAGGATTCGCTCCATCCCTATACCAACTCTGATCTAGTTGATATACACCAGGAATACATTGACTCTGTATGGGACTACGGGTTGCTTGTTTCTCTTGTTTTGTAGGAGGCTGTGAAGGTGCCTAAGAAACTTAAGTGACATAGATCAGAGGAGTAGAGACCCTTCTGTTTTGTTTTATACACTGCGAATAAAGCTTGAGTCCTGAAGCAAGTGTGGTACCTCTGAACTGACCTCCTCATCTTGATTTTTTCCCTCCATTTGCATCAGTTACATATTGTAGCACATCCACAAGACTATCATGAATGAAGTGAGAAAACCAACAAAGAATCCCTGTTTTATAGTTAAAGAGTCCGAAGCACCTCTTAAAAGCAATTTTGAAAAATAAAGAACCCATTGTTCCTTCACATTGTAAAAGTCCCCTTTGAATGATAATATTCTATTGAGTTTTGTGGAAATAAAAGAATCTCTGATATGAGTACCATGTTTAGAAGCATACCTAGACTAAAATCTAAAGTAGTTGAAGAACTGAAAAGCTTATCTAGAAGGTAGTGGGGGTAGGGTACAAATGGAAAATCAGAAACCATCAGTGAAGAAATATATTAAAGTACAAACTAAAAGAAAAATGTTTCTAACAACCTCCATCCCACCAAGTAGAGAGGCATAAAAATGCAGCAAGGCTCAAATTACCTGTTTCATACACTCAGAAACTTATTTCTTCCTGGATTTAATTTGAGACAGTTTTGTAGATTTGCATGTACAATTTTATGGTTAATAGAAATATCAACTGCTTTTATTTTGGTCCAGTTTTTCAGCCTAAAAATCAAATAGAAGAGGAAAAAAGTTATGCTTTCATGCCTGTCAAATTCCTTTTCCACCATGATTCACTGGTCCCTGGTATGTCATGTCTGGCCTGGACGAGGAGCAGATGTCATTCCAATAAGACCTCTGTTTCCTTGAACCTGCAGCTCCATTCATCATTTTTGTCAGATGCTGAGCAAACACGGCCACTTGGACCAGACTCAAGGACCCACAGAGTCTCTGTGGAGTCTAAAGGGAAGGGAAGATTATTTCGTGAAATTCATCAAACTGTAGCAACCTTAAAATCAAGAAATCTTGATGGACAATTACAACACTCGTTCATTATCACTGTCAATCCAAAGATCAACAAGTTACTCAGCAGCTACCTGGATGATCCAGAATTCTTACGTGCCTTACAAACAGCTTTATCTTGAGTAAGATGACTCTCGCATGCTGTGTAACAAGCAAGCAATAAAACAGTATAAAATCCTGCTCCCCTTAACTTCTTTCACTAACAGATGGAACTCTAGTCTTGAGTTCCACCTCCTGTACGTGTAACCCAGGTAAATCACCTAACTATCATGGGTCTCCACTTCTGTATACTTAAAATCATTTTTACCCACCCATATAACCTCCCTTTCATTGTAGAGCTAATACTACATCTAGAAAAACATCCAGTGTACACCAGTCCAGAGAATTGTCCCTTTTGTCTAACAGTTGGCAAATAAATGATTGGCAAAGAAGTAGCCTCTGAGACATATGGAAAGGAAGCCCTGCCATCTCATATTTGGTTTGACCAAATGAAAATCAAGCCATTGAACATTGTAACAACCACTCAAAATTTTATAGATTAGTAGTTTCCAACAGCATCTGATATTGAGCACTGGCCCAAATCTTTTTGGAAGAAGTAACAAAATGTGAACACTGATAAGCAGCAGGCAATTTCCTCCCAACTTGTGCTCACAGATTGCTTGGAAATGTTAACACTACAATCTAGAACATTGCTCATATTCTTACCCTTTCTGGGAAGTACTGCTTTCTGTAGATGGCATTGGCAATCCAGGCCATAGTGCTGTGCTGATGGTGTGCAGAAAGTGGGTGATCTGCCCTCATTGTGAGCTGAAATGGCCTGGCATGGAGATACAGCTTTACCTTTCCCCTTCTTCTAAATCCCTGACAGTCTTAACCTCCATGAAAAGGCCTGCTCCTTTCCTATTTCAATGACAACACAAAGGACACCAGGGCCAGAGATTACTCATAAAAAAACAAAATACACAGTGCATCAATTTCCTTCATGCACAGAATACTATGCCAACTGATTAAAGTTGTAGGGTTACAATGTTAAAATGGCTACAAATTGATCTTTGATTTAAGCCAATTTGTTCCTTATAGCACAGTTCTGCAAGCACTGCACTAGTTCTCTTTTATTGCATTTATTTCTGGGAGAATTAATTATATACTTCATGGGATAATTTGTTGATTTATATGAGTCTTACAGAAAATAATCAAATAGGATCCATTTCAAGGTTACCTCTGAGAATATGACACAAATACCAAGTTTTTTAGGCTTGTGACTCATTCTAATAATGTATGACTGCCCAAATGATGAATTCAGTAACATAAATTAGAGTTCTAGACTCATATACAGCTCCTTTTATAACTGCATTCCCTGTTTCTGAAGCACAACTTACCATGAGTGCTATATACAGTACAGGCACTCCTAGGAAATATGACTGCTAGTTATAGAAACCACTCAAAAGATAAGAGTGCCAAAAAGCTCATATTTTGCCCATTTGAATGTGAAGTCTCAATGTTAGGGCACCAATAAACACAGATACTAATAAACAGCTTGCTCATCATTCTTACCTTTCCTACAAGCAAGAAACGTCATTCTAGCGTCACCTTTCTCTTTTTAAAGAGAACGTTTGCCCCCATTCATAATTTTTAATACATCATAGGCAGAGGAAGGACAGATGTGTATGAGGGTCAGAGAGAAGGACTAGCCATCAAGCACATAACCTCTGAAGATCAAGGATCTTCATCTTTCTACTGGATAGTTTTATATCAACTTGACACAAGCTAGAGTTATCTAAAAAGAGGGACCCTCAATTGAGAAAACGTCTCCATAAGATCCAGCTACAGACCATTTTTTAAAGTTAGTGATTGATGGGGGAGGGGCTCAGCCCATTGTGGGTGGTGCTATCCCTGGGCTGGTAGTCCTGGTTTCTATAAGAAAGCAGGCTGAGCAAGCCATGAGGAGCAAGACAGTAAGCAGGACCCCTTCACACCCTCTGCATCAGATTCTGCTTCTAGGTTTTAGCCCTGTTGAGTTCCTGCCCTGAGTTCCTCCACTAATGGACTATGATCTGGAAGTGTAACCAAAATAAGCCCTTTCCTCCCTGAGTTGCTTTTGTTCATGGTGTTTCATAACAGCAATAGTATACATAACTGAGACACTGTTTATCTGTGAGTAGCCCTAATTCTATGACTGCACTAGTCATTACAAGATAAGGCACAAAATTAACTAAAAACTTGGAAAAGCTGAAGAGTTATATAGAAGAAACATGCCACACGGTGCCTAGGAGAATTTTCTGCTTTATGTTATAGCAAGTATAATCCTCCTTAAACTCTAAACACCTAAGACATAGAAAATTACCTATTAGCTCATCCATGGCCCAAAGTTAACTAGGAATCTTCCAAATCTCAAATGCACTATTCTTGCTTGTTCACTTGCTTGCTTGCTTGCATATTTTGAGACAAGGTCTCACTGTATTGCTCTGGCTGGTCTGGAATTTTCTATGTAGATCAGGGGCTGGCATCAAAGTCACAGAACTCTGTCAGCCTCTGGCTCCAGAGTACTGTCTTTTCAAATGGACACACTCTTCTATTTTTTTTCTTCTAGAAGTAATCTTAACAACTGTTTTAAAAGAATAATATCTATGCTATAGCAAAAGAACCATTCACTTTTGAGATTTGATGGCACTGATACTTGAATAGTCCTCACAGCAAATGAAAATCATACAGTTCAGTTATTCTTCAGCTAAGGGAACTTAATAAATAAAGTAATTTAATTTTTCCTAAATCAGGTAGTTCTTTATGAATCCTAATAAAACTCTACTTGCCCATATTTCATTTCAGAAACGCAACCCCATCACACTATGCAATGGTTGAGATACACAGCCATGATGGAAACCAAGACATTGATATGTTTTCACAAAATATTTGCTAGTTACGAAATTTGTTTGAGGTTTCCTTTTGTTGTTGTTATCTTGTTTTGTTTGCCTTTTTTTCTGCTAATTAAAATTCCAGAATGCTTTTCATACATTCACTAAAAAGGTAGAGGGTCATGTCAACTGTTTAGCTTACTAGAAAGAGTAATGATGGTCTAATTATAGTTTCTAAATACAGAAAATGCAGTCCAAATACTGGGTTTGCCTCTCCCTTCCTCTTCTCTGTTGTCTCTCCCTTCTTCTTTCCATCTCATCTTCTAACTCAATAATAAAGTATCTTTGGTGAGAAATGGGATGCTTTCTATCTATGAGTTCATTTTAGTTTCCAGGATAAAACAAAATTTCTGGTGAGTTACATTAACTTCATACTTGCCATAAGTCTGCACAAATGAGATATCTAGGGTGCAATTCCTGACAAGATTTTCCCAAAAAAATCAAAGTAGGGGATACACTCATTTTCTGAACTTCAGGAATAGCAATCTGCCCTGATGCTTCCTACCAGGAAAGGAGGACCCAGTTATTTTTTTTTTGAAATATGTATTTGAAAAACAGGAGAACTTGTGAAGTGATTCTGCCATTAACCCTCATAAACACAATATCCCACCCCCAAATCTTTGGAATGTTTTATCGACCATCTATTGTCAGAAGAAATTTTGGAGAAATCAAGAGATGGCTGCATGATGTATATATATTCGAAAAACAGGTGAAGCCACCTGATGCAAAAGCGCAACAATGCTTTCTTTGCCCCTATCATCACTGGGGTGATTGGCTCTGCTTTGGAGACTAATTGCTAGAATTCCTTACCATGGAAAGTCTGAGTTAAAGTGTGAACAAATAACTCATTAAGTCAGCACAACACAGTCACATCCCTAGTGCTAAGTCCTTCAGGGGTTCTAAAGTGGAATGCATTAATATGGTGGAAAGACTAGAGATGGTACACACCTATAATTCCAGTGTTCCAGGCCCTGAGGTAGAAGGATGCAGGCTGGAGGCTACCCTGGTCTACACAGTGAGTTTCCAGGGTAGCTAGTACTATATAGGAAGTCCCTGTGGCAAAGAAAGAAAGAAAGAAAGAAAGAAAGAAAGAAAGAAAGAAAGAAAGAAAGAAAGAAAG
>CAJQZJ010032981.1:587375-607533 GCA_907164525.1 Lophiomys imhausi | reverse complement strand
AAGAAAGAAAGAAAGAAAGAAAGAAAGAAAGAAAGAAAGAAAGAAAGGAAGGAAGGAAGGAAGGAAGGAAGGAAGGAAGGAACGAACGAACGAACGAACGGAAAAAGGTAAACTATTATATTGACAAAAATGAGAAGAGGAAGACTATTCAGTAGGACTACAGGTGTAGCTTTTTACCTGAAGTCTCATAAGTAATAATTTATTTCCAAAAGGACTATAACAAAAAGTTTTACGGGTTTATCAGCCTAGAAAGTTGGGATTCAGAGGAGCAAGTCACAATGATGCACAGTCAACATTCTAAGGGTAGAAAGACAAAGTCTGGAAAAATGAGCCTTCAGCTTTGCTTTGAGTTCTTCCATGGCTAACTTGAAGCTTTTTTAACAACTTTTTTCTAGACACAAACACACATACACACACACACACACACACACACACACATATTTTCATTTCTAAATAGACTCTCGAGAGCCAACACTTTAAAAAGCAAAATTCTTTAGTGTTTCAGAGATTCTTCATAAAGGAAAGGTCATCAGCAACCAGTATCCTGGTTACAGTGAGTTTGTGTGTGTGTATGTCTCTTTACTTGGGAAGCACTGACAAAGGTCATTTTCTAAGTCCTACATTCACTTCCCTGAACTGTTACATATTCCAACATCAATGAGTGACTAATCACTCAGTCTTTTCATATTATCTTTTCCCATGACTAACTCTAGAAAAACTCAATTTTCATTTAAAATATCACAAGGCGTTTTTATGTTTGTTTATTTCTTCAAGTTACATCTCTATCACAGTCTCCTTCCTCCACCTCTCCCAGCCCCAACTTCCCACCCCCTCCCCCTCCTCCCAGAATTCATAATTCTTTTTTTTAAATAATTAGGCCACAATTATGAAAATTATAAAGTATAACATACTTTCCCAATGTCCAGCCCATACATATTTGGCAACTGATGTTAATATTCTATTATTCATCTATCTCCATGAATTTAAATTTCTATACCTAACTCATTTTCTATCCTAACTTGCATTACCAACTTAAAACATCTTCTTAGGCCTAGAACATCCTTTTAATTCCTAAACAACTTAAAATTTAACTGTGAGACTGTAACTATTCTTCAACCACATCAGAGACCTGAGAAGGATAAATATATCTGATTATACAGGAAGTGCAAAGCCAGCAGCTTCCAAAACTAAGAAATGATAGACAACTGGCTGCCTGGATAGTCCCTGATTTCTCTTCATACATTAGGGCATCTATCTTCAGCCTCTTGGTCCAGTACCTCTGACAGACATTAATTGTAAAGCAGTAATTATGAAGGACTTGCCTACCCTATCTTGGCAGAGCTAGACTTTTAAAGAAAGAATTATGGGCTGTTTCCATGAGGAATTCCATAATGGTAGACTCTGAGCAAGTTCCTTAGGACCCTGAAGCCCAATGGAAAAGTATGCATGTGGGTGTGAGTACTCATCTTACCTAAAGAACATTGTTCCACTGTCACAAGCATTTCACAAAGACTCATAACCAACCTGTCTCAGTTACCATTTGAATATTGCATATGTAAGTTCATATGTTTTGTCATCCAAACCAGGACCCTTTAAAGAATAATAAGAGGTATCTCACTCATGCAAACAGCCTAAAATAGAGCCATCCTAAGTCAACAGGATGAACTCTCATCTTATCAAGGGACCTTGGTCACTGAAGAATCATCACACATCTACTCAGAGAGAATCAATGCTCTTCATAGCAAGGGAATAATGACCTAGAAACTCTTGAACAGGAAAGATCTAAAGTCATTGCTCAATATGCAAAATAATTGCTCAAAGACAGACAAAAAACTTGTTCACCTTCCCCAAATTAGTTGTGTAGCTCAAGGTCAATAAGGAAAAGAAATTCCTCCTGATGCTGACAAAGCCATCTGTGCTTCAGAAAAGGCTGACAGGTGCCTCCAGATGAAGCAATCAAATGTCATTAACAATCAAAATCTTGACAATTAAATACAAGGATGTATCAGGATCTTATTATCCAAACTGCAATGGAAAGAATTCAAACCCCTTCTTCTCTCAAGGAAAGCAGCATTTACTTTAATTTCCAAGACCATTGGCTGCTGCTAAGGATCCAAAACCTTATTTTTTGGATAATAATGCACAGGGGAAAAGTACACAGATGATAACTGCAAAAGGAAAGACCCCCACCACCACCAACAACTCTATCATAAGCATATTCTTCTCTCATTGGAGATTTCCACCCAGGCCATTTTAATGACTAAGGAAATGTATTCTGGGAAGGTTTGTCATTTTTAAAAGTTCAGAGTTGAAAGCATATATTCTATAAATAAGTCTACAATGAAGTGCTAAATGGTTTATTTCTGATTTCCTATTTCACAAACTAGGAACTAGGAATAAAAATATGGGGCCATAAAATGCTTAAAAAATAGATTACTAGAAACTAATAGAACATATTAGTATCCATGGAGGCAATGATGGTTCAAATGGCATTTTGAATTCTTTCAGAGAATATGAACATAACCTTCATATGTACCATTTACAGAAAGCGGTTTTATTTACATTTTAAAGTCCACATAAAGGTGAAAGATGATACTGCTACAAAATGGAGCATTTAATTTTTTGCCCCAAGGCACAACTAAGCTCTTCCAAGGTCAAATGTAGCCCAAGACTGAAATGAAATAGACTGTCTCCCACCATCTCCTGCCACAGGATTTCCATATTGACCAGGAAAATCTTGAACCTACCTTTATTCTTAGTAAATAGAGTTTTCGGTTCTATATAAACCTCACAATTCTATAAAATATTTTGTGAGAGTTTTGTTACTTTCATTTAACTATACATTAAAAATGTAATGAAAATACCTACACTGAACTAAACCATCCTGGACTCTTCTTTACTCTCACATACTTTAAAAGCTAAGCCAATGTATTTATTTTAAATTTCTTGATTTGTATCTGTGTGTAGATTCCACTTGTACAAGGCTGTGTCTTTCTATCTCTCTGTGTGTAGTAAAACCAGACAAAGCCTTTAAGACTGAACATCCCAGAAAATCCAGAAGTTCTTCCTCAGACATGTGATGACCACTCACAAAACAATCCTCTCCTCTCTGCCCCCTTCTACCAGTCCAGACATAACGAGCAATTCAAAGAAGCATGTGTGTAATTTGTTAAGAGAGATGTAAGTGTTATGGATCCTTTTAAACTCTACCACAGATGACTGTGACTCAGTGCCCTATGTCCTGATCTAACTTATTACTTTACCCTGAGACCCAGTGATCATTTTTCATATTGGTCAGCCCAATAGATGCAAATTTCCTAAAAGTCTTAAGCCTTACATGCAATCTTCTGAAGCTAAAGACAATTATCAGTGCCAATGTTATGTTGATAGACTATCCCCAGTTAATGAGAAGCCCGCACATCTAATAAAACTACTGAACTACAGGAGCAATACCAGAAATTTTATATGTATCCCAGTTACTCATGCAAGATATTCCCAGAGAAAAGCCAAAGAAAATGTTATTTTTATTTGAATGAGACTCCTATTCCAGACCCTCAATTGTATGTGTATAGATAAATGCACATGTATATATAAAGATCAACATGCAAACAAACAGACATAATATCATATGGTAGCTAAAGCTTTGACTCAAGTATAAGACCACCTGAAATGAAATCTTGTTGTCTTTCACCAATTATACCTTCAATGTCTCATTTATTTCCTCATCTACAAAATGAGGAACTGTGAAGATCACCAAGAAGGGTTTAATAACATGGTAATATATAACCCGGCCATAAACTCTTGTGTCTTAAAACCCATTAGGCTTTCGGGTTCTATTGCACTACACACAAATTTTAATAAAAGAACTTCAAATGTTAACAACTAAATTAAAAGGAAACATTGCTCACAAATTAACTGCCCCAAAATTAGATCTTAGTACCAGCTCTTAGTATTGGCCGCTGATACTAAAACATCACAAGATTTCTTCTCTGGCTGAAGCAGTCTGTCCATTAACACTATCTGTGATCTGTTCCATCTCCACAAAAATCTGACTAATAGACATGAGATGGACTTCCTTCCCCTGGTTTTAGTCACAATGCATACCATCCACATTAAATAGATATGAGTTTCTGGGAAGCAATATGTGGCTGTGCAGTAATCAGCTGATAGAAGAGCTAAACAAAGAATTCATTCTTGTGTGTCAATCCTCCAAGGGCTCTGCAGGAAGTACCTGCAAAGCTGGCCCAGAACCCTTTGTTTGTAAGAGGTAGCAATATTTGTCTTCATTAATTCATCATTGCTATATTCTACCTATCCTTCTAAGCTCTTTATCACATTAACCCAGTGACTCCTCAACAATAACTCTTTTGAGCAGGGGAGTTATTAGTCACATAATATAAATAAAGAAATTGAGGGAGAATCTGAAAAGTAAAATTTGCTCAAGGTTATAGAATTTAAGAAAAAATATTTGCCACTATATTACGAAGAATGTATTTCTGAATGTTGTATCCTTTAAAAATTGTGACAAAGGAGCTGAGGAAGAGTGTAACAAAGGTCATTCTGGGATGACCAAATATTGGCCCATTTTCTCCCTTTTTGAGAGTCCTCATTCAATGGAATGGAAATAGTTATGGATTTTCTCCTCATCATGGGTCCATTTTAACCATGATTTCCTTATTGATAACTGCTCAGTTGCCACAGCATTAACCACCAAATGGAAACTGGGTGGTGTTTGGGGGGAATATCGGTCATCTTTAAAGATGGGAATTCATCTTTAATGTACCCATCCCAAATCTTTTCAACATTTTATCATGGAAAATGGCAATTAGTCAATTTCTCAAGCTGCATGAATGTATCTGGTCACACATTACTCAGTACGATTCTGCTTATGAAGGGTTTTGGTCAAGAATGCAGAACAAGAATAAATGTCTAAGGCCAAAGCATTCCCTTTTTATGCTTTTCATTTAGTGTTCCTCTGTACAGAACAGCTTTTGAGGAGGTGCAGATACAAAAGGGAGAGTTCGGCACATTGGATGGTAAAAGCTCTACATTCCTTTGATAATCACTAGAAACTCGGCTAGCCTGTTTGGGACAGCTGCTCTTGTTAAACTACAAGAAATGTAGTTGAAAATCCAACACCATGTGCTCATCATTCAACTAAATATTTCTTATGAAAGAGGCAAAAGCTGTGCTGTGTTCCTCGAGTTTTTCACATCATAGCAATTACATCTCATACCAAGATGGAAGAAACAGTAGCTAGTACAACACATGAATAACTTCTTCTGATACACAGTAGCCTGCATTTTTCTCAGCATTTAATTCTAAAAAATAATAAATAATGGTACTGTGGTATAAGAAATTATCCACAAATTGATGATATGACTAAGAGTATTTCACATCTTCAATTGCAAACCCTGTTATAAACCCAGCTGCCTAACAACAAATTACAATCATATGCCAATAAGCTTGAAAGTTAAATTTGGATTCATAGTGACATTTTCACTAAATATTTTTAAGGAGGAAGTGTAATGGACCTCATAGAGTCCAGATCATACATTGTAGAGTTTCCCATCAAATCCTGGCACCACCGTCATGAATCAATCCACCTGTTGGTTTAATCGGAGCATTTTGTTATTAAGTTGGAGGACCTGACGTAGTGAACAGTTTTGCCAGGGAGACAAAAACGATTAAAGCTAAGCTGAGACCAAAATAAGGATGGAAACAGGACTTAAAAATGTCCCCATGGCTTTGGTGATACATAATTCTCAGTGATTCCTTCCTCATAATGAAAATGCAGAGTAAAGAACAAAATAAGTTCATAGTGGAGGCCTGTGACAATTCATAAATGTCTACAAAGCAAAACATAGAATACTTGAAGAAGTGTAGTTTTGCATTTGTTTTGAGGAAGAAAAGAAAGGGAATCTGAAATTTTTCCAAATATTGCCTAAATAATTCTTTTAAAGCAATAACTTATCTACATTCAGAAAGTCATTTTTATGAAGTTGGGTGCTGAAACAAAATTTTCTGTCCATTTGCTTATTCAAAAATACACACAAAAATCAACAGAGCACAACTTCCATAAATATGCTACTGATAATTTTAAACAAAATAATGAAATGCTCTTGGAGAGGCTTTTTTTCCCTCACCTGTGACCTCCTAGCGACCTGTGTATCTCTTTCTAATCTTGTAAGACAATAGATGGATCTCTCCTAAAAATGTTTATTATGCCCTTAGATGTTACCTTGAAATCTTAACAATCAGGTTCAAAATGAATCAAGTACATAAAAGAAGGGACAACCTTATGATTAGCACATCAGTGCACAAAAACGGACAATAAAATTTCCATCACATTGTCGAACTCACTCAAAACAATCAAATATTTCACTGAACCATTTACAACTATCGATTGCACAGCAAACTTGACTTTATAATCTTCCTCTTTTAAACAGGTGCAATATTTTACAAGGGCTTCACAAGTAGGAGGTGGTGAATGTAAAGCAGTCCATTAATTTTATATAAGCTGTTTTATATACCTATGGGTCTCTAATAACACCCAGCTACAAGGTTACAAGGAGAAGAATTGTCTTCCAAAGTCCAATTGGAGTGGGCATACGTGAATGACTTTGCAGTTATAGTGCCAGTGATTTCTCTCAGCCAACATTATTTCCATGCTATAGACGAAAACACTAACACATATTAAAGACAATGTGCTGGAAAACCAACCTGAAATTTTAAAGAGAAGAACTTGTGAGGGAAAAAAAATCCCCTCTATAGTTTTCCATGGACTCCTTCAAAGAAATCAACATACAAAAACACCTACCTAGCTCTGGTGTGTTCCATGTACATGTACATGTTTACTTTGTACAAAGAAAAGGAATCTTCAAGACCAAGAAAATTCCTCTGAGTTTTTCAACCACAAAGTTTCTAACAATAACCTCTTGGACAGGGAAATCAGCACCTCTGTTTTTCAGTCTGTGATTGTCAATCATCATATTGTATTGTATTGTGGATCATCATACAGTCTTTTTGAGAGACCCTGATACTGAATGTGTGGGTTTGTACCTTGTGATAGACTTTGGATGTGGAAAGGAAGGAGAATGCAGGGTCCTGCAGCAGCTTGCTCTTTCTGTTCAGCTGCCTTCATCAGAGGGTACTACACTACAGTAAGCAGAAGCCTGGCCTTTTGTTCCTGTAAGTTAGTATGAGCTAGTAAATGTCTGTTCACTGTGGGAACCTCTCTGTAAAGAGGCATGTCTATGGAGTCTGGTCTCACAGAGATAGTTCTCTAGTCTTGAATAAAAGTAAATTAAAAGGACATGTCTTCTAATATCAAAGCAGGCTTATTACTTCAATATAAGCACTTCTTTAATTTTCCCTCTCAGCATGCTACATAAATATAAATAAAAAGGCTCTCCACTGGATGTATGTTCCATATATCTCACAGAGTTTAATTATAAAGCCTCTAAAAATGAAGATGGTGAGAGGAAATGATACTGGTAGATCATCCAGTCCTAGTATTGTGTTGGTTGCCTGTCTCTAAGAACAAGGAAAAAAGCCATATACACCATGAATGGTTGTGCTCCAAAGAAAAGAAAGTTGAATGGTGGGAGGGCAGGTGTCAGATATTTTTAGTCTAGTGCCTGGAAGTCTGTAGTATTGTTGCTGTTGTTCTTGTTCCTGTTATGAGTATAACAATTTTACTTTAACAAAGGACAGGTTAGATTTTCTTAGGTCCACATCTATTTTCTGTGCTGCGGGCTGTACTTAAAGGGACCTGCCATATGAAGATCAGGACTCACAAATCAACATGCACACCACAGTTAACCAAACCGTTTCAGGGAACAGTCATGTGCCAATAAAAATTTCACCCCCAATGTCACTCACTGGGGTCATCAGAAAACCCCTGAGAGTGAGGACTGTGCCAGGGTGGTATGACTGGAGAAGGAAGGAGAAACTGAGGAACATTTGCAATCCAGTGGGCAGGACCATGGATAGTTCAGTGGTGTCATTGAGTGGGGTAGGATCCTAGTTAGGTCCTGGAGGATTATGGAAGACTGCCCTGCAGGCAAAAAGAATTTCACCAAGAGGAATCTGGATAGCAATTATCTCCCCCAGAACCTTGGAGAATATTCTGGAGACATTGTGCCTAAATCTTCCCTTTCCTTCTTTTCTTCTCTGAAACTCATCTTTCTAATAGCTAACTTTTCCTGCGGGTTCATGGAGCACTGCTTGCTAGATGTCTGCTCCTTTAATACTGCTGTGATTTGAAGAATCGGGTGTCTTGAAAGGATTGGCTCAGCTAAGGCAAGAGAATCAGAGAACTTCCAAGCCTAAGTAGCCTTTGACACAGACAACCCCTAGCGCCAGCGCCTGGTAACTATTCAGTTTATTTCTGGAACCTATCAGCCCTGTGGCCGCTGCTGAGCAGGGACTGTGCTGTGAACATTTTAAGTGACTGCAGTGTCAGCTCTAGAGTGCACAGAGAAGCCCAAGGGAAATATGGGAGTGTACAAGGGGGGAGGGCTGCTCCTGTGATGATGCGAAGGTTTTTTTTTTTGGGGGGGGGAGAGAGTTAAGTTGGATTATTGTTGTTGTTTGTTAAATAAAAAGGAACTCCCCCGCCGCATCCTGAATCTAATGATGATAGATTCCACGCTGCATCAGGCCCCACGCCGGCGAACCTAACCACGGAAAATAATGAGGCTACATCCCCATTCGTCTGCATTAAAAGCGAGCCAGGCACTTTCGATAGCAAATATATCGATTCCCTTGCCCAGGCAGTGGTTTGTCCTGCCCCCGTGAATAATTACTATCCTTTAGAAATTCATAATAATTAGGACTCTTCTGAACCCCTCCCCCCACTCTCTCCCATCTAAACATTTTAAAGGCGCCCCATCCATCACGGCGTCTGGGTAGTTCCAATCACTTCTCAGTGAGGATGATGGGGCCGATATACCTTATGCCCAAGTGATTTTGCTCCTAAGAAAGGAAAGACAGTTTCCTGCTCCTTGCCTCAGTCTCCTCGCTTGTGATTTACACATTGCTAAATAGACTTCTAGCTGCACATTGCGTGACTCGTGTTTCTGATTGGAGGAAAGATAGATTTAATAAACAGGAAAATGTGAGAGTAAGGAGGATTCTTGTCCCCTGCCCCTAATAAAGTGGTAATCACGTGACTCCCCAACCCTAGGTGGAGTCGGGAAGAGGAGGTTGTAAACCAAAGGTTCTGACCACAGGACACATTAGGGGCCTAGAGATTGGAGCTTGGTGTTTCTAGATGATTGGCAGGAGAAAACGGGTTTTTAAAATCGCACCCGGGTGGTTAGGGAGGTCCGCCGACAGCGAACATCCTAACTCAACTTTAAGAATTGCTGGGAAGGCCCTGAGCCCCAGGCGGGGCGGAGCTTTGGGCGCTGGCCCTGGTGCTGAAGATAGCTCTCCAGGCCTCAGATAGGCACCCGGATTCTCGTCTCAACCCACTTCACAGTTTCTCGCAGGAGAATCGCTGTTGACCAGCTGCATTTCCAGGAACACAGAAGGTTGGTGAAGGAGACCAAAAGTTTTCAAAACAGAAGCAATGTTTTGATGTGTTGGCATGGGGTCCAAAGACAAGAGAGCTGTGACTGTATTTTCATACAATCTGCTGTTATTTTTCCTGATCACAGAAGGCAAAAAGTAGACAATGAAGTGCGAGAATGTGGCGGACTTAGGCTGGAAACCTTGCTAACTCGGATACTGCAGCTTTGGGTAGAAAAGTGAGTTAGGGAGTGAAGGGGATGAAGACTACTACGTCCAGGAAAGTTTCTCGATTCTTTCAAAGATGATTGAAATGGGATTCCAAATCAACCTGGGGTGGGGTGCTAGGACTTAGCTCCTGGTGTGTGAGGGGCGAGCCCTCCCTCCTGGGGGACCAGTGTAATTGGCTTTGGTTTGAGTCCTTGGCAACTGCTGGGCTTCTATTAGGCGCCAGGGTAACGTGGGTGAGGCCTGGCAGAAGCTAGGTTCACAGGGATACGCTTAGCTTCCCCACTCACCCCCACAATCCCGCGAAGCCAGTTTCTAAGGAAACACTTGGCTCTTCCAATCAACAATTTGTCACATTGTGGGAGAAAGAAACAGTACAAGAAAAGGCTCCCCGTTCTCCATTCTCATGCAGATGAGATGATGTGCTCCGCCTGGGCCTGTGAATCCCCACCCCCCACTTCACTCCCATCCCATTTCCGGCTTGAGCCACGTTTTAAAATACCCTCTTTCATTTAAAGAAAGAGTGAGCTTAAAAAGCTTTTCTAGGCCTCCGCTAGAGGGGCTCGTGCTGCCCTCTCGCTGCTCCTGGGACCCCTCTCACCTGGAAGATTCATCTCCCGCACTTTCCTCAACTCCTTGATTTCCATCCTCTAGAGATCCAGATTAGATGAGGGAGGAGGGCTTTCTACGGTAAAGGACAGCCCAACGGGAGTATTCTCTCGGTATCCCCCCCCCCATACACACGCAGGCAAACGCGCCACCCCTCACCTCCACAGTAAATAAAGAACACTGGGAAAAGCTGTCTACAGAGTCGGTGGCTAGATTTGCAGCCGGCAGCAGAGAGGCATCGCGCTCATCAGAAGTTTAAACAACAGCCGGTACCGGGGACGGCAGCCGACAAAGTTGAAAAATAAACAAACATATCCTTGGGCGCGCGCGAGGGGCACGAAGAAGCCGCCAACACATATCATCTCAATAAAAAGCCGCTCTTGGAAAGCATGCATAGTAATTGAAACAGGCGCTCTTTCCTGATCTGGGTTGGCATTTCCTCATCTCAAGCTGACAGAGCCAACTCAGGCAATTGCCGGTAATATTCATCTGGGGAGCACTTTCATTAAACGTAATTCATTCGACTTTCACAATAAATTGAGTGACATCCTTACAGCGGAACCTTTTTATCCTTGATTAAGTGCTTGCCAAGCTTTGGTTCCCCACTTTATTGTCACATTCCTTCAAGCAGAGTCGTCAATATGCCAATCTGCAGCAGAAAAATGAGCGCGGTGTGTTTACCAAGCTCCGGGAGAGGGGTTGGTGCTGACACCGTGAAAAAGAGTTGATCTCGAACTTAGCGGATAAATCAAGACCGCAACTTCCAGCAAAATTGAGGCAAGCCCCCAAAGAACGGTGACCCGGAGAAGGCAGCGGGAGGCGACAGCTGGACCCGCCTTGCTACTCGGCGGCACAGAAGCCGCTGACCCGACGGCCACGGCTAGTAGTAGCCTTGCCCTCCTCCCTTTAATTAAAATGGTGACAACTGTTAGGTCTTAAAATGAGATGTGAAGCTCGAAGACGACAGAATTGTCCCAAGGGGACTTTCTTGAACTGATTCAAAGCTAGACATTTTCTGTTAAAAAAAAAAAAAATGCGCACTTTCTAGCTAGCCTTTTGAAAGCCGGCAAACTTGCAGAGCTTGCGCAGGCCTGCTATAAGGCCAACGGAGTGCACGGCATGCTATTGCTCCTTCCTCAGATTCCCCTTTGACTCTAAGCACCAACTTCGCGCGGGGGACTTCCCTGGCAATCTGTTAGGATCCCGGAACTCCAGCCTAAAGGTGATGAACACTCAGTATTCCAGGACTGAGCGCACAGGACGCAGGCATCTCTTTACCAGTATGTGGCCCTTTCTCCCTCTATGCTCCCAACTCCATTCCCCGCCCCTTATAAAATCAAAGAATCCCAGGACAGAGAATTGCTTATTTGAAAAAGCAATATCCATATTCTTTCATCACTCAAATGCCCTTTTGAAAATATTGTCGACGGTGGTTATTACCTGGACAATGCTGTCAATTTCTGTAGTCTGCAGAAAATCTTCCCTCGGATAGAAAAGTAGGGCATTGGGCACCTATCTCAAAATAATCAACCAATTTCCCTTCCACCGGATATATTTTTTCGCCCAGACAACACTTTCATTAAGGAGGAAACAGCCGTCAACAATTTAAAGCCAAAGAGAAATCAGCCTCACACAAAAGGAGCCACAAATTTAATAGCTTTCTGGGAACATACCACGGACAGGGTTGGTGAGATTCTGGTTTTCTTTCCCTCCTGCTCCCAATGTGGAAGGTGGTG
Organism: Lophiomys imhausi; assembly: GCA_907164525.1. Lineage (NCBI taxonomy): Eukaryota > Metazoa > Chordata > Mammalia > Rodentia > Muridae > Lophiomys > Lophiomys imhausi. The sequence continues at coordinate 595,444 of CAJQZJ010032981.1, read as the reverse complement.
TCATGGAAGCTCTCACTAAAGGCCCAAGGTCATAATACTCTTGTAAATGGGACAAAAGGATGAACTACCCAGTGCTTCTCACATCTCTGAGAGCTGCTTTCCTGGACAAGATAGGGTTTAGCCCTTTGAGAAAGGACCTGGAAGTAGCAGGGCACATCTCTCTGTCCTCCAGAGGCCTAGAATCCACCTTGGAACTGAGAAGCCCTCATGCTGAGCTGCTGAGGTACAGGCTCCTCGAACTATCTCAGCTTGGTCTTGTGTCTGGACCTGTGTTCTGGGGCAGAAAAGGGAAGAAATTTGGCCTAAGGAGGAATTTTTTCTGCCTCGAAGATGAAAATTCAACAGAAAACACTGTTAGTCATGACTGGATAGCTATTTTTATCTACTATAAGGAATAATTTCAAATTGATTAAAGCTTCCAGTGAGCAACTAGCTTAATAGCCAATGGACAGAAAGTATGCAGACCTAGTTCAAAGACTAGACAAGATCTGGATACCTGCTCTCCTGCTTTGCTTAGGCCTTCATATCCCCTAACAGCCACCTTCATGGTGAGTTAAACTCACCTAATGGTTTGGCTCTTAACGATTCAGCAGTAGAGGCATTGTTGGTATAGTTAACACTTTTTAAACTCAGTTACACAACTGATGTAGCAGTCACATCAAAAATCCACCCAAATGTGTACCAATATCTAGCCCAAATGTTGTATCCAAAGGTTTAGAAGAGATTTTCAATTCTGGCTAATTTTGGCTAAGCAAACAACCAAGTTATTAGCTATTAATTATTCCTAGCAAAACTGATGGTGCCTCTTCATTAGGATAGTGCTATGAATGTACAAATGATTACAGTAACAGCATCCATCCTTTGTCTCTGGACTCAATTACTGAATAATTTTTTTTTTTGCATGCTATCAGAATCACTTCACTCTTTGAGGTGTCACATTCTCCTCTGGGAAAGCCTCTCCTTGTTCCCTGATGTGGTCCTCAGCTCAACCTACTGGAAATAGATCAGTTTATGACCCCCTACTCCTCATTTTTTAAAACAAGACATCATATTTGTCTATTTTACCCAGTGTGTGCTTTAATTCAGCTTAAAGGTTATAGTCTGGTTATCTCATTATCTCCTATTCAAAATATGCTGGAATCAGTCCAGAAGTGGTAGAGAATAAAGACTGCAGGACTTTAGTAAAAATAACAAGTTACAATGTAGGTTTCCTTCTGATGTTCAGATGTTTAAATCTGAAATACACAACATTTAGTAAGTAGCCATTTTCCTTACATTTATTTATTAAGGGTGGTTCCCTATCTCTCTCTCTCTCTCTTTCTCTCTCTCTCTCTCTCTCTCTCTCTCTCTCTTTAATTTATCTTTGTGCTTAGAGTTTGCCTGGTGCTACAACTTGAGAATTAAAGATAATGGGTTTCAGAAGGTAGATCCTCAGACATGCCTGTTTTCAGCTTCCCATTGCAATACATAAAAAAAAACAAAAAAAAGTTCTGTTATGAAACAAGACACTCATCTCTCAATAAACACATAGTAAATAAAAGCCCTCAACTTGCAATAGACATTCAGAGACCTCTGGACCAAGAAACACACTTTTTGAGCATTCACCCACACATTGGCTGTGGGGTGTGGAGCAGTGATCTCCCAGACAGACACTTATTCCCCTCAGAACGACTCTCAAAATCCAGAGACACTTAAATTCATGTTCTATAAGCAGAAACCTAAAATATTTCTGTATAGAAGATATCTAAACAAGCCTTGCTCAAAATATGGGAATTACTTCTTGGGAAATGTAGCTGGGATCCCACACCCATAAAGGAAAGTGTACTGGAAACACTAGCTAGGAGGGAAGCAACAGAGTGCTCTGGTCATTTACTGATGATGTAAATTACAACACCAAGGAATTACTTATTAACTCCTCCCTGGCTCGTGACAGCTCAAGGAAAAAATAAATAATGTGCTTTTGGCCACCTCACCTTCTTGGAGTTTTAACTTGCTGCTGCTGCTGCTGACCTGTGTGCATCTGTTGCAGGATTTTGCAAAGGATGCACTGGGGTGCAGTCACAAATGGATGCTTAGTTCAGTTGCTGTAGCTGGTATTTAATGAAACTCACACAAAGCTTTTTGGATTTTCATCTGTTCATTGCTACAGAGTTTTAATCAAGACTCCCTACTTCTTCACATATCTACCCTAACATTAAGTGCCCAATTCATCCTTTGGAACCCATTTGTATGGTAAAAGTCAGCTTCCTTCTCCAGGAAAACAGCGTGGAATTTTTCCTGACAAATAGCTATGGGGTTGCAATCCCTGGAAATACCTTCTTGGGTCACAGCCACCAGTCTTTTGTTTATGTGGTGTGTGTGGTTTCTAATCCCCGACACACAAAACAACTTTAGATTGGAGAGAAAAGAATGGACTTCTAAATCGCCCTCTCTTTTTTATTGTTCACATTTCGTATTGTTTTGAGTGAAATTGGAAAAATTGTCTCCTTTCTCTGTGTTGCCAAAAGGCATTCAGGTAATGAAGTCTGTAACTAAACAGTAATTGAATCAGCATAATTTGCACACTGAATGGTTTTCAAATGCTCCCAGTTTACAATTAAAGGAGAATTAATGTGCTCGTTGTTGGGAACGCGGCGCATTAGAATAAATCCAGCACTGTTGTTGTAATGAGTGGAAAACGGTTTAACTGCCAACAAACACATTTAAAATTTAACACAACGTATTGATTTCACTTCTGCTTTTGATAGATTATTTTCCAGACTATCGAAATACTTGCTTCAAGCAATAAACTGCATCATAGCCGAGAGCCCTGGCCTTGTGTGAGCACAGCCCAAGGACATTAAGAACAATCCTGAGGTTCAAAACATTCCTAAAGGTGTGCGAACGAGAGGGGTACGATTGTTACGAAGATCAAGGGAATCATTGGAGTTCCTCCCCTGCGGCTTTCACTTTTCCCTTTTCATCCCCTCCCACCTTTCCCAATTTAAATATATACTGTGTTTCCTTTGGAGGCACTTTCCGCCCTCCAATTCCGATCCTCAATGTCAGTGGGCTTACGGGATAACAGGTGGGAGCGACAATGACAGAAAGTAGGCAATAGGAAGGACACCTTTTGCATTCAGGATGCGCTCTACCGCGGAAAGCACGAACTCGCGACGGTCAGAAAAGCTGTTCTTTTGGATTGCCTGCCCTGGCTTTCACCTGTTTACCCCCAAGGTGTCCTGTGGGCGAGGACATTGATGCGCAGCGCCCTCTGGCGTCTGCTTCTGCTACAGTCAAGCGATAAAGGTGCAAAGACTGGCAACATTGAGGGTTCTTGAGATGCAGCCGGAAGCCGGAACCGGGTAAATACACTTACACATACGCGCGCGCTTATGTACCGGCTTCACAGAACTCTCCTCAGTCCCGCGATCGATCGCAGACACCAGAGCAAAGACCGAAAAACACAGCTACTTGCAGGGATAGCATATTATTGCTTCCAGGCTTGTAGATTCTGAAGCTCTTGGGAATGAAAAACATCAACTCCATCCACCAACAGTTAGTCACATTTATCTAGCTGGACTAGAAAAGTCCTGCTGCTACTGCAGCGCCTGCGCCCCTCGCCTCTCCACAGAACACTTTAAGTTCTCGGTGCACTCCCGCGGCCCAGAATCAGCTGTGGGGTTCAGAGCACTAGGCTCAACTTTGCCGGCAGAACGTAAGTGTTCCTGGCCCTCTGAGAAATAAGACCCGAAAAATCACACTCTCCTAGGCTCACTGTGATGCCCATAGCTCCCAAGACACACAAAGCCATTCGCCTTGCGTCTGTTCTAAGATTGTGTTAAGTTCAAACCTCAGAAAATGTTTCTGGGGGTAAGGTTCTTTTCCTAGTGACTAGTCCTGCCGTTTCCTAAAAAGAACCCCCTCACTAAACCTAAGGTTCAGTTATTTAATGGAAACCGGAGCTTGGAAGAAAGGGAGGGTTACATTTGCAAGTGTGTTTCCGACATAACTGGTTGGTCGTTTACTGTGTGTATGGTGGATAAACTTACACCAGCTGCACCCCTATAAGTCTTAGGAAGTTACCTGCACTTCTTCGTGCACCCCAAATCCAAACTGGGGGAAGTGAGGCGGTGGGTAGATTCCTGTCCACCTCTTCAACGCCACCCGCTTTCATTTAAACTAGGTAGGTGAAGAACTGCTCCTGAGAGTTTCAAGACTCCCACTAGTTTTCTTTTCTCCCTCCTCCCAAGTCATCCTCCCTCACTACCTCTTTAGTTTCTGGACGTGTAGGGTACGGTACGCTAGTCGCTGTTAAGAATCACTATCCGGAGATGGGGGGGGGGACAGAGCAAAAAATGGGAATAAGACCCTGGAGAACTCCCGCAGGAATCCAAAGAGCAGCTTCCCAAAGTTCTTCCACTGTCTCTGGGAACGTGCAGCTCTCACTGAACTGGCGGCCTCGTCCCCCACCCCAGCCCTCCCCCCACTCCCCAGTTGCTTGTCTCCGGTTAAGGTGGAATCTCAAAGACGCCGGACAGATCCCCACTTACCAAGTAGACTGTGGGCTGCAGGAGGAGAAGCACGTACCAGCACGCAGCCTGCATCCTCCCTCCTCTCAAACTTCCTTGGCGGTGCCTTGGCTGAGTCTTTGTTCCTTCAAAAACATAGATCCGCCTGACATCCACTTTACAGAGCAGAGAGCGCTCTCAGCAGCCTAGATACAAATGAAATTAGACATCCCATGACCACGCGGACAAGGCTGGTGATCAAGCCGGGAAAGGGGGTCTTGGTGTGGAGTGATGGAACCAAAAAGCTGGGAAGAGGGACACGAAGATTTGAAAAGCGAGTCAATCCAGATCCAGAAACAACCTAGTGCTGTCTGCAGGCGGGAGGGTTGGAGCGGTGGCGAGGGGCTCCCAGCGCCTGGCGCGTCTCCGGTGCCAGTGCCCTGTTGGCTGAGGCCGGAGTCGGATAGGCACACAGAGAGCAGCTCAAAGGCTGGTTAAGAGCCCAACTGTCTCTGGCAGCCAGATCTCCCCTAGTGTTTGACAGGCGGGCGGCTGGGACTAAAGGCGGCGGCTGGTTCTTCGCCAGCCCTGGCAGGGTTCACACACGTACACAGCGGCAGAGAGAGATAGCAAAAGCGAGCAAGAGAGAGACTGAGCGAGGGGGGCGCGGGTAGAGAAACGGGTAGGTAGAACTGACTCGGATTAGGTGCCGGTGAAATGGGGGTGGGGAAAGGGGATGCAATTTGCATACAGGAAAGCAAGCCTCAGTTTACCCATTCGAATCCCCTGAAACACAGAGATAGATATACACAATCATTTCTCTAGTACTACTTTTTTTGATCCAAGAAGCACAGCCAGTTACTAACTTCTACAGTGGAAACCTGCCTGGGACTCTGAGGGTCACCTACCAACTAGAGTTTCGCCCCGCTGCCCCTTCCTGGTGATTACTACCCTGCCCCAAGGTGTCCCCGCCAGGAACAGTGGAGGCTACGGTACATACCGCACAGGACTGGAGACAAATGCAGCGAGCAAGGACCTCTCGGAGCGGGCTCCATGGAGAAGCTACTATGGCCTGGCGTCTCCAGCGCCCGGAACGTGCCCTCCCTGGAGCTCCGTCTCCATGCTCGGGTGAGGACCGGTCCAGATGTCTCGTCCAGCCTTGGCAGAGTCGTCGTCCCAGTCCCCTGGTCCTGATCCGGATTGGTCCTCGGGAGCCTAGCCTTCGCACAGTTGGATTCCGGGTCCAGGAAACTTAAGAGGCAAGAGAAGGAGGGGCAGGTAGAGAAGACGACAGAGGAATAAGAAAGGGAGGGAGAGAGACGAATGCGCTGGGCTGCTGCTCCGGACCGACCCGGACTGCCTGTGTTAGCACTGACACCAGCGCCCAGGACTCCCGGCTTTCTGAGGTTGCCAAAGGATGGAGAATACTTAAGGGGAGGAGACTGGGCAAGTCCTCCGGACTTGAACTTGAGCGATAAGACGCGGGCCTTTTGGAAGAAAAAAAAAAAAAACGTCACACAACAGGCGCGATGAGTCCCAGTTTCAGAAGAAGGGGTGTGGTGGCGGGAATTTGGAAGCTGCTATCACTGAAAGCAGCTGCAGTTTTACCAGCAACGCTGGAAAGCCCCAAAGCCACTAAGGACTGGTGCCGTGGGCGCTGTCCGAGGTCCTGCCCGGTCACCCGGGGATGCTCAGCAGAGTGAGGTTTCACTACCCCGCCGTGACAGAGTCGGCTCTCTCCTCGCAGCCACGGCTGGTCGTGCCTACAGTTCGGACACCGACAAGTACATTGGCACGTGGGTTAACATTTCGTCAAAGACTCCCCCATGTAAATAGATGCCGCTCTCAGGCTCTCTGCGGGCCTCCTGGCCCTCAGGGAGAAATGATTCCTGCTGCGTCTCTGGTGTCCAAAGCGCCCCCTGGGGGAGGGGGTCGTTAGGAGGAGAGCGACCACCAGGGGAACGGCGAGAAGTGAGGCAGGGAGGTGTGCAGGGCAGCGGTGGGTGCAGAAAAGAGTAGGTAGCCCCAGCTGGCTTCGAGAGGGGCGCTGCTGCCTAGAATGGTAAACCTGTGGCTGCTGTGGCCAGAGGCAGGGATGCTGCGGACCGCTAGCCATTCAGTTAGCAAGGCAGCAAAGAGGACTGTGCGACCTTGGACTCTCTGGACTCTCTTCCTCGGGCTGGGCAAAGCAAGAAGGGAGAAGAGTCTATATTCTATCTCTCTCTCTCTCTCTCTCTCTCTCTCTCTCTCTCTCTCTCTCCCTCTTTCCCTCCCCTGTGTCTTTTCTGTTCCCAGCATCCTATTACTTATGTTTCAATTTTTTTTCCACACCCATTCTCTGTATGTTCATGCTTTTCCTAAGCTCCCATCATTCCCCCTCAAACCTCAAGTCCTGTTCTTTTCGTGTGGCCTCCACCCTCTAGGGCACTCAAGTTTGGTATCAGCTCTGTGAAGCCTGAGAGCAAGTCTTATTTCTCTACATGGCTCAGTCCCCAGGGGTGACTATCAATAAAGGCCTTTCTCTCCTGCACTTGATGGTCACATTTCTCTCCCTTGGTCAGAACATGGTCTCGAATGATAGATACACACTGCAGGGCAATGTTTTGATATTAACCTGCAGGAATTGGGTCAAATTTTACCTCAGAAGCCTGAGTTCATAGCATCAAAATAGAACCGGGTTTTAAATGAGCTTTAGAGTTTTTTCCCCCAGTTGTGGCTCTTGGATACTCCATGTTCTGTGTAGTCTGTTCCAGTCATATGAACCAGACTCAACGTGCCCTTCAGACATGATAACCACAGGCTAAATTCCTCTACTGAGCACAGGCTACCCTACAAACAGTAGTGACAATCAGCAGAAGCCCTGTTCTCATAAGCAGAGGCAAGAGGCTGCCCACTGAGAATCACATCTCTCCAAAAGGCTGCAAATTAGATGGCACTGCAGGAATGAGTAGCCTGAGCTTTGAAGCCTGTATTATCTGCCCACAAAAAAATGACTCTTTAAAGAGAAAGCTCTCCTAATTTCATAAGTTGTACCCAGCCACTGTGATCATTTGGAATTCATTGAGACAGACTAAGAGTGAAGCATGCCTTCTAATAAAGACTCTGAGAAATCCTCTTTAAAAATAATATAGATGGATACAGAGCATGGTTCCAATGTTGGCTTGGATCTTTTCATTTACTGGACTGTTTTGTTCTATAAAATTTAAAGAAGAAAAAATTGAAGTATGGAAACATATATATCTGCTGCTAAAGGGTGAAAATATAGGTTTTGACCAGTTCTGCCTTCTAAGACTCATAAGGTTATTCTAAATACAATGGCCACTTGTACCCAAGCTCCTTTGCCCTCCCAGGTGGAAGTATAGAGCAGGAGTAGATGTTCACCTGGATGCCCAAGTACCAGGCTCTCCCAGGTGGACTTTCCTCTGGACTTTGGGAAACACAAATGAAGAAAGACAAATCTGAGGTATACCAAGCTCTTTTCTAAACTTTCTTGGAAAACATTCCACCGAAATCAGCCATTCAGCTGTTTTAAACACACACACACACACACACACACACACACACACACACACACACACA
>CAJQZJ010032981.1:572586-587365 GCA_907164525.1 Lophiomys imhausi | reverse complement strand
ACACACACACACACACACACACACACACACACACACACACACACACACTGCTCGTGGAATAGATCAGAGACCTTAAAATCTCTGCCTGAATAGGACTGATTATTTAAGAAAAGCACCACAGGAACCCAGCCATGAGAAATGGTCAGATACTTTGTTCTATGGAGGGTGGGATGCCAAGGGGCTTCTTTGTGTTAATGACCCAAGAATTTCTGTCCTGATATTTACCCTTACAGGGTCTTACAAACTATGTGACCTGGGAAATAAAACAAGTGTGTACCACTTTTTTGTGTCATCATGGAAGTAATTTCCTTAATTTAATCAGAAAAAGCTCTGGAGCCCCTGGGTAACACATAAGAGCCCATAGTTATTTCTGTTAGACGGCTTCAATTTTAATGACTTAATATTAATGGGGAGGAGCACAAAAATGGCATCTTCACCTGCCTTCCTGTGGCTTGCTTTTAAAAAGCAAAAGCAATAACATGATTCTCAAACATCTTCTGTTTCAAATACTCCTGTGCTCTACAATCCACAATGACAATGATCTTCCCTGACAAGGAACAAAAGGTGCTACTTTCTTCAGACAATATGCTAGGTGTCATTTTGAAAATCACTCTTTTCTTCTCTATTTAATAACCACTTCAGAACATAACCATCACCTTTTGTCTCCAAGTCTACCTGGTCAAATGTATAAAGATCAGTGTAAATTTTATTTAAATAATTCATATTTCAAAAGGGCTCAAAGGGCTGCCCCAAAAGGAAATGAAGATACTAAAAATATTCTGATAATTAAAAGACTAAATTTATAATTTATTTGAAAGATATTGTTAATTCCATTAAGCACAATTATCTTTTGTGGTATGAGTAGGAACCACAAGAGTTGAAGTTTGATTTATCTTGGGGCTACAGAGAAGAAAGAAAAAAACTTCAATTTCACAAAAATAAGTCCTAAAATGAATCTTAAAACACATTGAATATCGTATTTTACCCAAAATCCAAATAAAACAGAAAAACGTTGTTACGAAGCACCCAGCTGTGACCATGCTTAAGATTCAGGCCTATGTATATTTGTCTGAAGTTTAAGCAAGGTCACAGTTGGGTGTTTATACATGTTAAACATATGTGAGTGTATAAATATACATACATACATACATACATACATACATACATACATACATACATATATATAAATATATATATAACGTAGCACAGAGTTATACTTATTTCTTTTTCTTGATAGAACCAAAAACTGTAAAGCTGCATGATTTTTCTATCATGAATTCATTATGAGCTGATGTTTTCATGCTCTACAGCCTTGACAAGTGCCTAAAGAGTCCTCTGGTGTCAGTGTCCATCTTATCTAGTAAGGACATGAGGTCAGATAATAAATGAAATACCTTTAATTCTACTTTATGTCATTAAACACAGAGTCATAGTTATTTTTAAAAACTCAACTATGTCACAAAAGTGATTGCCTATCACATGATTTTCAAGGATCTTAGCAATTTAAAAGAACATTATTTTGTTCAACATTCCAATGACTCTCAGGGTGTTTGTGGGTTTAATTCAGTTTTTTGTGCATTTCTTTGCTGCCTTATCCTTATAACCTTTTCTCTGGGTCAAGGGTTGGCTCTATTGTATTAATCACACCACTTTCTCATATAAATTGTTCTGCACATGTTTTTAATGTCATTGATTTATGAGAATCTGCACTCAGAGTGGCATCCTTATATATTTATGAATATTTGTTACAAAAGAGGCAAAGCTATTTCTATTCCTTTTTCAGTATTCCTAAATGTCACCCAAGACAACTAAGAAAACTTCTGATCCTTCCACACCCCCATGGCGTTTTGCTAGTATAAATAAGGATCATTTGAAAAGTGGTAAAGTGGGTTTTTTTGTGTGTGTTTTGTTTTGTTTTTACTAGCCTAGAGTATTTGTTATTTCAATCAATTGAAATACAATTTCAATGTATTTGCATTTGGTTAATAACTGTGAGGCATGTGGGCTATGTAGCCATTACAAGAATGCTTTAATAACAAGATCACTGGACTAGAAACAAAAAAAAAACATAGCCATAAAGTTCTGAAAAGAAAAAAATTAAAGAAAATCAAAAGCTTGATGTAAAAGGCATTTTTCTTTTTAGAAGTAATTTATATGCTCAGTCTTTGTGTCCGTATTTCATTTATTCTGCCAGGTAAGGACTGAGGGTTCTCAAAGGTAAGTTAGTTTTAATTATGCTCACAAACTTTAAAAAGAAAATGAACACATTAAGAGAAATTAAAGACAGCCAGCCTTGAAAGGGAAGTTGAATGTACAAGATGGCAAGATTGAGGTCAAACCCCAAAAATCATAATTATAATTTTTTAAATATTATAACTAAAAACCCTTTGCATCATAATCTAATTACAGAAATTTGTCATAATGGTCCCACCGAAGATTAACTTACAGCTCCCTACAGCAGAATCATTAACACAAAGAACTTGATGGCCAATATTTTGTGAACAAAGCAAAATACAGTATTTGCTTTCAGCTAGAAATAGCAGTGGAACTCCTAACCATGTGCAGATAGAAGAAATTATGAGGGCAAGGATACTCAGTCTGGTGGTAACCAGAAGCCGAAAATGAGTATGAATACTCTCCATCATCTAACATTCCTAAATTTTATTGAAACTCCAATTGTAATTCCAGCTTTTGTCCTGATTAAGCAGTGTGAAGCCAGAGTCTTAAACAAAATGATTTAAACAGGGAGCATAGGCTACTTCAGCTAAAATATAGAGTTAAGACTATTTTACAATATTAGATCTTGTTTAAACAGGGATTTCACAAGGAAGCAACAAGCCGATTAATTTCCCATTTGAACATCAAATAAATAAATATGGCTATACTGGAATTTCGCTATGATTAACTTCAGTGATAATGTCATAAAAATCACATATTGAGTTTTTCTAATTTCAATTTCAGTAATTATGTACTTCTATTAAAGTTCAAAGTAAACTGGTTTCACATCAAATTTTGTGTTAAATGGATGATATAATGTCTCAAAAACTGAATTTCTTAGAAGGATAATGGCTAGGACAGAACAGTACATATATGTACATCTCAAGAACTATACAGTTGGGTTTGTTTGTTTTATTCCACAATATACCTGGTAAACAATTGAACTTTAACAAAGAATTTAGTTTTTAAAGGAAACCTACAATATTAGACAAATGCATTTTCTTCATTCTTTATTTTTCAAAAAGGCTGATGCAGAGCAACCCTGAGGGTCACTGGAACACTACTACACACGCCTCCACCTTGTAACTGCTCTACCTATTTTAATTTCAATGCCTCTAGTTTGCAAGTTTTTCAGCTAAGCCCCAGCCATTCCTTTCCACGTCATCCATTCACTTCACATCTTTACACGTCAGACACTTGTTGTCTCTGGGACTCCATCAGGAATTATGCTTCCCCTTTCACCCTGAGGGGCAAACTTGTCTTTCAACAGCTTCACAGTTCTATTACTTTTAATATCCAGTTACAATCAAGTTCCTAAGTCCAATTCTGATGTTTTCCTCCAACCCAAAATTCAATTGCCTACATACTCAAGCAGATGTCCCAGACATACTTAAAATTAACATGACTGTCCAGGCAGCCACTGGTATGTCATTTCTTAGTTTTGGAGGCTGCAGGCCCTGCACTTCCTATATAATCAGATATATTTATCCCTCTCAGGTCTCTGAGGTGGTTGAAGAATAGATAGCTAGAGTCTCATAGTTAAATTTTGAGTTGTTTAGGAGTCAAGAGGGTGTTCTGGATCTAAGAAGATATTTTTAAAATTGTGAGGCAAGTTACTATGAAAGCTGAGTTATATATAGAACTTTAAACTCATGGAGATGGTTAGATAGTATAATGTTAAAGTCAGGTGCCAAATACATATGGACTGGACATTGGGAATGTATGCTAAGCGATATAACTCACATAATTGTGGCCTATTTATTTCTGTTGTTTTGTATTGTATTTATAGTTATAAGAAAAAGAACCATTTGTTGGACTGAAAGGGAGAGCTGTTGGGGGGAAAAGAAATACCTTGAACTAAAAAAAAAAAAAAAAGGGAAGAGGATGGGGGGGGTTGAGGGGGAGGAGGGTGGAAGGGTGGGACTGGAGGGGGAAGTAGGGAGGGGATTGTGATTGAGATGTAACTTGAAGAAATAAAAAACAAATTATTAAAAAAATTAACAAAAAATTATCATGACTATCAACAATCAATAAATGGGACCTCATGAAACTGAAAATCTTCCATAAGGCAAAGGAAACTGTCATTCAAACAAAAAGGCAACCTTCAGATTGGGAAAATATCTTTACCAACCCCACATCTGACAGAGGGCTAATATCCAAAATCTGAAAAGAACCCAAGAAATTAAACACCAAGAAACCAAATAATCCAATGAAAAAAATGGGGAACAGAGCTAAATAGAGAATTCACAAAGGAGGAATCTCTAACACTTGAAGAAATGCTCAAAATCCTTAATCATCAGAGAAATGCAACTCAAGATGATTCTGAGATTCCATCTCACACCCGTCAGAATGGCTAAGATCAAAAACTCAAATGACATCACATGCTGGTGAGATTGTGGAGAAAGGGAAACACTCCTCCATTGCTGGTGGGAGTGCAAACTTGTACAACCACTATGAAAATCAGTCTGGCGACATCTTAGAAAACTTGGAATAGCTCTACTTCAAGACCCAGTCATACCACTCCTGGGTATACATCCAAACGACTCCTCACCAAACCACAAGGACATTTCCTCATCTATGTTCATAGCAGCTTTATTTGTAATGACTAGAAACTGGAAACAACCCAGATGTCCCTCAACTGAAGAATGGATAAAAAAAAAAAAAAGTTGTGAGACTCTAGCTATCTATTCTTCAACCACCTCAGAGACCTGAGAGGGATAAATATATCTGATTATATAGGAAGTACAGGGCCCAAAGCTTCCAAAACTAAGAAATGACATACCACTGGCTGCCTGGACAGTTCCCATTTTCTCTCCATGCATTACAGCATCAATCTTCAGCATTTTGGCCCCTTTTCTCTGACAGACATTTATTGTAGAGCAGGGATTATGAAGGACTAACCTACCCTGTCTTGGCAGAGCTAGGCTGTCGACTTACCTGCTTCCAAATTTTGTCCTTTCTGGACAGCATTCTGTCTACAGTTGAAGCAAGGGGTTTTTCTTGCCAAGAGATAGGCTTGCCACTAATTCAACCATCTCAAACTGGAGATTCTTCGATGCTCATCTTCTACTTGGAGTAGAATAGGGGGTGCTGTCAGGAGCTGACATGTCTCGATATCAAAAAATCTTAAGTTAAGAAAACATCTTTGAATGCCATATTCTGCAGATCTCTTGAGGTTTTTGAAGATGCCCTATCTATCTTTTATATTTAGATAAGCAAATGTTGCTTGTCTATGTTTTTAAAATTGAGATGCAAGTTAGTATGAAAGTTGAGTTAGATATAGAACTTTAAACTCATGGAGATGGTTAAATAGTAGAATGTTAAAGTCAGGTGCCAAATACATATGGACTAGACATTGGGAATGTATGCTAAGACATATAACTCTCATAATTGTGGCCTATTTATTTCTGTTGTTTTGTATTGTATTTATTGTTGTAAGAGAAAGAACCATTTGTTGGACTGAAAGGGGGAGCTGTTGGGGGAAAAAGATATATCTTAAATTTGAAAAAGGGGATGGAAGAGGATGGGGGTTGAGGGGGAAGAGGGTGGGAGGGAGGGACTGGAGAGGGGAGTAGGGAGGGGATTGTGATTGAGATGTCACTTGAAGAAATAAAAAATAAATTATAAAAAATAAAAGTAAAAACAAAAAACTAAAAAAAAAAAAAACCCTGTGGTACATGCACACAATGGAATAGTATTCAGCTATCAGAAACAAGAAAATCATGCAATTTGCAGCCAAATGGATGGAACTAGAAAAGCTCATCCTGAGTGAGCTAACCCAGACTCAGAAGGATGCACATGCATCTATTCATTTATAATTGGATTTTAACCATGTAGGTCAGGATAACTATCCTATAAACAACACACCAAAAGGAACAGAAACATAGACTTTGCTACCTGTTAGTGGAACACTTTGCCCTAATAGAGTTGCCATATAGGCCCCCAGTGTAAGAGGAAACTCTTAACACTCATGTGACTGCTGAAATGAGGGGACTCAATAAGTAGGGGCAACCCACTCCAGAGGAGTAGGATAGGTGGGAGGGAGGAGAGGGTGGGAGGGTGGGAATGGGAGGCGTGGAGAGAGGGGACTGTGATGGAGATGTAACTTGAAGTAATAAATAAACATTAAAAAAACCTTTAAATTGGATGAGTAAATAATTGAGGGTAGAAGAATGGATCACAGGAGGAAGTGTGAACATGCTCAAATACACTGCATGAAAATCTCAACAAATTAATAAAAGCATTATTATAAAAAATTAACATGACTAAAACACAACCTTATCTCACTACATTGACAACATGATTCTATTTCTTGGCTTTATTTTTATTATTGAGATGAAAGGGCTCTGCCAAGAGACCCCTTGTGAAATGAGGCCTATTATATCAGTCAAATCTCTCTCTCTCTCTCTCTCTCTCTCTCTCTCTCTCTCTCTCTCTCTCTGTGGACTTAAGAGGAATAGCTGGGTTCCACTTGCTTCTGTAGCCAGCAGAAGGCCACCACATACACCACATATAAAAGAGCATCATGTCTCTCAACATGGGAGCTGAAACTTAAAACACCTGAAGCAGACCACAAGTGACTCATTATCTGGAGCAGATGTACCATGCTGATCTGCCATCATGTAAACTTAAAAATGAAACTTTTACTTACCTTTTAACTGTCAAGATTTGAGGTTGTTTTCAGTACTATTGCAGCCACAGCACACTAGTTAGCAATACCAGTATTACCCTAGAAAGCTTAAGTGTCAGACTTCCTTATTCATTTTTTATTCTTTCTGTTCTCTGCATTAATCATTAAGTTACCCACACTTCTCAACTTTGGACCTCGTGATGTCTCATGTAATCTGTTGAGGGAAGGCCTAATATTGTTCCTGATACATTGAATTCAATGCTGAGATCTGGTTACCACCCCTTCTGAGGCATTCTCTTGATTGGTTAATAAAAGTCGCTTATGGCCAATTAGCTGGGCAGAAAGAGTATAGGAAGGCAGGACTTCCTAAGATCAGAGAAGGAACTCGACACACACACAGAGACTCTCTCTCTTTCCACTGGGAGACACAGAAGGAGACAGACGTCTGGAGAAGGCTGGAAGGTATTCGCAGGCACATGGTAGTTTGGGATTAGGTGATCCGATCCGGGTTAACTTAGAGTAGCTAATTGAGAGTCTTCCCAGGTAAGGGATAAGCATTAAAACATTAAAGGTCTTGGTGTGTTTAATTACTGGGGAAAAGACTGTGGCAGTTTATAGGCCCTCAGTACAAGCAGTCCCGGGCTGTTGGACTTCCAGACTCTCAGACTCCCCTTGATCCCAGGCAAATCTCCCTCCAAGCCACTGGTATTTCTACCAGCCTAATATAACAACTTATATTAATTAATAGAGTTTAGGTTACAGGTGGTGTAGGCCACCCTTGGTCCCGGAGCTCTTTCTCCAGGATAAGTTAGGCAACCAGTTAAGGCACTCGGGCCAGGCTGCCTACTCTGCTGCCAAGCCACTGGCCACTCCACTGCCCTAATCTTACAGTTTATACTTACTGATAACTACATTAATTAATTAATATGCAGTTTTCAGTAATCTCCTCTCTTCTCTATTCCTGATGCTGCTCCTGACTCAGCTTGGCATCCTAAATCATCTGATTTGTCAGTGGCCTACTAAATTTGCCCATTCTTATCTTCTATCTCCATAAATATATTGACTTCTCAACCACTTGATAAGACCAAGGTGTACTCATGTCATGTATGCATTTAAATTTCTTTCTAAACTCCCCATTGTGTACAGAATCATGTCACCTTCTCTAGAGGAAGTGTGAAGGCCAAATATGACCTCTCTCCATTTTTTTTCTTTCATCTCCTGTAAACCCTGGTCTCTTCTTAACTACATTGCTTATATACCCTAGCCACAAAATCTTCTGAATTTCTAGCACAAAGTTGTGTCTCAGTTTGGCACCTTTTTTCCTTTACTTGGATTCCTTTCAACTTACCTTTAGGTCAGCAGTTTTCAACCTGTGGGTTGTGATCCCTTTGGGGATCACATATCAGATATTTACAGTATTATTCATATGAGATATTTACAGTATTATTCAGTAGCAAAATCACAGTCATGAAGTAGCAATGAAATAATTTTATGGTTGGGGGGTCACCACAACATGGACAACTGTATTAAAAGGTGAGAACCACTGCTCTAGATGAACTCACAAAGTTCTGCTCTAATAAAACCTCCATTTTCTTCAGAGATTTGTAGCTTAAGCATCTTATAAATTTTGCTTGATATTGTGTACCATATTGTTTATACAATTGTCTTCTCTAAGTCAGCGACATTGTGCTAAATGTTCAGTCACACTCAGCAAAATGTCCAGAAATCAGCCTTCCTCACCTCATAGAAAAGAGCACATCTGATCTCAGCACTCGGGAGCTGAGGTAAGAGGATGAGTTCAAGGCCATCTTAGAGCTTGAGCTACATAGTGAGAGAGATAAACAGAGGTGGCAGAGAGACCGAGATGTGAGCTTATCAGATTCTTGAGAGCACCAAGTCAGGTAACCTCAACTGAGAAAAATGAGTTAAAGAAGTTTCAAGCTTGGGAGTGCCGGGCCTCAGTCCCATCTCCCAAATCCTTCAAAATTCTCCTCAGAATCAACAGCTAAATGTGAATTTGGTTGGATGTATTATTTGATGACTTGATCCATTAATTCTTCTGCCCAGAGCCAAGTGAGCATGTTACCAAAAAATTCCCCAGTGTCCTTAAATCCTAGCTTCACTCTGTGCAGGGCATCTAAGATAGAATCTCCCATTTCAGACACTTTGGACCTCATTGTCTTATGCTTTATTACTACTGTCAGTCCCCACTTCATCCTCTGCTGTAAGACTAGGGTAAAAGAGTAATGGAGGAAAAAAAGAGAGAGAAAAGAGAAATGGGAGGAGCTAAGCAAACTCCTGTTCTTGTTAAAACCAACCCTAACTCTGGACCTAATTAACTATGCCCATGGGAAAACTGGGCACTTGGCTTTTTAGCCTGAGCTTTTGAATTATATTCTTGGTGAAAAGGAAACTATGAAACCTTTCTTCTATTGTGATTAAACTGTTGATATGATACACCCCAGTGTATCCTGCTTCCTCATGTCTGTGGTCTCTTAAGCTCTACCTTGGATTATGCTTCCACTACTTCACTGACAGAATCCAAAATAATGTGTACACTTTCCTAAATTCCATACCCTTTCTTCATTTTTACTCAATATGTGGTATCAGTAACTAACTCCATCAAAATATTCTTCCCAGATTTCTTCCCTCCCTCTTTAAATTGTTCTTTCTTCTCTCTTGTACTCACTTC
This sequence comes from Lophiomys imhausi, assembly GCA_907164525.1. NCBI lineage: Eukaryota > Metazoa > Chordata > Mammalia > Rodentia > Muridae > Lophiomys > Lophiomys imhausi. The sequence goes on along the minus strand of CAJQZJ010032981.1, from coordinate 577,826 downwards.
TCCTACTAATAAACCCCAACTAACATTTTTCTTCTTCCCACCCCCTCTAGGATCTAATGCATTAAATACCTCCATCCACCAGAGGCCATCCTCAATGCCCTGCTGCTCTGATGCACTGTGTTCAAGACGAACTCAACAGTATTGTTCACACCACTCTCCCGGTGTACACACCCACTTAGTCACAGTTCCCCAATTTCGACAGTGACATTCACAGTTTTTATGTGCATAGGTAGTCTTTACACTTCATAGTTACCTCTCTTTGTTTTTCTGTACATCTCATAGACCAGTATAGCACATCGTCCAGACTTCTTTCAGGATATCTCTTCCAACAATCCTCATCTCATAGGTAGAGGTGAATGCAAAAACAAAAACAAACATAACAAAACAAAAAACACAGAGAGAGAGAGAGATCTTCATCACTTCGTATCTTGAAAGCCAGCTTTTTATAACTCATGTCACAACTCCCATTCTACTGTTATGAGCCCAGCAGTGGACAGCCTGTGTCTTCTTCAGTCTGTCTCCTAGTGCTTACTATGAGGCCTAGTGCACAGCATATGTTCAGTAAATGTTTGGATTTATTTATCCTCCCATATGAATAAGTTCTTTTTCTTCAGATTACTTCTTATCATATTTGTCTTTTTTACTTCTTGACACACATATAAAAATTTTCTTTTCTTTCCTGCCTAAAACAAGATTACTTTAGGTATTTATCTTTTTTTTCAGAAAGCATTTTAAAGAGAACTCTCACTTAGAATCATGATAGGCTAACAGAGAAACTCAGTGTTCTGAGAGTCTCATGCAAAATACTTAGCTCATATCTGAACATACTCACTCCTCTCCTTCCCCTCCCACAAGCAACCCTACAACCTGGAAGCCCTCCAGTATACACTAAAACACAGTTCCCAAGCCCTTGCTTGCTTAAATTCCACCTAGAAGATTTATGCCCATTATCTAGCCAACTTTTCACTATGGGGCTGTCTATCCCTCAAGGCTTTGGCCTTTAGATATATATACTTTAATAAGTATCTAGGGGACCTTGAGGAAGATTGTCCATATAAACCTTCAGAATATTTGCCTTCAAATGTGATAAATTTGAATTTAAAAAATAATTGAACTCCTTAAAGTAGAAATTATTGTTAGTCAAAGGGCTGTATCCCCCAAGCATCAAGACTGCATATTTGATCAAACACTTTATAATCACATACAAAATATTCAATAAAAATGAAAAGAGACTAATGGCATAATTAACTCAGTTTAATTACTATACAATGAATACAGGTAACATCCCATTGTATTTTATAAATACAATGATTTTGTAACTGAAAATAAAATGTTTGAAAAAGATGTACCAACATAGCACTCCCAAGAACATTTGCTTCAGCCTATTGTACTGTGGCCCCTCCAATCATTTTGACTTGATTCCAGCCTTAAATCTTTTCTTATATTTCTCCCCTTGATTGGAATTCAATGCCAATTAACTGAATAAACCATGGTTCTTGGTACTATACACACTGCAGAAAGAAGTAAGCACAGATCCCTGTCACAAGGGAGTTAACATTCTAGCAGAGACTGACAATAAATCAAGTATTAGTTAAAACAGATAGCAAGTTATTTGGGGATAAGTTCTATAGAGAAGAGGAAGGCACAGTAGATCATTATAGGAGTGAAAACATAGTGGTGGTTGTAAGTGCAATGGTTGAGCCTGGCCTCCTTGTGAAACTAAAATCTGAGTGGAAATGGACAGAGATGAAGCAGTAAGCCATCTAGAAATTTTGAGTAAAAATGTTCAGATAGAAGGAAATGCCATCGAGGAAAGTTTCAGCAGTGACACACTTCATGAAGTAGAGAGGCAAGGAGAGCGGCATTTTGTCTAGGGAAGAGTAAGCCAGGAAGAGGTGACAAAGAGAACAAAACAGAAGTGACAGACTGAGTAGCAACTGGGCACATTGAAACAATTCATCTTGATAAGATGTTACAGTGTGCCTTAAGCTTGGCAGAGAAGTGACACATCCAAACTCACATTTAACACAGTTATTGTAGATACTGTGTTGAGAGGAACCTGCTGGGCTAGGAAACTTAATTCCAGCATGGGGGCAGTGGGGGGAGCAAAGCAAGAGGATCTCAGATTCAAGGTCAGCCTGGCTGCATAGCAAGGCTGTCTCCAAAACAAACAAACAAACAAACAAAAACACCCGTGGAAAAACAATAACAACCTGAAGGACAAGAGCAAGAGCTCAGAAGACAGTCTGGTAGTTATTGAAGCAATCCAAACATTAAGCCAAAGTCTTGGTGGCCTAGAAAGATGAAGAGATGACAAGAAGTAATTGACCCCTCGATGTGTGTTAGAAGGAGCCCCAGCAGTGGATAGAAACAGATGCTGAGACACACAGCGAAACTTTAGGTGGAGCTCTGGGAGTCTTGTAGAACAGAGGGATCCGGAGGGGACAAGAATGCCACATAAAGATGAACAGAACCAACCAACCTAAGCCCCGGGAGGCTTACAGAGTCTGAAGCACCAACCAAAAAGCATATATGACTGGACCTAGATCCTCCCATACACAACACACATGTAGCTGATAGGCAGCTTGGCCTTTATGCAGACTCTTTAGCAAGTGGAGGTGGGAGGAGGGAGCTGCCTCTAACATGGACTCTTGCCTGTTCATGGAGCACTTTACCACAGCTGTGACACCTTGTCTGGCCTCAGTGGAAGACCCTGATTTGACTTGATGAACCTAGGTGTGTTGATGGGGGGGGGGTTCCCCTCATCTGAGGAGGAGAGAAGGGAGAGGGGGAAGATGGTGGGAGGGTGGGACTGGGTAAGGAAGAGGCAGGGGGCTGCAGAGGAGGGAGGGGGCTGCAATCAAGATGTAACTTTAATTATTTTTTTTAAAGGAGGCTGGTGACATCGTGTGTGCTAAAAGGTTGAAGATGGGATGTAGGAGACACTGTTGCCTATAAGGTTTTTGCCCTGGGTGCTCTCTCTGAGGTGGAAGAGGAAGGCATGCAAAGAAAAGTAGGCAACCACCAGCTCAGCTTAGAGCCTATTAAATTTGAGAAGCATACAAGATACTCACATGGAAGTGAATAATGAGCCAAGAATTTGGAAGAAATGTTGAAGTAAGAGTTTGAATTTCGATATTTCCTGCATACTCATGGTGTTTTAAAAAATGAAATTGTTGAACAGGTGTAGATAAAGAAGGAAGGATTCCTAGAGCTCTTCAGCATAAGAAGCAGTGGAGAGTGGGTTGGACCAAGCAAATGGAAAATGGGCACTCAGTGCTACAAGGAGAAAGAAAAGGAGAGAAATGAATGACTGAATCAAATGCTTTGGTGAGTCAAGTATGCATGGGAATGACCAGTGAAACATGGAAGTACATGATAACCTTGATAAGTGCCAACTCTGTGAATATCAACCGTCCTTTCAAGATGCCTTACAAGGTCTCTCCAACTCGCTAAGTCTCTACACCCTCTCGGACCTGCTCATTTACTTTTCTTACCTTCCTTCAGTGATGCTAGATGTTTCCTTCTGATCATATCTTCCTTTGGAAAGCTCTTGATGGATCAAATCGGCATCTTCTTTTGCAGATACAGGACCCCCGTAGGGTTTTGTATAAGTTTACACCCACAGCGAACGAACATTCATAGTACATGGTGAACTGAGTATTTCTCTGTTGTCTTTCTCAACCTCTTTCCTCAGGTCTCCTTCCTAGATATTAAATAACTTGTAATTTGATTTCTGTTCCTCAAAATAACCTGTAAAGATGTTTGAAAGCTGGCCTGTTTGAACTTTGTCTTTTAGTGTGTCTGACCATTTATTTGTCATTTTCTGTCATTTGAATTATATAATAGTATCCCTATCTGGAATGACTTCTTCAATTCAAGGATCTCTTTTCCTCTTAGCAAGTAGCCAATAAAGAACTTAAATCTCATGTTTATGCTATTTTCTATAAAATTCATTCAGTTTTTCTGTCTTACCACTTGCATGTCACCAGCATGAGGCTTTTCTTTGCCTATCTACTGCAGTAAATAATTCTATTTTTATATACATTTTACGTTTAAAATGTTGGACCGAGTTTAACAATTTGGGACTTCTGTTTAATCTGTCACCTAGAATTGTCAGAATCAATTAAAAGTAAGGTGAGAAACAAAATATTACCACACTTAAAGACACATCACACTATATGGCATGATAAATAAACAGAGGGATGGATGGAAAAAAAGAATTTTAGCTCTTCTCCCACACATCATTCTATGCAATACACTAAAACCACTAGGGTAACACAAATTTTACAGGTTATGAAAAATTCTTAAGGCATTTAAAAATCCCACATTTATTCAGGGAAAATGAAACCCTAACTTTGGAGTCCAGAATCACCTCCTTGCTCCTACCATAGCAACTTCCTGGATAAAAATATAACACCACTAATTAAAATTGTTTTCCAGGCCTTTTTCATTTAGAATTGATGAATATTCTGGGTTTTTTTTGGGTGCTTTTAATTAAAAAGTTTAGCTCCACAATTCACAATTTTATTCCTTTTTTTCTTTGATAGAAAATGAACTTCTGGTCTCGTATTGGTTTATTTTACTTTTGCCTTTTATAAGCTATCAACACAACAGGGTTCATTTCAGTTTTTAAGAACTCTATGTAATCATACTTTCCTATGATTGCTTAAATCTGGAAAGTTTATCCAAATGACCACTGACAAAAAATAGCAATGGCTTACAGACTAGAAGTATTCTCTGAGAAAGCATCTCCTCTTTAGAGTGTACCATGTGATCCTGATTACAAATTTCCAATCGTAAGAGCACAAAACAGAGAATAATTTATCAAACAAGTACTTTCTTGAGACCATTTAAGCTCTGTCATGGATGTATTTTTAAACTATCTATTTAATTTCTCAGTTTTAGAACCAACAGCAATCAGAGCGAGTAATTTATTCACATGTATCTCAAGATGATTGAATCCCTCCATATTAACATGCCCGTTTTGTTCTGATTTGGAATTTTGTCTCTTTGTTCGAAACAGAATCTCACTATGTATTCTTGGCTGGCCTGGATCCTGATATGTGGGCATGGATAGCTTCAAATTTCCAGTGATCTTTCTGCCTTTAACATACTTTAAAGGTATGTCCTACACCCTTACCACAAGTGTTTTTTGCTTTATTATTAACCATTAACTCTGAAAAGGAAGGGAGGAAGGAAGGAAGGAAGGAAGGAAGGAAGGAAGGAAGGAAGGAAGG
>CAJQZJ010032981.1:449789-561201 GCA_907164525.1 Lophiomys imhausi | reverse complement strand
AAGAAGAAGAAGAAGAAGAAGAAGAAGAAGAAGAAGAAGAAGAAGAATCAAGTTTTTCAGAACCTGAAATGATTGGGAATAGTGTTAAATACAGTGAGCCAAATGACCTCAGAGCTTATCAGAGTCTATGGGTAAAAACAAATGAGGGGTCTCACAAATCTAGGACACCTTCCACCCCACAAATAAAAACCAATATGTGCGAGCATATGGACAAGGTTCAAGTTGAATTTCTGATATCAGTTAAGAATTGCATGCATTCCACCAGTTCATCATTCTTTATTGACCCTACAACAAGGATAGGAAAGAGGGAGGAGAAGTAAGACCTGCCTCTCTGTGTTCGTGTTTACTGTTTTGTTTTTGTGATTGTGCGTTCAGTATTTCCCAGGAAAATGCACCAAGATGAAAGCACTGCAAACTGTGCTTTGCTTCTGTTGCTTTGCTTATGGTGATGGGGTAGGTTGGATCTCAAGGCCACACACATACCAGGAAAGTGTTCCACTGCTGAGCTGCATTGCCAGCAAAACTGCCCTTTCACTGAATTTTAAAATGAGTTTATGTGTATAGAAAAGTTGCAATAAGAGGACGTGATCTTCACCCACATGCCTCCAGTTTTAATATCTGATGTGACCACAACAAAATTGTGAAAACCAGGAAGTGAATGTTAATAGAATGTTATAAACTAACCTGGAAGTTTAGCAAATACCAACAGTTTTCCCACGAATAACATTTTCTGATACGCTTCATTCACTTGTCTTGTCTTCTTAGTCTCTACTAGTATTGGACAATTTCCAAATCTTTGTCTTTTTTGTGGTCTTGACATTTTGAGGACCAATTACTTTGTAGACTGTCTAGTTTGGGTCTGACGTGAAAGTGACACTATGTCCTTCTTGCTATTTAAGAGAATTCTTAGGAAACGTGGGAGAAAGTGATTGAGAAAGCAGTGTGGGGAATGCTCAGTTTCTCTGGAAGATAAAAAGAAAAGTTGATTTTTTTTTTACAAAGAAAAATAATGAGCTATTCATAGCAATGTCTTCAGTCAGGTCAATGCAGTATGGACACAATAAAGTGGGATCACTTGAACATTGCTAGAAAAGAATAACAAAGCACAAAACTTAAGAGGCCAATTACCAATATATGTCACATATCTTAAAGGGTTTTCGTGAAGACTTTTGACCTCAAAGTTTTACTTCTGAAAATTTATCCTGAAAACTCCATTATCAGAATATCATTTAAAAATAGTAAAAAAAAAAAAAAAAAAAAGGATCCAAGATGGGGCTGACCATTGAGTATTATATCTGAGTAGTAGGTGAATGAGATTAGTCACTGTGGAGTGAATGTGAGGTCCAGTAGTCGACTGTGAAACACATTCTGAATTTCTGGGGTGAACACTGAAACTGGTCACCACACAAAGCAGCTCACACAGCTCCCGGGAACACCACCCTGAGATCAGCCAACTCAGTCACCCATCTGGAAGGGAGCACCTGCTAGAGCAGATCTAGCCCACAAGCAGATCCAGCCCACTGCTTCAGCCACAGATCAGCAGCCATGCCTGTCTTTCTGATATCCAGCCTGCACATGGACCTGTACATACAACAGGGGAAAACAGCCAGACCACAAGAGCAAAGGTAAGTAAGATTTTCTATCCGGAGTTCCCAACATGGCGGTACAATGTGCACTGTAGCTGAGAGGCAGAGACCTAACCCAGTCACATGGAACCAATTAGGAGTCAAGACTGACTGCAAACAGACCCGGTGACTGTGTGTTCGCCACAAATATTGGGGCGGGTCACTCACCCTAGCACCCAAGCATTTGAGGCAGTCAGCAACAAGCACACTGAGGCTGGCACCCATCTTGGGTGGAGCTCCCTGCCTGCATGGTCACCCTAGCTGCTGAACCAGAACTGTGTCAGTGAGGGGAGAACACAGGCCCAATCACAACCCTACCTGCCTTTCTGAGGAGACCTGCCAGCTCTCAGATCCTCAGAGGATAACCCCCTCCCTACTCCAATCCCCTGTATATTGGTCCAATTGGGTCACAACCAGTTGAAGAGAGTGGCAGTCACTCTCTGAGAGCTAGTCTATTACAGGAACCTACCACCATCTGGAGGTGGACACCAGGATCTCAGGATTACCCGACCCCCAGAAAATGGAGTTTTCCTGAGCACCAAGGTCAATTGACAAAAGAAACAAACCAACAACACCAGGGTGAATCAGATGACAAAAGGTCAGTACAAGAACATGGTTAAAAAAAAAAAAAAGCGATATGATGTCTCCAGAACTTACCAAAAATGCTACACTGAACTCTGGACATCCTAACATGATTGAAACAAAGGAAAAGGACCTTAATCCTATGCTTATATTAACAATTGAAGGCGTAAAGGGAGGAAATCAAATAGCTCAGAGAGCAACAATGAAATACTGCCAAAGAGGTGATAGAAATGAATAAAGCACTTAAAGGAATGGAAAACCTGAAAAGGGAAGTTGAAACAATGAAGAAAATCCAATCTGAGACATCCATAGAACTGGAAAACCTTAAGAAAAGAATAGGAACTACAGACACTAGCATCACCAACAGAATACAAGAGATGGAAGAAATAATTTCAGACACAGAGGATAAAATTGAAGAAATTGATACATCTGTCAAAGAAAATGTCAAATCTAAGAAAGTCCTGACACAAAACCTTTAGGAAATCAAGGACACTATAAAAAGATGAAATCTCAGAACAATAGGAATAGAAGAAAGAGAAAATTCCCAACTCCATGGATCAGAAAATATCTTCAACAAAATCATTGAAGAAAATCTCCCAAATCTAAAAAAGAGATGCCTATAAGAAGCTTACAGAGCTCCAAATAGATTAGACCAGAAAAGAAAATCTTCCCAAAACACAATAATCAAAACACTAAATGTACAGAACAAAGAAAGAATATTAAAAGCTGCTAGAGAAAAGGGTCAGGTAACATAAAATGGCAAACCTATCAGAATCATACCTGACTTTTCATCAGAGATGATAAAAGCCATAAAGGCCTGACAGACATTTTTGCAGAGGCTAAAAAACACAAATGCCAGGCCAGACTACTATTCCCAGCAAAATGTCAATAAACATAGATGGAGAAAACAAGGTATTCCATGACAAAGCTAAATTCAAACAATATCTATGCACAAATGCAATTTTACAGAAGATGTTAAAAGGAAAACTCCTACCTAAAGGGGTTAACTACACACAAGAAAGCACAGGAAGCAAATAACATACCTGCAACAAAACCAAAAGAAGAGAAGCTCACTCACACACCATTTCCACCAACATCAAGATGACAGAAAGTAACAATCACTGATCGGTAATATCTCTCAACATCAATGGACTTGATTCTCCAATAAAAAAACACAGGCTAGCAGAATGGATGCAAAAACAGAATCCCACATACTGCTGCTTACAAGAAACACACCTCAGCAGAGAAGATAAGCATTATCTCCAAGTAAAGGGCTGGAAAAAGATATACCAAGCAAATGGACCCAAGAAGCAAACTGGAGTGGCCATGCTAATATACAACAAATTGGACTTTCAACCAACATTAATCAAAAGAGATGGGGAAGGACACTATGTACTCATCAAAGGAAAAATCCACCAAGATGAAATCTCAATATTGAACATCTATGCCTCAAATGTAAGACAACCCACATTTGATAAAAAAAAAAAAAAAAAACTACTGAAGCTCAAATTCCACATCGAACCTCACACAATAATAGAGGGAGATTTCAACACACCACTCTCACCATTGGACAGATCAACTATGCAGAAAACAAACAGAGAAATAATGAACCTCACAGATGTCATGAATCAAATGGACCTAATTGATATCTACAGAACATTTCACCCCAAAACAAAAGAATACACTTTCTTCTCAGCACATCATGAAACCTTCTCCAAAATTGACCATATAATCAGTCACAAAGCAAGCCCCAACAGATACAGGAAAATTGATATTACCCCTTGTAACTTATCAGACAATCATGGAATAAAGCTAGACTTCAACAATAACAAAAACAACAGAAAGTCTGCAAAAATATGGAAACTGAACTACTCTCTACTCAATGACCTCTTGGTCAGGGAAGAAATAAAAAAAAGAAATTAAAGTCTTCTTAGAACTCAATGAAAATGAAGGCACAACATACCCAAACTTATGGGACACATTGAAAGCAGTGCTAAGAGGAAAGTTTGTAGCACTAAGTCCCTTCAAAAGAAAACTGGAGAGTTCCCATACTAGCGACCTAAAAGCACACCTGAAAGAGCAAGAATAAAAAGAAGCAAACAGTCCCAAAAGAAGCAGACAGCAGGAAACTATCAAACTCAGGGCTGAAATCAACAACTTAGAAACAAAAAGAACAATACAAAGAATCGACAAAACCAAGAGTTCTTTGAGAAAATCAACAAAGTAGACAAGCCCTTAGCTAAACTAACCAAAAGGCAGAGGGAAAATACCCAAATCAACAAAATCAGAAATGAAAAGGGGGAAATAACAACAGACATTGAGGAAATCCAAAGAATCATTGGATCCTACTTCAAAAACTTGTACTTCACAAAATTGGAAAATTTAAATGAAATGGATGATTTTCTTGATAGATTCCACCTATCAAGGTTAAATCAAGGGCAAGTAAACAAATTCAACAGTCCTATAACCCTTAAATCAATAGAAAAAGTCATTAAAAGTCTTCCAATCAAAAAAAGTCCAGGGTCAAATGGTTTCAGCACAGAATTCTACCAGACTTTCAAAGAACAGTTAATATCAATATTTTTCAAACTCTTCCACAACATAGAAACAGAAGGAATACTGCCAAACTCATTCTATGAGGCCACAGTCACCCTGATACCTAAACCTCACAAAGACCCAATGGAGAAAAGAAAATTTCAGAACAATTTCCCTTATTAACATGGATGCAAAAATACTTAATAAAATACTTGCAAACTGGATCCAAGATCACATCAAAAGTATCATACACTATGATCAAGAAGGCTTCATCCAAGGGGTGCTGGGGTGGTTCAACATATGAAAATCCATCAATGTAATCCACTATATAAACAAGCTGAAAGAAGAAAAACACATGATCATCTCACTGGATGCTGAAAAAGCTTTTCACAAAATACAGCACCCCTTCATGTTAAAAGTCTTAGAGAGATCAGGCATACAAGGACCATACTTAAACATAATAAGGTCAATTTACAACAGGCCAATAGCCAATATAAAAGTAAATGGAGAAAAACTTAAAGCATTTCCTCTAAAACCAGGGACAAGGCAAGACTGCTGACTCTCTCCATATCTCTTCAACATAGTACTTGAAGTTTTAGCTAGAGCAATAAGACAACAAAAGGAGATAAAGAGGATACAAATAGGAAAGGAAGAAGTCAAAGTATCCCTATTTGCAGAGGATATGATAGTATACATAAGTGACCCCAAAAATTCTACCAGAGAACTCCTACATCTGATAAACTCCTTCAGCAAGGTGTTTTGAATTTACAAAATAAATTAAAAAAAAAAACAGTAACCCTTCTTTACCCAAAAGATAAATGGGCTGAGAAAGAAATAAGGGAATCAACACCCTTCATAATAGCCACAAATAACATAAAATACCTGAGGGTAACTCTAACCAAGCACGTGAAAGACCTGTATGGCAAGAACTTCAAGTGCCTGAAGAAAAAAATTGAAGAAGATGTCAAAAGAAGGAAAGATCTCCCTTGTTCATGGATAGGTAGGATCAACATAATAAAAATGGCCATCTTACCAAAACAAATATACAGATTCAATGCAATGCCTATCAAAATACTAACACAATTCTCTACAGATCTTGAAAGAAAAATTCCCAACTTCATATGGAATAACAAAAAACCTAGAATAGCTAAATCAATCATCTACAATAACAGAATCCTGGATTTCAAGCTGTACTACAGGGCAATAGTAATAAAAACAGCATGGTACTGGCATAGAAACAGACCAGTTGATCAATAGAATTGAATTGAAGACCCAGAAATAAACCCACACACTTACAGTCACTTAATTTTTGACAAACAAGCCAAAACCATACAATGGAAAAAGGAAAGCATTGTTCAATAAATGGTGCTGGTCAAACTGGATGTCAACATGTACAAGAATGCAAATAGACCCATACTTATCACCCTGTACAAAACATAAGTCTAAGTGGACCACAGACATCAATATAAATCTGAACACACTAAAATTAATAGAAGAGAAAGTGGGGAAAAGCCTGGAACTCCTTGGCATGGATAGCAAACTTCCTGAACAGCTCAGGTGCTAAAACAAAAAAATCAATAAATGGGACCTTATGAAACTTAAATACTTCTCTAAGGCAAAGAACACTGTCCTTAGAACAAAATGGCAACCTACAGACTAGGAAAAGATCTTCACCAACCCAACATCTGACAAAGGGCTAATATCCAAAATATATAAAGAACTAAAGAAATTAAACAAAAAATCAAATAACCCAATTTAAAAATGGGGTTTAGGGCTAAACCAAGAATTCACAAAAGAGCAATCTCTAAAGGCAGGTAGGTACTTGAAGAAATGTACAACATCTTTTGTCATCTGGGAAATGCAACTTAAAACAACTCTTACATTCCATCTCACACCTGTCAGAATGGCTAAGGTCAAAAACTCAAATGATAGCACATGCTGGCAAAGATGTGGAAGAAGAGAAACACTCCCCCATTGCTGGTGGGAGTGCAAACTTGTACAATCACTTTGGAAATCAATCTGGAGATATCTTAGAAAATTGGGAGTAGTTCTACCTCAAGACCCAGCCATACCTCTCCTGACCATATATCCAAAGATTCTACAACAAGCCACAAGGACATTGCCTCAACAGTGTTCATAGCAGATTTTTTTGTAACAGCCAGAAACTGGAAACAACCTAGATGTCCTTCAACTGAAGAATGGATTAAAAAAACTGTGGTACATTTTACAATGGAATACTACACAGCTATCAGAAATAAGGAAATCATGCAATTTGAAACCAAATGGATGGATCTAGAAAAGCTCATCTTAAGTGAGCTGACCCTGTCCCAGAAAGATAAGCATGTATGTACTCTCTTTTTGTTCCTTTATTTTTTATTTCTTCAAATTACATCTCAAACAATATCTCCTCACAAACCCAGCCCTACAGAAGATCCTACAAGGAAAATTCCAACACAGAGAAGATAACTACACCCAAGAAAACACAGGAAATAGAAACCTCCACAACAACTAAACAAAAAGAAACACAAGACGGCTATACCAAAATAATGAGAAATAACAACCCCTGGTCACTAATATCCATCAACATCAATGGACTCTACTCGCCAATAAAAAGACACAGACTTACAGACTGGATCCATAAACAAGACCCATCTTTTTGCTGTATACAAGAAACGCACCTCACTATTGAAGATAAACACTACCTCAGAGTAAAGAGCTGGGAAAAGGTCTTCCAAGCAAATGGACCCAGGAAACAAGCTGGAGTAGCCACCCTAATATCAAACAAAATAGACTTCCAATTGAAGTTAATTAAAAAAGACAGAGAAGGACATTACATACTCATTAAAGGAAATAACCACCAAGAGGTCATCTCAATATTGAACATCTAGGCCCCAAATACAAAGCTACCTACATTTATAAAAGAAACACTTCTAAATCTTAAATCGCACATCGATCGAAACACTTTAATAGTGGGAGACTTCAACACCCCACTCACAACTATGGACAGATCATCAAGACAGAAGCCAAAAAGAGAAATAATGAGTCTAACAGAGATCATGAACCAAATGGACCTAACAGATCTCTACAGAACGTTTCACCCAAACACAAAAGAATACACCTTCTTCTCAGCACCTCACGGAACCTTCTCCAAAATCGACCATATAGTTGGACACAAAGATAGCCTCAACAGATACAAGAAAATTGAAATAACCCCTTGTATCTTATCAGACCACCATGGAATCAAGCTGGACTTCAATAGCAAAAGAATCAACAGAAAGTCTACACTCACATGGAAATTGAACAACTCTTTACTAGAGGACCACTGGGTCAGGGAAGAAATAAAGAAGGAAATCAAAGACTTCTTAAAATCCAACGAAAATGAAGACACAACATACCCAAACCTATGGGACACAATGAAAGCTGTGCTACGAGGAAAGTTCATAGCACTAAGTGCCTTCAAAAAGAAAATTGTGATAGCTCATATTAGCAAATTAACAGCTAAACAGGGTTAATTGGGAAAAAAAGAAGCAAACACTCCCAAGAAGAGCAGGAGTCAGGAGATCATCAAACTTAGGGCTGAAATCAACAATTTAGAAACAAAAAGAACTATACAAAGAATCAATGAAACCAAGAGTTGGTTCTTCGAGAAAATCAACAAAATAGACAGACCCTTAGCCAAATTAACTAAAAGACAGAGGGAGAAAACCCAAATCAACAAAATCAGAAATTAAAAGGGTGAAATAACAACAGACATTGAGGAAATCCAGAGAATATTTGGATCCTACTTTATAAATCTATACTCCACCAAATTTGAAAACTTAAGTGAAATGGACAATTTTCTTGATAGATTTCACCTACCAAAGCTCAATTAAGATCAGATAAACAGATTAAACAGCCCTATAACCCCTAAGGAAATAGAAACAGTCATTAAAAATCTCCCAACCAAAAAAAGCCCAGGGCCAGATGGCTTTAGCATGGAATTCTACCGGACCTTCAAAGAGGAGCTAACACCAATACTTTTCAAACTCTTTCACAAAATAGAATCTGAAAGAACATTGCCAAACTCATTGTATGAGGCCACGATCACTCTGATTCCTAAACCACACAAAGACCCAACAAAGAAAGAGAATTTCAGACCAATCTCCCTCATGAACATAGATGCAAAAATACTAGCAAACCAAATTCAAGAACACATCAAAAGTATCATACACCATGATCAAGTAGGCTTCATCCCAGAAATGCAGGGATGGTTCAACATACAAAAATCTATCAATGTCATTCACCATATAAACAAGATGAAAGAAAAAAACATGATAATCTCGCTAGATGCAGAAAAAGCATTTGACAAAACCAACACCCCTTCATGCTAAAAGTTCTGGAGAGAACGTGCATACAATGACCGTACCTAGAAATAATAAAGGCAATATACAGCAGGCCAGTGGCCAACATCAAAATAAATGGAGAGAATCTTGTAGCATTTCCTTTAAACTCAGGGACAAGACAAGGTTGTCCACTTTCACCATACCTCTTCAATATAGTACTTGAAGTTCTTGCTAGAGCAATAAAATATATATACTTAAAGGTTTGTTTAGTCACAAAATATCAAAATAATTTTTAATCCCAATGAAAGATATTACTTTTATATTGTCAAAAAAAAACAATTTGCTCAAATAAAAATATTACCTTCAACCATCTTACAGTGGAGGTTCTTCGATGCTTATCTTCTACTTGGAGTAGAATAGGGGGTGTTGTCAGTCACTGATATGTCTCGATATCAAAAAAAAGAAAAGAAAAGAAAATCTTAATTTAAGATAACATCTTTGAATGCCATATTCTGCAGAGCTCTTGGGGTGTTTGAAGATGCCCTATCCATCTCTTGTATTTAGATAAGCAAATGTTGCTTGTCTCTTAACAACGTGATTACTGGGTAGTTTAGAGAATATCTGTGATAGACTGTCATAGTAGCTAACAAAGTGACATGTTTGCATGTCGAGGAGTTTGTTTTACTTAACTATCCTAGACCGTTTTAGACGGTTGGTATCAAGAGGCCAGAGCTTCACATTTTATTTTTAAGTATCTCTAGGTATGATACCATTAGGAAGCGTTACCTTTAATTTTGTATCAATATACAAAGATCTATTCAATTGTGGTTAAATATACTCTTATTTATGTATCAATATACAAAGATCAATGCCTGTGTAGCCCAATACAATCTTAATATTACATTGAATTAGTGGCAAGCCTATCTCTTGGCATGAAAAAACCCCTTGCACCAATTGCAGACAGACTGCTGTCCAAAAAGGACAAAACTTGGTAGCAGGGAAGTTGACAGCCTAACTCTGCCAAGACAGGGTAGGTAAGTCCTTCATAATCCCTGCTCTACAACAAATGCCTGTCAGAGAAACAGGACCCAAAGGCTGAAGACTGATGCAGGAATGTATGGAGAGAAAATGGGAACTGTCCAGGCAGTCATTGGTATGTCCTTTCTTAGTTTTGGAAGCTGCAGGCCCTGCACTTCCTATATAAGCAGATATATTTATCCCTCTCAGGTCTCTGAGGTGGTTGAAGAATAGACAGCTAGAGTCTCATAGTTAAATTTTGAGTTGTTTAGGAATCAAGAGGGTGTTATAGATCTAAGAAGATTCTCTTAAAAGTGTGTTGCAAGTTAGTATGAATGTTGAGTCAGATATAGACCTTTAAACTCATGGAGATGGTTAGATAGTAGAATGTTAAAGTCAGGGGCCTAATATGTATAAACTGGACATTGGGAAGGTATACTGGGCCCTTTAACTCCCATAAATGTGGCATATTTATATCTGTTGTTTTGTATAATACTTACTGTTATAAGAGAAGGAGCCATCTGTTGGACTGAAAGGGAAACTTCTGGGGGGAAGAGGGTGGAAGGGCGGGATAGGAAGGGGGAATAGGGAGGGGTTTGTGACTGAGATGTAACTTGAAGAAAAAAAAATAAAGTATTTATAAAAAAAAAATACCTTCAAAAAAAAAGTTTTCTCCCAAAATTAGGATTAGGGCAGGGCTCTTTTCTTATCTTTCTAGAAGTTTAAAAGCATCCATTTACGAAATCCAGGAACAACTGTACAACTGAAACCTCAGAAGAAAACAGATCAGACACCAAAGAAGGCAAGTAGCCCAGACGATACAGCCTTGCAGACTTCCTCAATAGCTGTTTCCTCAAAAGTCTACAACCACAACTCAAAATCGCTAAGATTGTTCAGCTCCACCAACTGTTCCAGCCAGAACTTCAATAAAGCCCTGAAGTTCAGCTTCTGTCTATGAACTTCTTAGGACATTTAAATAGCTGAGCACAAAAGGACTGAGCATCAAATGATTCCATTAACGTGCTTAACCATTTTTCCATTCTTATTTGGGCCCCAAACAGGTTTACTACCTCCCAGATCAGCAGGAAGTAATTTTACGGGAGCTATGTCCCATCCCCAGAAGGTGGGGTGAGTGATTTCCCCCCCCCCTTGGTCATTTGATGGGTTATAGATACTTGTTATTTAGGGGAGAGGTTACAAGTTGTTAAGTGGTCTTGTTAAATAGGTTTAGGAGATTAGGCCCAGGGATTTCTCTCTTTTTCTTTTCTAAATCCTTCTTTCTCTCCTATGTAGGAGGAAAAGGCTAGAGAAAAAAATGGGATATAGCCATAATATAGGAATAATAAAGAAAAGAGGCAGATTATTGAATATACTCTTATATCTTTGTATATTGATACAAAATTAAGATTATTTTTGGCTAAATCAGTATTGATCTTTGTATATTGATACAAAATTAAGATTATATTTGGCTACATTGGTATTGATCTTTATATATTGATACAAAATTAAGGTTGACTCTTTTTAAGGTATTGTTCCTAGGTAATGCTTAAAAATGAAACATGAAGCTTTGGCTAATTGTAAGAAACTGTCATAAATTGTTTAGGAGAATCAAGAAATGCAAACTAATAGTCATTCAAGCATATCATTTTGTTAGGTACTAGGTTAGTCTATCAGTTATTTTCTAAGTTAATCAGAAATCATGTTGCTAAGAGACAAGCAACATTTGCTTATCTAAATATACAGAGATAGGTGGTCTTCAAAAACCTCAAGATACCTGTAGAATATGGCATTCAAAGATGTTTTCTTAACTTAAGATTTTTTTTTGTTATTAAGACATGTCACCTCCTGACAGCACCCCCTATTCTACACCAAGTAGATGATGAGCATCGAAGAATCTCCAATTGGAGATGGTTGAATTAGTGGCAAGCCTATCTCTTGGCAAGAAAAATCCTTTGCTTCAACTTTAGACAGCATGCTGTTCAAAAAGGACAAAACTTGGAAGCCGGTAAGTCGACAGCCTAGCTCTGCCAAGACAGAGTAGACAAGTCCTTCATAATTCCTGCTTTACAATCAATGTCTGTCAGAGAAACGGGGTCAAAAGGCTGAAGATCAGCCAGGTAGTGGTGGCGCACGCCTTTAATCCCAGCACTTGGGAGGCAGAGGCAGGCGGATCTTTGCAAGTTCGAGGCCAGCCTGGTCTACAAATTGAGTCCAGGATAGCCAGGGCTACACAGAGAAACCCTGTCTCGAAAAAAAAAAAAAAAGGCTGAAGATCGATGCTCTAATGTATGGAGAGAAATTGGGAACTGTCCAGACAGCCAGGCCAGTTGTCGGTTATATCTTAGTCTTGGAAGCTGCTGGCCCTGCACTTCCTGTATAATCAGATATATTTATCCTTCTCAGGTCTCTGATGTGGTTGAAGACTAGATAGTTATAGTCTCATATTAAATTTTGAGTTGTTTAGGAATTAAGAGGGTGTTCTGGATCTAAGAAGATGTTTTTAAGATGGTGATGCAAGTTAGGATGGAGGCTGAGTTGGATATAGAACTTTAAACTAATGGAGATGGATGCATAATAGAATGTTAAAGTCAGTTGCCAAATATGTATGGACTGGACATTGGGAATGTATGCTAAGCCTTATAATTTTCATAAATGCAGACTAATTATTTTTGTTGTTTTGTATTGTATTTGTTGTTATAAGAGAAAGAGCCATTTGTTAGACTGAAAAGGGGAATTGTTGGGGGGAGGGGGAAGAAGATGGAAGGGTAGGACCGGAGGGAAGAGTAGGGAGGGGATTGTGACTGACATGTAACTTAAAAAAATAAAATAAAATAAAAATAAAAATAAACCATAAAAAAATCAACTTTTCTTTTTATCTTTCAGAAGATAATCCTCATGATGAAATTCATACCCCAATACAAAGAACTACCAAAGTGTTTTATTCCTTCACAAAATGCTTGGTCTGCAACAGGAACATAAAGAAGATTCAAACATATGCAAACAAGGAGGAAACCCTTTGCCCAGAAATTGAGTCAGACATCCCTTCATCTTAGATTCCCTAGCCTATGATGCTATGAGAAACAGATCCTTATGGTTCAAGCAACTCAGTCTATGGGATTCCATTATTGCAGTAAATCAAGATGGCAAATCAGAGAGGAATGCCTGGAAACAACTAAATAACTTGGAATTTTAACAGTCACAGAGGCTTGTCCTCACTGTAGCTGATGGCCCTCTATTAATGAAGTCATTTGAGGAATTTGTTAAAGGGAAACTCACTTCTCTTCATTCTCCTCTTCTCCCCACCATGGTCTTACAACTTGAGTGAGATCCCAGAACATGTTTTAATGACACAGTTGCAAGGATAACACTTTTGGAGAAAGCTTATATGCCAAAAGTATTTCTAGGCTGTACAGTTTTATATCAGAAAAAATGCAGGCCCCATGAAGGAAAATAAACTCTGAAAACACTTTTTAACAAGTGTATACTCAGCATGAGTACATTCACCAAAGATGCAGGATTTAACTGATTCAAGAAGCTATGAGTGATTTTATTTAGTATTTGCATGGCTTTCCTGAAACCTGGATATACAAGTGAATAACACTAAATGAAGTTCAGATGAGAGTGGGGGAGGGGTGTAAAATGCAGGAGTACTAAGAATTTATTGAATAGCAATGAGAAAATTGGTGAATCATCTGCAACTCACCAATCTTTTGTCCTCTCTGCATTGTACAGAGACTTGATGCTTTCTTCTCTCCGGCCTTGAGATGTGCACTAATAGGAAGAAGGCTAACAAGGAGTGGAAAGTCCTTATGTGGCCTTTCCTTTAATCCAGTGCCCAGGATATTGGCAGAAGATACTATAGAGATATGGGCTCTCAAGATGTGAAGCAAATATAACATAAAACAAGGTCGGGTGAAAATTAGAATGATTTATTCTAATGGGCTCTTTTGCAAAGGATGATGGACCATGGGGATGAATACACCAAAACAAGGAAACAATCCACCAAAATACTCATTGATTTCTGCACCAAAGTGCCCTACAGGAAGGCTTCGAGTGAGACACAGGTATTACCAGACATGATATGTCTGGGACAAAGGAATCCCTAATTGATGGAGAATCTGTGGATTCATTAGGACGATTTGTGATGATGCAAATGTCTTCATGGAATGTTTCACCAGCATTCAAAAGAGATTTGTGTCTCTGGGGGTTTCAAGCCACTTGCTAAGGATGTTAAATTTTGGCTACCCAGAACATCAGTGATATTCACCTGTTGGAGAGCATCCTGATAAATACCAACAAATTCTGAATCAAGGCCATGTCGTGGCAATCTTTTTAGCACCCAGGCATTTACAGAGGTTGTGTCTCTATCTCTTTAGATATAATATTATCATTTTAACAGTTGACAGACTCCCTTCCCAGGATTTTTGATTTGTGGAGCTTGTAGAATGTTCAGTCTCATGTTAATGAGATCCAAGACTTCTTTGGCTACTTGCTAAAACCTAATTTTTACTTCCCATAAATAAACATCATAGGTGATATAAAACATCTATACCTGTAAGGCATAGATGTTGCTGTTGCTTTGTCTTGTTTCATTTCCTGAGACTCTGTAGCCCTGAGTTGGATTGAAATTTTGATTTTCCTGCCTCAGCCTTATGAGTCCTGGGATTGTACAACCATCCAAGGCTACACACATAAGTTTTTTTAATGTTTATTTATTACTTCAAGTTACATCTCCACCACAGTGCCCTCTTTCCACCCCTCCCAGTCCCACCCACCCATCCTCTACCCCCTCTCCCTTCTATACAACTCCTCCAGAGTAGGGTATCCCTACATGTCAGTCACCCTCCCCAGTTCAGCAGTCATATGAGGGCCCAGAGCTTCCTCATACACTAGGGGCCGACAAGGCAGCGCCACTAGGGCAAAGTGTCTCATTGACAGGTAACAAAGTCTATGTTCCTGTTCCTTTTGGTGCGTTGGTTGTAGTATAATTATCCTGTACTATATAGCTAAAATCCAATTATAAGTGAATAGATGCCATCTGCATCCTTCTGAATCTGGGATAGCTCACTCAGGATGAGCTTTTCTAGTTCCATCCATTTGGCTGCAAATTGCATGATTTCCTTGTTTCTGATGGCTGAGTAGTATTCCATTGTGTAGATTTACTGCAGGTTTTTTATCCATTCCTCAGTTGAGGGACATCTGGGTTATTTCCAGTTTCTAGCTATTACAAATAAGGCTGCTATGAACATAGATGAGGAAACGTCCTTGTGGTTTGGTGAGAAATCATTTGGATGTATACCCAGAAGTGGTATGGCTGGGTCTTGAGGTAGAGCTATTCCAAGTTTTCTAAAATATCGCCAGACTTATTTCCATAGTGGTTGTACAAATTTGCACTCCCATCTGCAATGGAGGAGTGTTTCCCTTCCCCACATAAGTTTTTTTTTTTTAAATAGCAAAACTGCCTGGTCATAATGAACAAAAAATAAAAAGAAATGAATTCAGAATAATATTAAGAGAAAACACTTATGTATAAGTACATAAAGAATGAATCAGTCAGGTGCTTGGCCATTGGCAGAATCACTATGATTATTAAGTCTCCATTACAGACTGATGTAGGTGTGTTATGTTCCATCTGAAGAGCAAGACTTTTTAAAAAATGAAACAGTAAAATTAACTCCCAAATTACATGGAAGTTTCTAATTCTAGGAGACTCAAAAGTATCCAACCTTCAAAACCACCTTTCATTCTTATGAAAAAGAACAGCATTAAGTATTAGGCTACAAGAATATTCAAATTCTGGCTTGTAGTTTGTACAGGAGTAGAGAGAATAATTCTCTCTTGTGTGTGCCTGTCATGAATATGACATCCCTGCTTCTTGTCCAATAAATTCAGTATCACTGCCCAATCTTAATTGCAATTTAGAAAGCCACGACTACAAATATCCACAGAGTCACTTGAGGATACACCACACTGAGGACAAGTAAACAAAGTGGTTGCTGTCAGACCTGGAAGCTCCCTCTCTATGCAAACAGTGAGTCAAAGCATCAAAGTCTTCCTCTGATACCTGAGAAGACACCAGAGACAGTTCTTTAGAATTCAGGCCAAGTCAATTCAGGAGTTTCCATTTTTTTCACTAGTATATTGTCAGGGTCTAGAATAGGACCTGCCACTTGACACATGCAGGTGTAGGACAAATGAATGCACAATTCTGTTTAACTGCTTGGGGAAGTCTGCAGAAGACATGTGAGACTCAAGGAATTTACATTAGTGACTGGATGCCAGTTCCATCAATTGTTGCCCTCCTGGAAGCTGCTGTTTAGCTTTGCTGTTCTTGAGGAAACTTGATTGGCATCTATCACATAACATGAAAACAGAACACTATTTTTTTCTACGGATTCCTAAATCAGAAAGGACCCAAAGAGTTTACATTGGTCTGATGAAAAGTATCATATTATGGTAGTGAACTCAGTGTTACTATGACAACATATCAGACATAACAAGTATTAAGAGGAAGCAAGATTCATTTTGGCTCGTAGTTTCAGAGGTTTTAGTCCATCATCCTGTGACCCTGTTGCCTGGGGACCTATGATGATAAATGCTTCACAGTGCAAGAACGTGGTCACCTAGAGGTGGCAGAGGAAAAAAGAGATAAGGTAAGGGGCAGGACTCCAGTACACCATTCAGGGACATGTCCTCAATGGACTACTTCCTCTGACTAAGTTCACCTCCCAAAGTCCTCACCATCCTCCAACCATGTTACCAGCTATGAAACGGGCCTTTAGGAAACTTGGTATTTGAGGAACATTTAAGATCCAAACACAACACTTAACTACCTTGCCTAAGAATCACATGGATTCTCTAACTCCAAACTCAGTCCAGGAAACTTTTGAGGAAAACATGATATCATGATACTGTGATCTGAAAATCAATGTAAAAGTCACCTGGTGTGTATGGAGGGGGTAAACTATGTTCGCAAAACGAGTTGTTTTATAACCCCATAAAGTCAGACTGCAGACAACTCATGGAATTTTTGTAAGTACAGACTCATTTTCTCTCAAAGTCAAAATATTCTCTACATGATAAAAGGCAAGTTGTTACTCCT
Source organism: Lophiomys imhausi (assembly GCA_907164525.1). Lineage (NCBI taxonomy): Eukaryota > Metazoa > Chordata > Mammalia > Rodentia > Muridae > Lophiomys > Lophiomys imhausi. Next base: position 544,018 of record CAJQZJ010032981.1, on the reverse strand, counting down.
ACCATGAAGAACAACACAGAGCCTATTGAACCTGTCTATGTCCTTCAGGCAACATTAAAGAATGAAATAGTGTAAAATGGGAACCCAATGGCCAGAAACCTGTGCTCACTCTGATTCTGACTACATCTTGTCTCCGATAATTTCCCAGGATTCCTTTCAGTTTCTCAGTCTCCTTTCACATCAATACCATTCTGCTTACATTAACCGCATTGATTTCTTACATTTGCATGCTGGAACCCTTGTTTGTAGAACCCTTGAAACTAGAGCACAGTAAAAAAGTGCAGTGATGATAAATCCACAATTGTAAACTGAATGTGTAAATAATATTGTGTGAAGGTAGCAAGATACAAAATGCTATGTACATACAAATTAGTGCAAGTTTTTAAAGTGTATAGAAAACAGGAGATTCATCAGACCATTAAGTGGTTTTCTCTGAAAATGCGAAACTAAAAGCTTTATCCTTTGCTTCCAATATCTTCTTCCAATTTTCTATAATGAATACCTAATTCGTTTATAATAGAAAATGCTTATCTTGCAAGAAAAATCAGGTTAGCAGGAAGATAATAAAATTTGAAAAGACTTCATATATTAGAAATTGTTAATGTTTTGTGTGCTAAGCTAGACTAAAATCCCTTCTAATAAAAAAATCTGTTAGAATAAACGAACCAATACAGAAACATTCCTTGAGTTCATTAAAAGTCACATGCAGGCTTTCTCTCTGGGGCTGCCTTTATTATTCTGCCTGCTCAGCTAATGGAAGTCACTGAACAGGACTATGTAAAAAGGAGCATAAAGGGTACCTTCAAATGGAACACTGGAATATGGAGTCTGGGTATATTAGTTTCCTATTGTGCTATAACAAATATCACAAACAATGCTTGGGATAATATGAATTTACTATCTTACACACACAAAAATTAGAGATCTATGGCAGGGGCTATCGGCATAGCTCAGAAGCAGAATGCTTGCCTTATATTCACAAGACCTAAACACACACACACACACCTAAAGCATCTGCGAATCTATTGGCAGTGCTGTGTCTTTTTTTTTTTTTTTTTTTTTTAGGGAACCTAAGAGAAACCTTTACATTTCCAGCTTCGGAGGCCTCCTGAATTCCTTGGTCTTGGTGCCTTCGTACCACTCAGACTCCTCTAGTCCTCTTGCATCCCTCTTATAAGGACCCAAATGATAACAGTTTATGGAATCAAATAATCCTGGCTAATCCCCTCATCCTGGAATCTTGAATTTACCTCTGTATAATCTCACTTGCTTTGTAAAACAATGTAGCATAGGTTTTAGAGATTAAGATGTGGAGTCTTTTCCAGGAGAGGAACTTTGTTCTATCATTCACATGTAGACTTTCCCAATCTCAGCTCAAATTTGGGACTCACTGAATTCTGGAATGGGGAAAGGTTAGGGAGCTAGTCCTTCTGGGGCAGTTCCCAATGGAAGTCCTCTATCTGGCCACTGTTCACATCTGCTGGTGTTCCTCCCAGCCTTCACAGGGGACTTCTTGATCCTACATTTTAAAAACAGACTTGTTGCTGATTTTTTTTTTCTCACCAATGGTCTCCTTGAAAATATTCAGGAAGAGTGGAAATTCTTAGTATTTGGGGTGGGGGAATCTCTGCTACTGGGCTGCCATGTCCTTTGTGATATCTACCACACATGACAATAGTTCATATTTATGTGGTGACCTCTCCCAATGAAAGATTTTATAGCTGCCTATGAGAGAAGTGAAATATAAGGTGTTGGTTATAATGCAACTGACGAGCATCTTCTGGGAGCAAATACGAGTAACAGCTAAATTCTATTTGAAGATTTACTTTTTTCTAATATCGACCATAGTCATAGTAGAGCAACAGAAAAATGCCCTTCTTGCTACTTTTCATAATATAGTACCATGAGTTAGATAGGCAAGATATTTGCATTTTATTTATTTTATTTTTAATAAGCTATTGTTTCACAAATCACACTTGTCTAACATTTCAGGATTACAGAATTTTTTTACAATACTTAGTATATACACTAATTAAATCAATTTAATAGTTCATTTTAATAATATTTTCTCTATTAATGTCTTTACTTGACCTCTATTATGTTCTTATTTTGTTCTCCCATTCATTCATTGACACTCACTTATCAGAAGAAACCGTAATGATAAATAAACATATGAAAAGGTTTTCTACATCTTTAACCTTCATGGAAATGCAAATCAAAACTCCATCTCATTTTAATTGGATTGGCTACTATCAAAAAAACATGAAATACCAAATATTGGCAAGAATACATGTGATGCAGCCACTGTGGAAACCACTAAAGTGGTTCCTCAAAGACCAAAAGCACATTTACCATATAATCCAGTTATACCAGACTTAGGTGTATACCTGTAGGACCAAAGTCAACAAACACTAGCCATACATGTACATTGAGGTTTATTGTGGCACTATCTGTGAAAACCAAATCAGAGAGTCATCATAGGTACCTATCCACAGATGAATGGATAAAATAAATAAATACACATGGAGTATTATCTAGCCATTAAGAATAAAATAATGTCATTCATAGGAAATAAATAATAGAACCAGAGACATAACATTAAGTGAAATAAGTAGACTTAGACAGACAGTATCACATATTCTCTCTCCTATGTAGATTTCTTTAAGGCATGAAAGAAGAAAGGGTGAGGGGGTAAGTTTGAATAATGGGGGAAGTCTGTTGTATTGTGCAATTAAAATACACTAATAAAAAGGAAAGCTTTGGGTCTGATTAATATGCACAGTGGGAATGTTATACCACCATTGTATAGGGGAATTTTGTTATAGCATAAGCTAAATGAATGTTTTCTATCTGAAGAAATCTCTCTCTATTCTCTGTGGGAAAGGTTTCATTTATTTTTGAAGACACATCTGATGACTAAAAGAAAGTTCCTCCATGCTTATAAACATGATGTCAAGTATGCTGTCAATAGCAGCAACCTCTACAACTTACACAAAATAAAGCAAGAGTAGTCATGGCTTTGGATGCTTGCTGAACTCATATTAGCTGAAAACACACACACACACACACACACACACTCACACACACACATGCTGAACACTCAGAAGGATGGTTATGTTTCTAGGTAAAAACTAAAAAGTCCTACTGCCAGGAAAACTTAAAAGGCCTTCACAACCATAGATGAGCATTCATCTACAAACATGAAAAGCACACGTGTCAGTCCACTTCCATCTGGAAGGGATGGAGCTAGTTTCTGTCTCTAATGTTCTGTGTGAATCAGAAAACTGAGCAGAGGGGAAGTATACTGCACGAGTAGAAAATGCAAAGATCCAAAAAGATTTCTCATATTCTCATCTGCCAGTCTTTCATTTTCCTCTGGAACAGGAATTGCTGAACTCTCACACAGCTTTGGAGAAAAGATAAAAGCAATCAGGAAATAAAGCAGATGCTGGAAGGCAAGGATAAAACTGCATGTACTGGAGCTGTGTATAAGTGTGGAACCTGTGTTATGAATTATGACACAGTTGTTTAAAACAGAGTGGTCCAAACATAAATCCCCAGGTCACATACCCTTAGATGCTCTGCAAGTTGTTGTATAAAAGTAGAATTCAGGGGATGCCAAACATGATGGCATGCACTTTTCATCCCATCACTCAGGAGACAGAGGCTAGCCAATATCTGTGAGTTTGTGGCCACCCTGGTGTACATAGGGAGCTGCTGGCCAGCCAGGCCTACATAGGGAGCCCATAGTGGGGAGCATGGGGGACAGGACACAAGGCTTGAGACATTTTTTCAATATGACTGTTACAATCCCTCAACTTAACTATAAAGCTTTCTTTTCTGAGGGAAAGACAGATTTCACAGATTGGAAGTAGGTTAACAGGTTAAATAATGTAAACTGTCAGAAAGTGTTTACTATCACGCTGACTCTGAACACACAGTGATGATGAAAGGAATAGTAGAAGGCTGCCAAGGTTCTGAAAACTAATTAGAGACTTTATTTACATAAAATGTTACCTACCTAAGCAAAAGCCTGACAAAGTGACTGTTGTGGAGTGGTGTGCATTCTGTTTAAATGCACTGCTCACAGAAAGATGAGTTCAGGGATAAATAATACACAAGTCACACACACTGGGGTTTCATGACTTCTTTGCTGTCAAAGTATCATGACTGTGGTGAATTCAGTTTTACTGAGGAAAGTGATTTTCTATGGCTGGTGAGGGGGAAAATGGGAGAAGAATCATTCAGAGGACAGAGTAATTACACCACAGGAGCATCCAGGGTCAGAAGCAATAAGCCAATATCTGAAATAAAATAGATTATTTTTTCTCTTGTGCAAAACCTTGAAGGAAGCATACAAATGCTTCTTTCAAGTCCATTGTTTCTTTATCACCTTCTCACAGAGGTGTGTTGGCAACAATTTAATTATGATCATTTTTCCCTCCCTATTCATCCCATTGATGTTGCCCTGGGCCTTCAACTTATGACCTGGAGTTGCTCAAGGTAAAATCCCATCTCATGTTCTCATGTTCATCACCGTTCTCCCTGGAGGACATGAGGTTAAGTGATACACAGAGCAGGGGGCAGGGTAGTGGTAAGTCAGTAAAAACAGGAAACCATGCAGCAAAGTCTGGTTGAGAATCGTTTCATGAAGACATCTGTCCTCACTAGGTATCCGACTTCCCCCAACCCATCTGACTCTGAGCTGTGGGGTAATATCCTGAGCATGTCACAGAGGTTTCATCTAAAACCAGACAGAGAAGACACATCTGGAGCAACAGGGAGCCAGAGCTGTAGACTGGCACAGAGGACAAAGGACAAAACACTGACATTGACTGCACCCATCAATTTGAAACTACTAAAGATCTATAAGGAAGAGACCACTGGGCCAGCAGCCATGACATACAGAGCTTGAGAAAGTAAAGCAGCTACTCAGAGATGTACCAACTCACAGCCAGCGGCAGTCACAAGCCTGGAAAACTGCAGATTCCATCCACTCAACTGCTCAAGAAGAAGGGCACAGTACCCACTATGCCACTGGGGCAGGTCAGTGGCTATCCAGAGCATGCCCTCTGACCCTTGAGAATTTAAGGATCCTGCTTCAGTCTCAACACTCCCACTTTGGACTGGAGAGATGGCTCGGCTTGGTAGTTAAAAACAAACAAATGAGCAAACAAGCCCAAAACAAAAACCTAACTGCTGTTTCAGAGGACCTGGATTTGATTCCCAGTACCCACATGAAGGTTCTCAACCATAACTCTAGTCCCAGAGGATCTGAAGCCCTCTTCTGACCTACATGGGCACTACATGTAGGTGGTTCACAGACCTACATCCAGGCAAAACATCCACACATGTGAAAATAAATACATTTTTAAAACTATCTGTCTTGGGATTATCATGGGAGTCATTTTTACACAGTGCTGGGAATTTATTCCAGGACTGTTGGAGGAAGGTCTTGTACCTCTCTTTCTGAGGAACTCTCTAATTGGATAATAAAAGTCACTGATGGCCATTTAGCTGGGCAGAGAGAGAATAGGAAGTCAGAACTTCCTGGTACTAACTAAGGAATCCTGGCAAGAGACATAGGAAGCTCTGTCTTCCCACCAGGACTCAGGAGCATCAGGACTCTGAAGGCATAGCAAGCCTTATGGCGTATTGAGAATAGTTGGTCAGTTTAATTTAGATTAGCTAATTAAGAGTCAGCGAAGGCCTAAACATTGAAACATTAAAAGGTCTTGGTATATTTAATTATTGGCATAAGGCTGCCACAGATTTCAAGCCTCCAGCTGAGGTGAGTCAGGCAAGCCAGGCCTGCTGGCTTCCTGCTAGGACACTGGCTGCTCCGGCAGCCTGATATAACAGTTTATACTTATTAATAAATACATTAGTTAGCAGAGTTCCAGTTTCAGGGGTGGTGAAGGCTACCCTTTGCCCAGGGCTTTATCCCCAGGACAGGTCAGGCCACCAGTTAAGGGGAGCCAGGCCCTCCAGGCCTACAGGCTTCCCGTCAAGTCACTTTTGGCCTCTCCACTGGCCTAATATAACAGTTTATTGTTATTAGTAAATATGTTTGTTAACTAAGTTTCAGTTTCACAGGGATTTATGCATATAAGGCAAACCCTCTACCAACTGAACCACATCCACAGCCTCTTGCACTTGAGATGGAAAAGAAATAAATAATTTAATTAATTAGTCTAAAAAAATACTTTACCTGTGACTTAATTGTAGTATTCAGATTTCCACTGTGATAAACTTTGGTGTTAAACAGTAAACTGTGTTCCAAGCTTCCTGTGCAAACAGGGAAACCCAGAAACAAAGAACATTTGGGATGCCCAAGGAAGCTCAGCAAGGAACACATTTCCAAGGTACCAAACAACAGCTTGAGGAAACTCACTATGTGGAAAAGTGAAATGACTCATGGAGCTATTTGAGGTTACTCCAACTTAAAGTATGAAAGACACAGCATCTGAGATCTGAGGCCCTCGTTGAAGACAAGTATCTGAGAAATTGATCTGAGTAGATGTGTACAAAGCCCTTTAACACCAACATCAGTCAGGGTTTCAAGCCCATGACCCTGTGTCCCCAAGTCTACATCACAGATTCTGACATGCATTTCCACTTGGCTAAGTCAGTCACTCTGCATCCACAGGAGGAATGACCCATCAAACAGATCCTCTACCCTTCTCTCTCTCTGTGTCTATTTCTGGCGGAGATGAAAACCAAGATGATTGTAAACAGCCTGACAGCTCTTTTAAGACAAAGAAAATGATTCTTAGCTGGTTAAAGAATTAAAAATAACTCATGCAGAAAGCACAAACATTTCAGAAAACAAAATTAGGAAAACACATTGTGAGACAACAAGCTATTACTGTATATAAAATGTAGGCTGTGGTTTTATATGCCTTTTACAAATTATTTTTACCTCTAATAGACTCACGTAGTCCCATAGAGCTGCCTACTATCCTTAGTCCTTCCAAATACCACTATTTTAAACAAAGTTTTCTTTTTGTTGAGAAGTTGACATGTCTTGTTAAGAATCATCATCATAAAAATGTCATCCTGCTCATTCCTGAGATGCCCCCAATTCCAGTTGTCTCTCTCAATACTCTCTCCCTCCATATACCTGATCCCTCCTGTTCCTGTCTCCCCCACCCCTTTCAAGTGCAATGTGTATTTTATTTCACCTTTCCAGGGAGATCTATATGCCTCTCCATTCCTACTTGAACCTTCCTAGTTACTTAGCTTCTCTGGGTCTGTCGATTTGTAGCATGGTTATTCTTTACTTTACAGCTAATATTCACTTATAAGTGAGTACATACCACATTTGTCTTGCTTAGTCTGTGTTACATCACTCAGATGACTTTTTCTAGTTCTATCCATTTGCCTGCAAATTTCATGATGTCATTGTTTTTAACAGCTGAGTAATAGCTAGAAACCTAGTGCAACGGAACTCCCAGGAATCGATGGGGATGAACCTAGCTAAGACTCCTAGCAATAGGAGATATGCAACCTGAGCAGCCATCTCCTCTAAACCAGGTAAGACTTCCAGTTTGGGATACCAACCCAGTCACATAACCTTCGACCTACAATTTGCTCTGTCTGAAAGATGTGTTGCAGTAAAGGTGGTAGAAAATTTATGGGAGTGACCAACCAATGACTGGTCCAGCCTCAGACCCATGCCAAGAGTGGGTACCCATGCTGGCACTCTCTAGAGGGCAAGGGCCTACAAGCTGGATAGCCCAGAGACCTAAGATAGAACCAAACATGTCTGGCAAAAAAATGTCAAAGAACTGATGCCTATTGATATTCTCCTATACTCATAGATTGGTGCCTAGCCCAATTATCAACTGATGGAAATAGACGCAGAGACCCATAACTCAACATCAGTTGATGCGCCAAGAATCCTACAGAAGAGGAGGAGGACAGATTATACTAGCCAGAGGGGTCAAGAACATCACAAGAAAACCCACAGAATCAACTAACCTGGACTCATAGGGGCTCACAGAGACTGAAACAGCAATCAGAGAGCCTGCACAGGACTGATCTACATGTATTACAGTTGTGTGGCTTGGTCTTCTAGTGGGACTCCTAACAGTGGGAGCAGGGGCTGTCTCTGACTCTTTTGCTAGATTTTAGGACTCTTTTCCTCCTACTTGCTGCAACTTGATATGCCATGTTTGGTTGATAACAGTGGGAAATCTGCACTATTCTAAAGAGAAATTGGAGAAGGATTGAATGAGGGTTGGAAGTGGTTGGGAGGGACTGGGAGAAGAGAGAGGGAAAACTGAGGTCGGGATGTAAATAATAATACTTCCAGAAAATATCGTCTTGTAATATTTGATATTTTATTAAAGACAGAGAGAGAAGATCTCAGCACATAGGAAGCTAATTCAGGATGGCTGCTGTGAGTTAGGGGCCAACTTCGGCTCTATAGTGAGATATCTTATCACAAAACAACTAAAGAGCAAACAGAATACAGCTTGAGATTGAGTGCAGATGAATTCCAACCCAATTAGCTTTATAAATTGATAGAACTTTGCATTTCAGCACCAGGTGATTCTATTTAATTTGTCAGTTTATTGTCTCCAGTCTTAGTTCAGAGCTTTCACATTCTGATGAGTTACAGAGTTTTAATTGAGTGGATAAACACTCATCTAGAAAAGTGGCTGTGTTCAAACTTCTCAGACCACTGTGGTAACATTAAGCTTCCCAGGTGTGACAGAAGTACAGTATTCTGTCTCTGGTATTTTATAGTGTTTATGGCAGAAGTCGAAAACAAGCTGCAATAGCACCCAAGCCTGCATGTAGCCTTTCTTTTTCTCATCTTTACTTTGACTCTCATCAGAGAGAGAGTTTATTTCATCTTTCCTCTCCCCACACAACCTCTGCCAGGATAACTTTTCTTTGTTAATATCAAATGAAGAATTCCATATGTCTTCACATTGCTGAAGGGTAGGAAGCAGGGAGGTGAATAGCTACCTACTCTCCTATTCTTCTCTCAGTGGCTTCTACCATATACTCGAACCAACCAACCTTCTGCCAGCACCTGTTCACCTCTGCTGTCATTTATTGGTTCAAAGGACCATGCAGTGTGACTCTGATCTAAAGGATGTATCTTTGTTGGAACTTTCCCAGATTTTGCAATATAAGTCCTACAACTCGGTTCCATAATAACTTTCTCCCCTTCGCTCACCAGAGGTACTTGAAATAAAATTCGTTCAGTAAATATTAGAATAAAAATGATCAAAATCAATATCAGCAAATTCCATAGACACCCAAGTGGTTAAACATTGCCTGTAATTTGGCCTAATGATCTAGAGGTAGAAAGTGATATTTGAAGAAAGAGGAGAAAAAAAGCATCCAACAAAGGAGGAAAAATATTGAGTGGATAGAAAATACAGGGAGGAAAAACAAAAGCAAGGAGGAAAAGACAGTGCTACCCATAACTCCACTCTCTTGGGTACAGCTCAAGGTTTGCCACAGAAGGAAAAAGAGTTGTCTACCCATATCCATACAAGTAACATTATATGGACCAAGCAAGTTGAACTTGTACACACACGCATGCAGGCAGGCATGCAACAACAATTAAAAATGCGGAAATAAATTGGAAAAAAGTGCAAGGGGCACATGATAGAGTTTGGAGGGAAGAAAGGGGAAGAGAAAGTGATGTAATTGTAATTTCAAAAAAATGTATTTTAAAAAGCTGTCATGTTAGAATAACAACAGATGCTGAGAAGGAGGAAGCAATAGTCAGAGCTTTTCCCAGGAGGTAACAATGCCATGCAATCACTTGGAACAAGAGCAAGGACATCCCCCATATTTCAGGCAATTCTATTAATGAAAGTCCTGCTGGATTGAGTGCGCAAGACCACCTACACATCATTAATATGTTCTAATATCATCATCTTCTAAGTCAACAGTTCTAGTGACATAAGAATCTTAGTTTCATTATTTTAGCTCATTCCCAATATTTAATAACAGGAGACATTTTGAGAGCACTAACAGGGTTACTTGTCAGGAACTCCTTTTACAGAAGGCTAAAAACAAGCCAGGAGTGACACTTGAAATTGATCATCCTTTTAGCCATTCTGTCAGACTTCCGAAAATTAATGAGTGAGCTGCAGGAGGGAAGTGGATTTACCAGAACATCGCGCAAATCTGCTGATCTCAACTCGCTGAAATTCTGCTTACCTAATGCAAAGCTTTAAGCACCTCTCTTCTGCACAGTGCTTACATTCTACCCAAGTCTTCTCAGTTTCCTTCATATGACATTACTCCCTCCTCAGGCAAGTTGCAGCAAAATGTGAAAGAAATCACAAATCTCAGCCTCTCTGTTGATGGAAACACCATGAGAGATCCTGCTCAGCCTTGAACTACAAAATCCCTGTGCTTGTATAAAAGTAAAGATTCGGAGTGCATATACCATGTATTCAGCAATATCAGCTGGGTGTAGTATACAGAGAACTATGAGACACTAGAGATACAGTAAGAAGGTTACTTTGGTAAAAAGATAGCTTCACAAGGAACATGATCTGTAGGAAAGGTAGGATCCTGCTCTCTGCAGGAATGGCCTCTGCCATTTTCCTAGATAGCTATACAATGATGATGTCCTGCCCCTGAGTACTGTAGTATAACCAAAAGAAAAACATACAGAAACCCAAAACTTTAAGGGTATCAGGTGATACAATTACCACGGTGATTGTCAAGTCAGCATAACTGAATAATAAACTCCCTATACATATTTTTTGCCCTGAACCTCCCTTCACTTTTCAGGGCCCTGTGTAAGCATCCTCAGCCCCAAGCTATCACAGACTGCACAGCACCTATAGGGCCTCTGAGGAAACTGCCCTGGCTTGCATTTATAGACATTTCTTCCTCCTCAAATCAGTTAGGAGGGAGTTTAGGCTTCTGTTTCAACTCCTCTTTCAGAGGACAATATTTACAATTTTAAGAATTTCATGGCCCACGAAATCAGCTAATCACGGCTCAAAGAGGTTCACAGAGACTGAAGTGGCGAGCACAGGGCCTTCATGAGTCTGTACCAGGTCCTCTGTGTATATATTCTGGTTGTTAACTTGGTGATTTTGTAGGACTCCTAACAGTGGGAGCTGGTGTGTCTCTGACTTTTTTGCTTGTTCTTTGAACTCTTTTCCTCCTTTTGCGTTGCCTCCTATTGGTTACCTTGATATGAGGCATTTTGCTTTGTCGGTTTGTTTGCATCTGTTTCGTTGTTTTCTCTTGGAGGCCTTCTACTTTTTGAAGAGAGAAGGGCGTAGTGGATCTGGGGGAGAGGGGAGCTGGGAGAAACTGGAAGGAGGGGAAATTGTAGTCGGGGTCTATAGAATAAGAGGAGAACCTATTTTCAATTTAAAAATAAATTTTTTTTTCCTCTCCCAAGGCTCAGGGGTCTTTATGGAAAGGGGAACAGAAAATTGTAAAGAGGCAGTGGATGACTTCAAAAAACCGTGTTTTCTGAACACAGAAGAGCTGTTCTGTACAAGACTGAGAGCTTTAGCTAGACAAAAATCCCACCATGGAGCAGGGAAATGGGCAGGAAACTCCACCCTTAGCTGAGGAGTGATTGACATTTGATAGTTAATAGAAGAGGGAAAGACATTTTTCTTTAATGGTATGACACCTGGTAAGTAAACTACACTTCAGGACAGGTTCACATCCAAGAATAGTTGGTACCTTTTTGTAAAAACTTTAAATATAAAAAATAAAAACAAGCGAACAAACAAAAACCTTTAAATATCTGTACTTAACCCGTACTTTGAATTAATTAGATCCCATGGCTTGTCCTGGGTCAATAACTACTAAACAACATTACCTTCACTTAAAAATGGAATCATATTCTTTGTTTGTTTATTTATCATATTCTTAAAAATACTCTTAAACATTCAAAAATCAAACAAGATTATCAGGTCTACTATTGTTCTCCTTGTTTAGCTGGTGTTTAGGCAATGATAATTGGTGATATTTTGTGGCTATAGCTTTTAATATTCCAAAGAGGCACGATATCATAACAAACTTCTTGATTCCCTGGCTCTTAGAATCCTTCTGTTCCACTTTTGCAAAGATCTTTGATCCTTAGATGTGGGCATTATAACATAAATATGTTAGTTATTAGGATGAAGTTTCACAACTCTGCATTTTCAATGGTTGTGGTTTTCTTTAATGACCTACATCTGATGCAAAGACACATTTCCTTGACATTACAAGATAGACAATGGAAAGATCACATAAGAATTCAACCCTACACAAAGAACTACAGGCAACTGAGGAATGCTGAGAGCAGGAGAAACAATCTTCCCCAGGGAAGACCAATTGGTTATCTAATACCCAATGATAAGCCCTGAAAACATACATATGAATAACATTATACAAACTGGACAGATTACATTTATGTACTTGGGGATATATGTGAATATATAAATATTAGGAATACATATGAATATATATTTATATGTAACAACAGTTAATGAAAAAAGAGGACATGTATTTGAAAGAAGTCAAGTGTGTGTATAATATATGGAAGGGTTTAGAGGGAGAAAAGGGCAGGGCAGAAATGATCCAATTACATTATAAGCTCAAAAAAATAAAAGAAGTATCTTTTAAACACATAAAAAATTAACCAAGGACATGCTCCCATTAACTCCAGAGAAGTTAGGAATTAGAGTAAGTCATTGACCAGGAACTGGTCAGAGGAGATTAGACATGAACCACTTCCTGAGATGTTTGGTTAGGAAGTAGAAACAGTGAGAAGTTGGGACTCAAAAGCAGCGTGCATTCCAAATGATGAGAAGATCATGTGCAAAATCAGGAGGAATGAGCAAGTTGGAAGCTATAAATGAAACGAAGCAGTGCTAATTTTTTAAAAGATGCTTTGGCAATTGATTTTAATGGCTGTTGGTTTAAACTTCTTTTCTTACATTCTAAAATATAATACTGCTATGTTTAAACCCAGACAGTGGTACAAATCCAAAAAAAAAAAAAAAAGGAATGCATTGTCACCATGCCTCCATTGTCTTCAAAGTGGATGGAAATTGAACAAATAAAAAAAAATTGCCATCCACTTTTCCTAATGCTCTACACTAGGTGTGAGCTGCTGCAGATATGAGAGGGGAGGGAGGGAATGACAGCAGGCTTATGTATGCATGACTGCCATTGGAATCAGATGCTTCATTTATGGACACATAGCACATCAAAGAACAAATCCATGTACTTACTGTAGTGACTGGCGATTTCTGACTATTCATTAAAAGGATATTTGGCTTTTTCCAATGTAACCTTCATATTCTTTGTGAAGAAATAGCCCATCAGGCCATTTTCTTATAAATTATACAGCTCCCTATTTATTCTTCAAGAACATATGCCTTGCTTTATATAAAAAAAAACTGTTTAAAGGTGCCTATGGCCTAGGGATTGTAGCTAAAATACTGGAATCACACTAGTGAGAGAGGAAAAAAACTAAATTAAACTCTGAAAGGGAAGCTACCCAAGTTAATACTTCCCTTGTGCCCCAGTGAAACTCCCTCTGACAAGCAGGGCTAAAAATGTGTTACCATAATTGCTTCTTTCCTCAGCATTGCTGAGCAATTGCTTTGCAACTCTGCCCTCCTGGCGTACAATACATAGAGTTATCATGATATGATCCCCAAATGATGCCTAGACCCAAAGAGCAATGTTTTATAAATCCTGCAGTCAAGAAGAATGGGAAAGATTAGCCAGAGAAGTAATTCTGTTTTCAGTGTAGCAGCATCATAGGCTTTCATCCAGAAAGAAGAGAAATGTACCCAGAATACAATCACAGCTTGTACTTGGCTTTATCTATCCTCTCTAGACAGTAGCCCACATAGCCAAAGACAGCCCATCTGCATGCTTGGGCTTCTCAGCATCTGTTCCCATCAAATGGCAGAACACATGAGATGTCTTACACAGTCAGAGAAATGATTTCTATCTTCAGGTTATCCCTAAAAGAATGTATCCATCCTCCCTGGCATCAGTTTTAAAAGAGAACAGGTGGACTTTGAAACTCCCATAGGTTCCTCACCTTTAATAAAGTGAGTATATAATATAATATTGCTTCTCTATTTCTTTTTAAAGTTGCAATTATGTGTGGATAAATGTGGTTGTAGGGGAGTATGGTTGACACAGCACAAGTTTGGCACTCAGAGGATTACTTTGTGGAGTTATTCTTTCTCTCAACCTGAGAACTGGGGATTGACAAGCTATCGTGGCAAGCACCTTTATCCACCAAGCCATTTCACCAGCCTCTGCACTTCTATTTCTTGAATTCTTCCTGACTCTGTATATACTTCAGGTAGGCACATACTCTAAAAATCAGAAAGGTTTTTAAAGCTTTCTGTGATAAACGTTTCCCCCTTTTGCCTTAAAACAACTTCTTTAACTGATCTTTGTAATGCTCAAATGCTTGAAAAAAAAAGCGGGGGGAGGTATTTGGATTGGCCAGCTTACAAATTTTCAGGGTCTGACCTCCAGATGTTATTGCCACCTAACTGGGGCTTACATTTGAGGAATTACAGGGCATCTACCAATCCCACAGGATTAGAGGTTTGGTGAGGGCTTCTGAATCCTTTTATTGGAAAAATTGACCAAAGTTCCCACTCCAGAGTATAACTTCTTAATATCTAGAGATGAACTGGGTAGCTCCTGCTTTGAACAGTTCTAACCTAACTTGCCAACGAAAACCAATTGACCACAATCTTTTCTCTGTTCTCTCTATTCTCTGTAGCTGTCAAGTCCTCCCAAAAGCTATTGGAACATCTTACTGGGAATTTTTCTTTGCTTTCTATGGCTGCTCAAATAACATTAAACTCCAGAAAAGGAGATTTGGAATAGATCAGATAACATGGTAAACATTAGGAAATTGTTTGAGAGAAAAGTACTGCAATCATATCAAAAAATCACCAGGAGTTTCCAACATAATTATTTTTATTCTCAAGTCAAACTGGCAACAACTGAATATTGGGTCGTGTGTATATGAGCCCATGTATTCTCAATGGGATTGACACTTCAGTTTGCATCATATTTGCTCAACTGGTGGACTTACAATTTTTTTTCTTAACCTTAGAGAAACTTAAATTATAGTAGTTCCCACCCTGAGAGAATATCTATGAACCCTTAATCGCCCAAAATCTACTATTTTCCAAGTTATTCTTAGGTTAAGAAAGAAAAAATATCCTATTGTTAAAAGGACACATAGCTAACATTTTCCCCTTCCTGAAATATCCTATTCTATTCAATTATTGAACAAAAAGATAACAATCCCTTGTGGCTCCGATATATGGATGATCCTTTTCACTAATGTTCGGCTTCCTCTTGTTGCTGGTTCAGCTTATCTCTCTTGTTTGACGGTGGATAGACCCACTGCTTTGACTTATTCCATTAATTATATAACAAAGGCTAACCCACCAATGTCAATCTTGGCTATAATTCATCATGTTGCCAATATGTCTGCCATGATTGATGGGACATTACCCTAACAGGGTCTCTGACTTCTGTTACGGTCACATTTTTGTCTCAAAGCAACATCAGGAATGAATCGCTCAGGTATGGTACTGTTTATCTCTGGATTAAAACAGATGAGGAACTGGCCTACATCCATAGAGCAGTGGGAAACTAGGACTAGTGTTTTTAAGGTCCCAAATAGTGTGCTGAAGCGAGCATAACCTGAAGAAAGAACCCAAATTTAGACCTTTGGTTGAGTGTTAGAATGTATCATTCGTGTTTGAAACCATAGCCCTGAAAAACAAATTTCAACCACTAAATCTCAGATGATGTAAACAAACCCATTAAAGTAACCTTAAATTTTTAGCAAAGTTAGCAATAAGTAAGGGAGTTTTATAGCTTTTTTTTTTAGATGGGTGGTCTACTCTTGCTGTTGTTAATAATAGGCAATCTTGGAGACATGATTAAAATCCTAACCCTAGGTCAATAAACACAATATGCTTGATTTCAAGCTTTTCCTTGAGGCAAACCTGACAACTCCGATACAGACAGAAGCAGGGAAGTCAATTCTAGGAGAAATGCAAGTAACCCATGTATCTACTTCCTCTTGGTCATCTCCTTTTAATCAATAAAAAAAAACACTGAGTCTCCAGATTCTATTGAATTAGGTTTACAATGCTTTTTTTTTTCTTTTCCTCTTTTTTTTTTTTTGTTTTTGTTTTCGTTTTTGTTCTCACCTGTCGCTAAGAAAAATCATTCATGGCATCCTGGATCTGAACTAGTGGAGACTGCATGAATCTAAAAGGTAAAAAAAAAAACACTCCCTCCCCAGGGAGGCTGCCAGCTGTCTCATTGATTCAGCTCTGCTCTTGGCTGATTTGGAGGCTACCCTGGCATCCAATCCAGAGAGTGTCTTATAATAAGGCACAACAATGCAAATGGTTACCAAGGAGAAACAGAACATCTGGTCTGGAACAAAAGCAAGTCCATTGCTAAGAAGCTGCCTGGCCGTCATCGTTCAAGCGTGAATATGCCTGGTCCTGTCACCTGAAAGAGACCTTTGGAGCCAAATGAGAGGAGATAAAACAGAACCACAAGGAAAAGAAACCCCAAGGAAGAAATCATGTGTTATTTTGTCCTAGCTTTTGCCTAAATGTAGAATGATTTCCAAGCAGCCTTCTGGACCTTTAGCTTTTCAAAAACTGAAATTTTAAATCAGCAGAGATGCACTGGTTTGTGTCTTTTCATTCTGTGATGTGAGATTTGTGGGGTTTCCATTTGTTTAGCTTTGTCTGGATGGCTAAAGCTTCCTTTGCCGTCCTGCTGTTATAAGCAGAGCTAATGACTGGCATGTATTTTGTAGAACTATTTTAATTGCCAAGAACCTACTGACGCAAACAGCCGCTCAGAGGCCAGTGAGAAGTGACATGAGCAATATGCACCCGCCATACGCCTTCTCTCAAGTTGAATACCTACACTGGTCGGAGGAGGCTCTGTGGATATCCAGGTTGCTTTTTTAAGCTTATTCTTGCTTTTGTTGCTGTAAGTACTGAGCAACGCCTTCAGAAAAGGAAAATCTGACTTCCAATTGCCTTAAAGTGCAGATTAATAGGGGAGAAAAAGGCTTTCCCTGTTGACAAAGCCCCAGTCAAAGTGAGAGGCCATTATACTCTACATAAGGTTTGTGCATTTCCTTTCTTTCCAGAGCCATCTGTCTGAATTTAATTCACTGATAATTTTATCAGTCTCCCCATGCTTTGCCTGAAACCTCTTCATTGCATTTTTCATTCTACCCACATGTTAACTCTTTGAATGACAGTCTCAATGCCTTTAGAATTTTGATGAAGACACACATTCTTCCTGAAGGGACCATGCCACAGGCAGCTCTTTTCCATCTCCCTGCTACACCCGCAGTTGATCTTTTGAAAAAAAGTTGTGCTTGTCCCAGGCAAGCTGATCTATTTGCAAAACTGTATCCATACCATTGCTGAGGAAGATGCCTACAGTGCACCATCCCAGCCACATGAAAGACCACTTATATGCCTTTTGGAAACAAGTTATTAGAGTATATTTTATAGGAATAGCACCTATTTTCCTACCAAAGTAGCCCATTTAATACTATCCTTAAGAAAATCAAGGTTATCCAAGACTAGTAAGCCATTTAAAAATTAGCTGTTTCATTCTAAGTGAGCTAACCCAGACTCAGAAGGATACACATGGCATCTATTCACTTATAATCGGATTTTAGCTATATAGTACAGGATAACTATACTACAACCAACACACCAAAGGAACAGGAACATAGACTTTTTCTTCCTGTCAATGAGACGTTTTGCCCTAGTGGTGCTGCCTTGTAGGCCCCCAGTGTATGAGGAGGCTGTTGGCCCTCATATGACTGCTGAACTGAGGGACTGTTATGTAGAGACACTCCACTCCAGAGGAGTGGGATGGAAGGGTTAGGGGGTAGAAGGTGGGAGGGAGGGACTGGGAAGGGTCAAAAGAGGACACTGTGATGGAAATGTAACCTGAAGCAATAAATAAATAAATTTTAAAAAATTAACTGTTTCAATAAACTGTTTCTTTTTTCCTCAAGACCATGTTTTTCATTTTTTACTTTTTTCTTCTCTCTTCCCTCTTCTATTCTTTATTAAGATGGGCTTTTGCAATGCCCATACTCAATGACCCTGCTACTCCAGTCTCCTGAATCGTTGGGACTATAGGCATGTACCAGTGCATTGAGCCTAAACTTAGTTTTTGTAATGTTCATATTTCATCAGTGTGACAAATTCTTGAGAGGGGAAAAATTAGAAGAAACAAAGATTGAATTTCAGCTTAAGGCTTCATAGGTTTTAGTCATCATGAGTCAGCTGCATTGTCTTGAGGGAGTATTGTACGGCAGAGAGAGCATCATGGCAGAAAGGTGAGGAGACCAGAGCTGCTCATCCTATGGTAGCCAGGAAACAGAGAGTCAAGAAGGCACAAGATAACTGCCATAGGCACAGGCCAGTAATTTACATTCTCTAGGCCCCAAGTAAAATGTCATTCTGGGGTTGTTGAACCACCTTGCTTTAAAATGCTTTAAGCATTTCTAAGTATCTATATTGATCAGAATTTGCTTCTGGGCACTAAAGGAAATAAATAGAAAAATTCACAAGATACCCACAACCCAGATCTTTGCAATCTAAGAAGAAGGATGAAACACAAAATGATGATTGGCTCAAAGTCCCATATACACATAAGCAAGAGGGAGATTTATTTAACCAGAGGACTGCTGCTGACTTCACAGAAGAGACCAATGGTTACTGGGGCTAGGAAATGTAGGGAAGATATGAGGAGTAGAGATGAGAATGGGGATGTTTCCAGGTATAAGAAACTCCAGTGTTAGGAATTTGTATGGGAGAACTGCAACAAGTTCTGGGAATAGAAAATGTACAGTATAACTGGATGCCAGGGATATGAAGGGAGGAAACCAGAGACACAGAGGTGGGAGAGAGTCATGATCTCAAGATGGAAAGATACCACTAGGAAAGAAAGAGACACAATGTCAACAGCCCTTTCAGAAGATAATTACAGTTGCTTATAGGGCAGATTGGAAAGAAAGATATTAAAAACAGGGAAAAATTGAAAATGTCATGATAAGGAAAGAAATAGATGTCCTGGGTTAGGGCAGGTGTATTTGCAATGAAGTGCTGTAAATCTGTTCAGGCTTTCCAACCAAACAGATGGAAGAGATGTGTTCCAATCAAAAGACTCAGGTGCACTAAAGAAAACAGTCAGGTTAATATGCTTTGCATGCTTGTCTCATTCTAGGATAACACTGGGTGTTATAGGTGTCTTCACAATTTCCCTGATGAACCTAATCCAACCCTTTGAGGGAATGTCTTCCTTTCTTCATTTAGCACTGATATTATTTCTTGAGCAATTACAAACACCCTGGCATTGATTTTATGTCTGTAGACTCACAGGTCTCACTGGAACACATCTTTCTAAGATGTAGGAACAAAATAATCATCAGAAAACAAAGTGTTGGCTCCATGATATTCCAAACTTAAGTGGCATGATACAGGAGAATGATAGAAAAACACAGCACTTCAATTAAAATATTATATAACACTTAAAATAAAATATCAAATATTTAGCAATGAAATGTACTGCTTGAAATTGGAGATGATGATAATTATTATTGGTCTTGGGAATAACAGCATGATATACTAGCTAAAAGTGTAAATCTCATGAAGATTTAGTTGTATGACATGTTAATTTTTGCTGAGTTTGAAGATCAGTTATAGCTATAAACCAAGTCTTCGGATTAGAAAAAAAAAACTCCATCTAGAGCAAAGTTTTTTAAAAATATTCAAAAGAGGCACCTACAGGAGATCTGATATGAAATGCTAAAGGCTATTTTTTTTTCCAAAATGCATGTCCTTTTTCTCCTAGATAAACAGGTAGACTACATTTCCCAGTCTCCCCATGACTAGGTAGATTTCAACTGACTTCAGTCCAATATAAAATGATCAGAGATGATGTTATTCACTTGCCAGCCTTAAAATCTTCTGACGTGATCCTCAATGTTCCTTCTTTATTGCTTTCTGATGAAGTGAAATGTCAAGTAATTCCACAGCCCCCAGGACTGGTCAGGCCAGTGAAAGAAAAATACCATGTGAGGCTTTTTTCATTGCTGGATTCTGATATGCATGAGAAGAGCACTTCCAAAAGTCATTATGTGGTCAGCCACTGAGACTGGAGAAATGTGTTACAGCAATTAGCCCACCTTGCCTGATAAAATTTTAGGCTTTATACTGAGACAGAATGAGGCCCGTGTCTCAGCTGTAATGTAATAAACTCAGAACACATGACAAGTGACTTCATCTCTTGGATCTTCCTGTTCCCCATAAGTGAAAGAGGGAAAATAGATCTGGTGTGATTATAGAATACAATATATGTAACTTTGCACAGTGCCTGGCAATAGAAAGAATACGATGGAAGGTAGCTATTAATATCTCAGTAGAGAGGACATGATTTGTATGGAATTATTTGCCAGCCTAGAAATAGCATTGGAAAGTGGAATGAGAAGCTAGCTTTGGAAGAAATATTCATCTCAAGCATTTCCTGAAAAAGATAACTACAATTTCATCTTCATCTCTTATGAAACTGTTACTTCTAATTATAAGAACTTACAGTTACTCTCAAAGAATGATAAGGAAACCTAAGACTGAGGTTCAAGATTCGAATTCCAGTTCTGAAATACCCATTTTTGGTCATGACTAAATGACTGGCATAGGATTTACTCTCCTACTATAAGCTGCAAAACTAGACAAAATATATGTGGCAGTTGTCAGGATTGGATAACAATCTTCCCAGTTTGTAGGAAGCTCTTTGATACTCAACAGAAGAAAAACCTGTGATGTCAGCTTCACTGTGATTCATTATTTCTCTCTAAGGCACATTCTGAACTGAAGTATCCTAACTGGAAGTCTCATTAGTCAGAGGATGAAGAGAGAATTTTCTAGGAAAGACACTGGAGACAGTGCAAATGCAAAAACTGGGACAATCAAATGCTATATGAGCATGTCCCTAAGGCCCTGGGAGATACACTGGGAAGCATGTGAGTTAGGCAAGACTCAGTTAGGCTAATCCTAAAGTAGCTGCAGAAAATTCCAGAGGATATAAAGTGGGAAGGGACTTTGGAGTCCCAGACAGTCAGCATAAAATAGAGACTTCAGTTAATTCTATGAACATTTAGTAAAGAGCCTTTGAACCACATCCTCGAGTAAGGGACAAGCTATAGGACTGGAAGGGAGAAATGCTCCATAGATCCTCTCTGATAAAACTAAAACCTCAAATTTCTCAACCTGAGAACTATTGAAATACTGAATCAGATCATTCCTTATTGTAGGGTATTTCTCCTGTAGACTGCAGGTGTGTGAAGTAAAAATATCCTCATAGACTCCAATGTGTATTGGATAGCAAATTAGACTTCTAAAAATGTCCCCATACATTATCAAATGCTTTCTGGGTGGGAAAGCAATCCACATGGTCCAGAATCCACACTCTAAAATCTAAGTAATCTGCCATAAATCAATGATTCGCCTAAACAGAACTCAACATCCTTTAAACACAAAATCTACAAACCAGGTAACATCTACAATGTCTAGCATATGTTTTTAAAATTATTACATTTGCAAACAAGCAATGTAATCTAAAAGTAAAATTAAGAGAATATTCAGTAGAAGTAGTTCCCCAGGATGATGCAGGTATTGGAAATACCAGAGAAACTCTCTTAAAACTCTGTTATAAACATGTTGAGAAATGTAAAGGAAATGATATCAGGAATGAATGAGAAAATATAGACCTTCAATGGAAATATTAGAACTATAAAAATGAACCAAATGAAAATTTAAAAACGAAATATTGGACTATATGAAATATAAGACCTCGATGGACCTGTATAAGAACAATTAAAACAACAGAAACAAAAGCAACAACAGAGAGCTTGAAGATGGATCAGTAAAAACCACCCAAACTGAAGAAAAGAAATAAAAATACATCTGAAAAGGGAATGTCATTAATGTATGGCTTAGTATGTTTAGCACCCATGTGTTTTACAGACATGTAATGAGAGTCTCACAAGGAGAAAACAAATAGATCAAGGCTTTGAAATATTTGAAGAGATTGCCCTACATTTGGTGGCAAACATCCATCCACAGATCCAAGAAGCTGAGAGGCAAATTCAAAACAGTACAAATAAAGAAAAATTACTACACTTAGAGGAAGAACAATAAGAAGTTCCATGCATGTGTGTGTGTGTGTGTGTGTGTGTGTGCGTGTGTGTGTGTGTGTGTGTGTGTGTGTGTGTGTGTGTGTGCAGGTAGGCATGCATGTTTGTGTGTAGAGGTCCCAGGATAATCTTAGGTGTCATGATGTTGTACCTCAGGCATGATCCACCTTGCTTTTTTTAAGATAGGATCTCTCACTGACTTGGAGCTAGCCATGTAAACTATTCTGACTGGCCCGCAAACTCCAGGGGTTCACATGTCTCTGTCTCCATAGTACTGATATTACCAGCATGTGCCATCAATGTCTGACTTCTTTACACGAGTTCTGCAGTCATAACTCAGGCCCACCTGCTTGCAAGACAAGTACTTTACAGATAGAGCCTCCTGCTTGACCCCAAATCTTCTTACTTCTCACTAGAAACAAAAGGAGTTTGCACAACTGTGCGCTTAAGGTTTTGATGAGGAGATTTAAGGATGGGAATTGATCCAGAGAGGTCACCAGGCCCTGAAAAGCAGAAAGTAAGTTAAGTATCCTTATGGTCTGCCCAAGCTTCTTGACTAGAAAGAGAGAAAACAAGCAGAGTTCAGTTTTTTTAGTCAAGACGATGTATCTCCGAGTACAATAAAAACAAGGCAACCAGTGTCTGCATAAGAGTACCAGAAAGGTAAACTATGCACACACACAGACTTCTAGTCATCTCCACAACATCTCTATCAACTACTTAACACCCTCATATGAAAAAAAATTGATTTCAGGGAACATGTGAACAATACCCAGTGGCCCCACACAGCACCAATCAGTGCCTATCATTATAACATGAGCCAAAGTAAAGAACAATTGTAATCACTTGGCCCCACGTACAGTATTCAGAAAAAGGTATAGTTTAGAAAAAGAGAATGATCCTCCCATCTTAAATTATGCTCTGATTATACTCAGAAAACTGAAAGAGCAAGGTCCAAAAAGTTAAGACTGTTTCCTATGAATGTAACTGCATCCCAGAATAAATCACAGAAATATCCAACACCCAAAATGAAATTCAGCATATATTGTATCTGATCAGAATTTACCAGGAGCCAGAACATACAGCCTATAATTAATAGGAGAATAAATCAATAGAAATCAGCATAGAGCAGACACAAGTGGATCCAGGGGGAAGGGGGCAGGAAAGAACTGGAAGGATTAGAGGGAAGGAAAAACTATAATCAAGATACATTGTGTGAGAAAAGAATGCGTTTCAATAAAAGGGGGGAAAACCCACAATTTTGACTGTGTTCCCTATGTTCAATATGTTCAAGATGTATATGAAGTGAGAGGAAGATTCAGAAGGTAAGAAGCTAGGGCAATGGGCCCTCGGGAGAGGAAGACAGCACCAGATGGCTGAGAAGAAGAATACACTGTCTGGGAAGGATACACATTTGGTATTGGGAAAGAAAAGATTATTAAACTTACAGACGTGGCAATAAAAAATACACAAAATGAATTATGAAAAGAAAGCTAATTTAGAAAGCTAAACTATCTATGAACCCCAGGACAAATTTAATTGGATATATATTTATATATTTGAGTTAATAAGTGACTTCAAAGAACATTTGAAGACATGATTACCAAAATCTAACTTGGTGAAAATCATAACCCAGAAATCAAAGAAACCCAACAAATCCAAAGCACAGGAAAAATTAACTACTAAGAAGTGGTAGCCAAATTTGTCAGTGTTAGTAATAAAGAGAAAAGCTGAAGAACACCTGGGAATGGGGAGATATGTTGAAAAAGAAAAGAAAAAAAGGTAAATATGAAGACAGTTTCCGTATCAGACACAAAAGATGCAAGAAGACCATGAGCAGCTTCTTTATTAACCAGAGCAACAGGATCCATCATTCTATAATTCTGTATGCAGCAAAAGTATGTCATAAACATGAAAGCAAAACAACGATATATATATATATATATATATATATAAGCTGAAAGCAATGAATTATAGAAATGATCCTTGAAGTGAGCTAACTCAGACCCAGAAAGATACACATGGTATGTACTTTCTTATAAGTGGATATTAAACATATAGCACAGGACAACCATTCTACAATCCACAGATCCAAACAGATAGGAACCTAGCATAACTATCCAATGAAAAACTCCACTCAGCCATGAATCACAGACCCTGTTGCTTGTTAGTGGCTAGCTGGGCGGCTATATCAAACCCTAATACAAGAGGAAGCTCTTAGCCCTCATGTGACTGATGAACTGAGGGGGGTTGATATGTAGGGGCTCCCTTCATATGAAGAGAAGGAGAGGATGGAGATGGGAGGGAGGGAGAGTGGGACCTGGAGGGGAGGAGAGAGGGATTCTTGATTAAGATATAACTTGAAAAAATAAATTAATTTAAAAAAAGCTGAAGGTATTTATCACATACCTTCACTGCAAGAAACATTAAAAGAAATCCTTCAGGAAGAATGAAAATCATCTCATACAGAAATATGGCACTAGATAAAGAAATGGAAGCTCTAGAAATGGTAGCTCAAGGAAAATACATAAGATTCTATCCTCATTTAAATCCACCTAAAGACATTTTTGTTATTTTAATAAAAAAACTAATAGCAATGTATTGGGGGGGCTTGTAGCATGTACAAAAATTGTATCATAAAATAATCAAAGCCTAGAAGGTGAAAATGGAAGTTATTATTATAAGATTATCATCTTATATGAGTAGTTATACTGACTCCAAATAGATGATAATAAGTTAAGGGTGCATAGTTAAAGTCTATGTCAATATCCTCAGAAAATATAAATAGACAGCTCAAAATACAATAGGAAATATAATATTACAAAAAACAATTAACCCAAACTGTATCTGCCATTTCCTTCTTATGTGGCCTTAGGCAAGTTTTTAAACTTCTCATTACTTCAGTTTCTTGATCTCTAGTTAAATACACTTAATATTGTTATCCTCATTAAAATGTGTCCTTAAGTTCCTTGAGAGAAGATACAACATATTTATTAATTTTTAACTTACTATGATGGAATGCTCAATTCTCTTTAATAGAGACCACTTTCTAAATCTCTTTGAAGTCAAGCTTTGGTAGATCTGTTAGAGACCCCAGCACAGAGACCAGTGAGCGTTTCTCATTTTATTTCCCTTCCTTAGATGTGAGATGCATTTAAAACAAAGGAGTCTTGCTTAAAAAGAATGTTCTGATATTTGGGTGCAATCATTTGATATCTAGAGACAGTATGGAACAACACAGTTCCTACTTCTGTCTCCAAATAATAGTCTCTTCTTGTAAGCTCTTGATTTGACCACCAGATGGCAGAAGATGTGCGGTCAATCTGATGGACAAAGATATGCTAATTGGAAGGAGACACACCATCCCAGACCCCAGAGGAGAGAGTAATATGTGGTTGGACTCTTCCTACAAGTGGGATGCAAGTCATCAGATAGAGGCTGTCCATGGCCAATGGGATACTAATGTTTACGATCTCTCTGTTTCTTAACAGCCGCAGTCCACAGCTCCATGGACAGGTTTGTCCAGCACAGATTCACATAACACAGATCCCAGATGCCCACAGCAGAATAAAAT
Organism: Lophiomys imhausi; assembly: GCA_907164525.1. NCBI lineage: Eukaryota > Metazoa > Chordata > Mammalia > Rodentia > Muridae > Lophiomys > Lophiomys imhausi. Next base: position 518,195 of record CAJQZJ010032981.1, on the reverse strand, counting down.
TAATGTGGTTCCAAATTCAACTGACTCAGAGTCAAAGGCAGTAATGAAGAATAACAGAAGCAGATTATAGCACAGTGAATTATTTAAATCTATGAGTTCATAATATAAATGTGCATATATATAAATATGTATATCATATAATTTGAAAATAAGTAATATTTCTATAGGGTAGAGGAAGAACTGTCCTTTTCCAAAAGAATTCTAACTCATAAATGCAGGTGTGACAATAGAATTTAAAAATTATCACTTGCGATCACAATACTAATAATTGATAAAGGTAAGAAAAGAAATAAATGTTAGAACTATGGGGGAAGGTTGTGGAAGAATGGATAGCCAGAGTCTCACTCTCCTGATTATTGACACATTTTTACCATAGCGGGAAAATCTGTTGAACCTCATCCTAGGCAAAAGTTCAAATTGAACTATACCAGGAAGAGCACAAACTGACCTGCCATATCTCTTAATTAAATATGATTTAATTAAGGATGAAGTTGTAAAACATCAACCCTCTAGTATTCCTGGAATGAATATAAACCTAAGGATAGGCAAATGGCTAGACAACTCAATTTGAGAGACAATCTGCGAAACAGCTAATGGAGTTTTCAAAGGAAAAGAGAGCCATCATGATAAAAGGATATGAAGGCAGCTGGAAAGTGGCAAGTGAAAGGTTTGTCAATTTCTTCTCTACCTCTGCGGGTGCATATGATGTGTGTGGGTAATGTGTGGTGTGAGTATGTATTCATGTGTGTAAATGCAGCCACCTATATCACGTGTAGATGTGGACAACATTGGGTGTTGGTCTTTGCCTCCCACCTATTTGAGGAAAAGTGTCTTATTTACTGTTAAATATTTCAGAATGGCTGGTTCTGGAACTGGAGGGTTCTCCTGTCTCAGCATCCTATAAAAGGACTGGGGTACATGTGTGTTTTATGTGACTTCTGGGTTCCCTATTTAAGTCTTCATGCTTTTGAATCAAGGCCTTTCTCCATGGAACCAGCTCTGAGGGTTTTCCATTCTTATGTCGACTGCTAAATGTCTACAGATGGCATTGTTGTGACAATTGTGAAATTTTTATTGAGGCTTTTTGTTACTTTTATACTTCTGTTAATGTGTTGGTGATGATGTTAATGTTTGGCTATGCTGAAGTCTGCCAATGTCTTAGAAGATAATGAAAAGTGTCAGGAAATATCCAGCTAATTCTCAGATGGTTCAAACAAGGGGAAAATTATATTTTATTCTATTATGCACAAAATAATGCTTAGGATCTCTTCCGGGCCATAATCACCATAGCTTGCAGGTCTCCTGAGAGTGCTTTTTAGGCTGAATGGCAACAGAGAGGCCATTCAAGTCCAAAAGTGATGAAATTCTAATGGCTGACTCTAGGCAATGGGCTTATGGGTCTTCATTGTTCTTTTCTTGGACCTTCCTTTCTAGGGGGTTGAACTTCACTTGTAGTATTTTTCTACTTTTGGTGAGGAAATCTCATTTAATATCATAGCTGTCCTATGGTGACCCATCAAACTAGGGGAGGAGAGCATGAGAAACAAACCAAACATGAATATTAATGGAAGCTTCAGTGAATTGTTAAGAAAATAGTAAACCATGCAGACCTACCTGCCTGTGTTATCACAGGAAGGTGCTCTGTATCAGCCAGCTGTCAGAATTGGGTAAAAGCTTATACATCTTTCTCTCTACTCCTCTGATTATGTATATTTACTAATAATCTTTAGATTACAGAAGTATCTCAGACCAGAGGGAGGTACCATGTCCTTTGCACATGGAAAGGCTGTTAGGGGTGGGTCTTTATTCTCCTATTTTCCAGTCCAAACCTCAGAACTGACTACCAGTGCATCTATGTCCCTGGGTGTTCTGTGTACTGGCTAAAGGCCCATTTGTAAGTTCACATATGGGCTTCATAGGACAGCGGCACGTGTGCTTGTTGGAATTTGGCCTCCACCTAGAATGGAAGTGGGTCATCACATCTACATTTGAGAAAGGTCAGATTCCAGAGCTGCTCTCAGCACCCAAGATATTCTCTCACAGGAAGGTTAGCATACTTTGATACTTTGCAGGCCTCAACAAAGTCTACCATGGAATCTTTTCAAAGTGAGAAACTTAGTATGGACTCTGTGATCCACTGAAACACAGTTTTCCAAAGAACACACTCTTAGAAAATGGGGCATCTGGTGTCCTCTTATTCCCTGTATTTCCTAAACTTCATCTGCAACCATGTTAAACCTGTTACACACAGAAGGACTTGTCAGAAGTCAAAAGAAACAGCATATTCTGACATGGAACTGCCAGGTGTCCACTGTCCCTAGGTTCTTCTTTCTGCCTGTGCACTTGTTCAGCACTCTGCTATTTGTAAATAATGCAAAAAATACATTTTTCCACTTTGTTAATCTTAATGCAGGGGAGGGGAGTAGGAACTTCAAATGTTTGAAAGTGTTTAGAAAATGTTGCTGATGTCTATTTCTGTTGATTTATCTCCAAAATAGAGATAAATTCCTCACTGAGCTGCATGAGAATTAAATGAGAATGTGGAATCCCTGCTTGACCATGAACTCTTAATGAGTAGAGACTCCACATTTACATGGGCATTACTGTACCAGGACTTGAAATGGTGTGTAACCAACTATCGTGTATGGATATAAATAATAGACACTTTAACAAAAAACAATCTTGTTTTCCCATATACATGGCCCACAATAGAACAGATAGTCCAATCCATTTTCTTCTTTTTAATATTTTCTTTTTTTCCTTTATTTTTTATTTCTTGAAGTTACATCTCAATCGCAGTCCCCTCCCTATTCCCCCTCCAGTCCCACCCTCCCACCCTCAACCCCCCATCCTCTTCCCTTTTTTTTTCTTTTAAGTTTAAGGTATATCTTATTTCCCCCTACAGTTTCCCCTTTCAGTCCAACAAATGGCTCTTTCTCTTATAATAATAAATACAATACAAAACAACAGAGGTAATTAGGCCACAGTTATGAGGGTTACATGGCTTAACGTACATTCCCAATGACCAGTCCATATGTATTTGGTACCTGATTTTAACATTCTACTATCTAAACATCTCCATGAGTTTAAAAGTCTATATCTGACTCAACATTCATACTAACTTGCAACACAATTTTAAAAGTATCTTCTTAGACCTATAACACTCTCTTGACTCCTAAACAACTCAAAATTTAATTATGATATTCTAGCTATCTGTTCTTCAATCACCTCAGAGACCTGAGAGGGATAAATATATCTGATTTTATAGGAAATACAGGGCCTGCAGCTTCCAAAACTAAGAAATGACATACCTGTGGCTGTCTGGACAGTTCCCATTTTCTCTCCATACATTACAGCATCGATCTTCAGTCGTTTGACCCCGTTTCTCTGACAGACATTGATTGTAGAGCAGGGGTTATGAAGGACTTACTACCCTGTCTTGGCAGAGCTAGTCTGTCGACTTACCTGCTTCCAGGTTTTGTCTTTTTTGGACAGCATTCTGTCTACAGTTGGGGCAACGGGCTTTTCCTACCAAGAGAGAGGCTTGCGGCTAATTCAATCATCTCCCACTGGAGATTCTTCAATGCTCATCTTCTACTTGGAGGATAATAGGGGGTGCTGTCAGGAGTTGATATGTCTTGATATAAAACAAAATCTAAAGTTACGAAAACATCTTTGAATGCCATATTCTGCAGATCTCTTGAGCTTTTTGAAGAGGCCCTATCTATCTCTTATATTAGGGTAAGCAGATGTTGCTTGTCTCTTAGCAGGTTTATTTCTGATTAGCTTAGCAAGTAACTATAATAGGCTGTCATAGTACCTAACAGAATGACCGGCTTGCATAACCATTAGTTTGCATTTCTTAATTATCCAAAACAGTTTATGACAATTAGTAGTAAAAGGCCGAAACGTCACATTTCATTTTTTTCTTTACCTCCTAACCCTTCCATCCCATTTCTCTGGGGTGGGGTGTCCTTATATAACAGTCCCTCATCTCAGTTGAGAGGTCGTAGGAGGGCCAAGAGTCTCTTCATTCATTGGGGATCTACAAAACAGAACCATCAGTGACAAGTATCTCGTTGCCCGGGAGAGAGAACTACTAAACAAACAAACCAATAGCAGACAATAGATAAAAAAGACTAAAAAATAGAAAAAAATATAACTAATATATAAAAAATAAATAAAGAATAAAAATTAAAAATAAGAAGTCTATGTCCAAGTTCCCTTTGGTGTGTTAGTTGTAGTATCGATACCTTCTATTATATAGCTAATATCCTACTCTAAGTGAATAGATGCCATATGTGTCCTTCTGAGTCTGGGTTAGCTCACTCAGGATGAGCTTTTCTAGTTCCATCCATTTGGCTGCAAATTGCATAATTTCATTGTTCCTGATAGCTGAATAATATTCCATTGTGTAGATTTACCACAGTTTTTTTTAACCCATTCTTTGGTTGAGGGACATCTGGGTTGTTTCCAGTTTCTAGCTATTACAAATAAGGCTGCTATAAACATAGATGAGGAAACTTCCTTATGATTCCGTGAAGAGGCATTTGGGTGTATACCCAGAAGTGGTATGGCTGGGTCCTGGCAGAGCTATTCCAAGTTTTGTAAGATATCGCCAGACTGACCTCCATAGTGGTTGCACAAGCCTGCATTCCCACCAGCAATGGAGTGGGTATCCCTTTCTCCACACCCTCTTCAGCATGTGCTGTCATTTGAGTTTTTGATCTTAGCCATTCTGACAGGTGTGAGATGGAATCCCAGAGTCGTCTTGAGTTGCATTTCTCTGATGATTAAGGATGTTGAGCATTTCTTCAAGTGTCTCTCAGCCATTAGGGATTCCTCCTTTGTGAATTCTCTATTTAGCTCTGTCCCCCATTTTTTGATTGGATTATTTGGTTTCTTGGCATTTAATTTCTTGAATTCTTTGTAGATTTTGGATATTAGCCCTCTGTCAGATGTGGGGTTGGTGAAGATTTTCTCCCAGTCTGTAGGCTGCCGTTTTGTTCGAATGACAGTGTCCTTTGCCTTACAGAAGTTTTTCAGTTTCTTGAGGTTCCATTTATTGATTGTTGATCTCAAGTCCTGAGCTGTTGGTGTTCTGTTCAGGAAGTTGTCGCCTGTGCCAATTAGTTTGAGGGTTTCTCCCACTTTTTCTTCTAGTAGATTTACTGTGACCGGCCTTATGTTAAGGTCTTTGATCCACTTGGACTTAAGTTTTGTACAAGGTGATAAGTATGGGTCTAACTTCATTCTTTTACAAATGGACTTCCAGTTGGACCAGCACCATTTGTTGAAGATGCTGTCCTTCTTCCATTGTGCCATTTTGGCTTCTTTGTCAAAAATTAGGTGGCCATAAGTGTGTGGGTCTATTTCTGGATCTTCAATTCGATTTCATTGATCGACTGGTCTGTTTCTATACCAATACCATGCTGTTTTTACAACTATTGCTCTATAGTACAGCTTGAAATCTGGAATGGTAATACCTCCAGATGTTTTTTTATTGTACAGGATTGATTTAGCTATTCTGGGCTTTTTATTGTTCCATATGAAATTGAGAATAGCTCTTTCCAAGTCTATAAAAAATTTTGTTGGTATTTTGATAGGAATTGCATTGAATCTATATATTGCTTTTGGTAGGATGGCCATTTTTATTATGTTGATCCTACCTATCCATGAGCATGGAAGATCTTTCCATCTTCTAAAGGCCTCTTCCATTTCTTTCTTCAAGGGCTTGAAGTTCTTGTTGTACAGGTCCTTTACTTGCTTGGTTAGAGTTACCCCCAGGTATTTTATGTTGTTTGTGGCTATTGTGAAGGGGGTTGTTTCCCTTATTTCTTCCTCAGCCCATTTGTTTGTTGTATAAAGAGGGGCTTCTGATTTTTTTCAATTAATTTTGTATCCAGCCACTTTGCTGAAGGTGTTTATCAGCTGTAAGAGTTCTCTGGTGGAATTTTTGAGGTCGCTTATGTATACTATCATATCATCTGCAAATAGGGATAATTTGACTTCTTCGTTTCCGATGTTTATCCCCTTGATGTCCTTTAGTTGTCTTATTACTCTAGCAAGAACTTCAAGTACTATATTGAAGAGATATGGTGAAAGTGGACATCCTTGTCTTGTCCCTGAGTTTAGAGGAAATGCTTCAAGTTTCTCTCCATTTATTTTGATGTTGGCCACTGGCCTGCTGTATATTGCCTTTATTATTTCTAGGTACGGTTCTTGTATGCCCGTTCTCTCCAGAACTTTTAGCATGAAGGGGTGTTGGATTTTGTCAAATGCTTTTTCTGCATCTAGTGAGATTATCATGTGGTTTTTTTTCTTTCACCTTGTTTATATGGTGAATGACGTTGATAGACTTCCCTATGTTGAACCATCCCTGCATCCCTGGGATGAAGCCTACTTGATCATGGTGTATGATACTTTTGATGTGTTCTTGAATTCGGTTTGCTAGTATTTTATTAAATATTTTTGCATCTATGTTCATGAGGGATTTTGGTCTGAAGTTCTCTTTCTTTGTTGGGTCTTTGTGTGGTTTAGGAATCAGGGTGATTGTGGCCTCTTAGAATGAGTTTGGCAATGTTCTTTCAGATTCTATTTTGTGAAAGAGTTTGAAAAGTATTGGTGTTAGTTCCTCTTTGAAGGTCTGGTAGAATTCCGTGCTAAAGCCATCTGGCCCTGGGCTTTTTTTGGTTGGGAGATTTTTAATGATTGTTTCTATTTCCTTAGGGGTTATAGGGCTGTTTAATGTGTTTATCTGATCTTGATTTAGCTTCGGTAGGTGGAATCTATCAAGAAAATTGTCCATTTCACTTAAGTTTTCAAATTTGGTGGAGTATAGATTTTTAAAGTAGGATCCAAATATTCTCTGGATTTCCTCAATGTCTGTTGTTATTTCTCCCTTTTCATTTCTGATTTTGTTGATTTGGGTTTTCTCCCTCTGTCTTTTAGTTAATTTGGCTAAGGGTCTGTCTATTTTGTTGATTTTCTCGAAGAACAAACTCTTGGTTTCATTGATTCTTTGTATAGTTCCTTTTATTTCTAAGTTGTTGATTTCAGCACTAAGTTTGATGATCTCCTGCCTTCTGCTCTCTTGGGAGTGTTTGCTTCTTTTTTTTTCCAATTCACCCAGTTTAGCTGTTAATTCGCTAATATGAGCTGTCACAGTTTTCTTTTTGAAGGAACTTAGTGCTATGAACTTTCCTCGTAGCACAGCTTTCATTGTGTCCCATAGGTTTGGGTATGTTGTGTCTTCATTTTCATTGGATGTTAAGAAGTCTTTGATTTCCTTCTTTATTTCTTCCCTGACCCAGTGGTCCTCTAGTAAAGAGTTGTTCAATTTCCATGTGAGTGTAGAGTTTCTGTTGATTCTTTTACTATTGAAGTCCAGCTTGATTCCATGGTGGTCTGATAAGATACAAGGGGTTATTTCAATTTTCTTGTATCTGTTGAGGCTATCTTTGTGTCCAACTATATGGTTGATTTTGGAGAAGGTTCCATGAGGTGCTGAGAAGACGGTGTATTCTTTTGTGTTTGGGTGAAATGTTCTGTAGAGATCTGTTAGGTCCATTTGGTTCATGATCTCTGTTAGACTCATTATTTCTCTTTTTGGCTTCTGTCTTGATTATCTGTCCATAGTTGTGAGTGGAGTTTGAAGTCTCCCACTATTAAAGTGTTTGGATCAATGTGTGATTTAAGTTTTAGAAGTGTTTCTTTTATAAATATAGGTGCCTTTGTATTTGGGGCATAGATGTTCAATATTGAGATGACCTCTTGGTGGATATTTCCTTTAATGAGTATGTAATACCCTTCTCTGTCTTTTTTTATTAACTTCAATTGGAAGTCTATTTTGTTTGATATTAGGGTGGCTACTCCAGCTGGTTTCGTGGGTACATTTGCTTGGAAGACCTTTTCCCAGCCCTTTACTCTGAGGTAGTGTTTATCTTCAATAGTGAGATGTGTTTCTTGTATACAGCAAAAAGATGGGTCTTGTTTACGGATCCAGTCTGTAAGTCTGTGTCTTTTTATTGGCGAGTAGAGTCCATTGATGTTGATGGATATTAGTGACCAGGGGTTGTTATTTCCCATTATTTTTGTTTAGCTGGCTGTCTTGTGTTTCTCTTTTGTTTATTTGCTGTGGAGGTTTCTATTTCCTCTGTTTTCTTGGGTGTAGTTATCTTCTCTGTGTTGGAATTTTCCTTCTAGGAAATCTGTAGGGCTGGGTTTGTGAGGAGATATTGTTTGAATTTGATTTTGTCATGAAATATCTTGTTTTCTCCTTCTATGTTGATAGAGAGTTTTGCTGGATATAGTAGTCTGGCTGGGCACCTATGTTCTCTCAGGGCTTGTAGGACATCCGTCCAGGCCCTTCTAGCTTTTAAAGTTTCTGAGGAGAAGTCAGGTGTGATTCTGATGGGTCTGCCATTGTATGTGACTTGGCCTTTTTCTCTTATAGCTTTTAATATCCTTTCTTTGTTCTCTACATTTGGAGTTTCTATTATTATGTAGTGAGAGGAGTTTCTTTTCTGATCTAATCTGTTTGGTGTTCTGTAAGCCTCTTGGATTTTTACTGGCATCTCTTTCTTTAGGTTTTGGAAGTTTTCTTCTATGATTTTGTTGAAGATATTTCCTGGACCATGGAGTCGGGAACCATGGAGTCGGGAGTCTTCTCTTTCCTCTATTCCTATAATTCTTAGGTTCCATCTTTTCATTGAGTCCTTGATTTCTTGGATGTTGTGGGTGAGAGATTTTTTAGCCTTCTCATTTTCTTTGGATGTTGTACTGATTTCTTCCATCGAATCTTCCATTCCTGAGATCCTATCTTCCATCTCTTGCATCCTATTTTTGATACTCACATCCGTAGTTCCTGTTCTCTTCTCTTGATTCTCCATTTCCTCTTTTAACTCTGACTGTGTTTTCTTTATTGTTTCCATTTCTATTTTCATGTCTTGAATGGTAGTGTTCGTTTTGTAAATTTCCTTCTCCAGTTTGCTTGTTTTTGTCTGGAGATCTTTCATTGCTTTATCCTTTTCCTGTTCAAGCTGGGTCACCTTGGCTTGGAGCTCTTTAATGATTTTATCCGTTGTTTTGACTTGTAAGATTGTGGCTTCTTTGAATTCCTTCATAGTTTTAAGTTCTTCTTGAAGGGACTTTATCACTTTCCATACTGTAGAATTGTCATCGTTTTCATGTGTTTCAGTTGTGGTGAGGTGTTTTGGGCTGGATGGAATAGTGTTGCTTTCTTTTGTTGGAGACATTTCGCTCTGTTTTTTTTGTTTGTTTGTTTGTTTTGTTTTGTTTTGTTTCTTTGTTTTTTTGTTTTTTGTTTTTTTTTGTCTGGGTCCTCTGGCCATGTGGAATTTTTTTGCTGTCCTCTGGACTTGGGTCCAAAGGGGGCACTGTGGTGTAGGATTTGAGTTGCTTTACTCCACCCCTATAAGGTGAGTCATTCAGTCCCGCCTCCCAGGTGGGGACCTAATTAATTCAGGTGGTGGAGCTGTTTACAAGTAAGCTCTGATTCCCCCGTGTTTACTATTTTCTTAATCTGAATGGTAAGAATTGATAAATGCAGGAAGAGTTTAAGCATAGCCTATTGATAGGGACTGGGGCTGTAGCTCAGTTTGTAGGATCATTACCTAACATGCACAAAGTCCCAAGCTTAGTCTCCAGCACTATATGTCGTGGTAAATAACTGTAATTCCACAATTTGGAATGTAGAGACAGAAAGATCAAGAGTTCAATGTCATCCTTCATGATACAGGATATATGAGGCAAACCTGAGGCTACATCAAACCTTCTCTTATAAACAAAAGCAAGCAAGCAAACAAACACAAAAAAAACAGTATATTGTTGTAGTCTAACTAGAAGGTTAAGGTGAACAGAACATTAAAAATATTGTTCAAATATTTTATATGTTCAGGCAGTTACCAGAGGTTTCTGCAGTTTCTGGAGGAAAGAGGACATGGTAGCCAGAAGATGCTATGGGTGCTTCTGGGGGAAACAGGCATTAATAGTCTTACCTGGCTGTGAATCTTGTGCTCTGTGATAACACCTTCCAGACAATATATGTCCACATGCACAGTAGTGACACTATTATAAAAGTAACTTTTCTCTGATTAGACATGAGGGCCACTGCAAAGAAGTAGTTATATACCTGGTACTGTAAATTCAAAGGAAGGAGGGAGGGAGGGAGGGAGGGAGGGAGGGAGGGAGAGAGGGAGGGAGGGAGGGAGGGAGAAAGAAAGATGAGTAGGCTGGGATGTCTTAGGCCCTAAAGACAAACCTCTTAGTGTTTTTACCAAGATTGTCATGGCAACAAACTACCTTCTAAATACTTATGTTTATAGACAAACACTCCAAATACAATGCTAAGCCTCAATCAGAGATTCCTCTATTTTCAATAAATGTCAATGGATGCAGATATCCATAGCTTATTAGGGTTCCAAAAAGAAGTTATAGTTGAGTACTCAACCCTAAAATGATATTTATACAACCACCTTCAGACTCATTGCTGTAGGGGAGGGTCTTCTGGTCTGTGAAATGCTGACTTCTATCCATGGCAAAGCCGATATATTCATGACTACACACCAGCTTGGATGCTTGCAATGGGCCTACATAAGACTGGGCCCATTAATGGTCAATTACGAATTGGAAACAGGCCCACAGAGCCCTACCACTTCCTGATGAAGTATCGCCTATTAGTGGATTCTGGACAAGGAGTAGGTATTGTCTTCAATTGAATACCCACTGTGGTGCCACCAGGCTCCAGTGGATAGTTCCAAATCCATGATCACACAGAAAACCCTGGTTAAATTCAGTGAGTCCCAAAAAGAAAAACAAAATGAATGTTTGAATGGGAATTATAGGGAGGAGGAGTTAATTAGGATGAAAGGGGGATTAGAAAAGGTAAGAGGTTGTGGTTCTCAAAATACACTTTATACATGTGTGAAATTGTCAAAGAACACATTCAATAACACATTTTAAAGCTACATTGCAGTATTTTAAATAGATGATTAAGGTGAGCACAATTTAAAATGTTATACATTTTATGTGTTCAGGCATAGTTAGGCAAATTTCTTCCATAGAGAGCCAGATAATAAATATTTGACTTTAAGAGTCATATTGGCTCTGTCATAACTATTCAATGTGATAAAGGTATAGTAAAAATATCCATAGATTGGGTCTGGAAAATGGCTCATTGGGCAAGAGCACTTTCTGCCAAACCTAATGTTCTGGGTTCAATCTTCAGAACCTATGTAATTCATAGAAATAACCAACACCCGATGTTTTCCTCTGACCTCCATATGTTTGTTATACCATGAGTGTATACACACACACACACACACACACACACACACACACACACCACACACACACACCACATACACACACACTCATGTATATAGGTACAAATGTATGATAAATAAATTTATAAGAGGAAAGAAAATAGCCTTGGATAATACATAAATCATGCACATGTCTCTAAAATTTTACTTACAGTCAACAAAAATTAAATTTTATACATTTTCGTGTGACTTAAAATATTCATTTTCAATTTTTGTTTGAAACATATAAAATACTAAAAAGTACTCAGAATACATTAATTAGTTATAACATAAATTTAATCTAAGTGAAATCTAATTCCTGAATGCTTATACTAATGATGTTGAAGTGAAAGACTTGTTTAAAAAAAGAAAGAGACAAATTTTAAGTGCTTCTTTAAAAAGCTGTCATTCATTAGCAATTTGTTTTTCCTTGTTTTCTAAAGCCAATATAAAATTCTAAATAATCATACAAGCTTATCATTTTGTTAGGTACTATGACAGTCTATCACAGTTATTTTCTAAGCTAATCAGAAATCAAGTTGCTAAGAGAAAAGCAACATTTGCTTATCTAAATATAAGAGATAGATAGGGCGTCTTCGAAAACCTCAAGAGATCTGCAGAATATGGAATTCAAAGATGTTTTCTTAACTTAAGGTTTTTTTTCTATCAAGACATGTCAGCTTCCGACAGCACCCCCTACTCTACTCCAAGTAGAAGATGAGCATCGAATAATCTCCAGGGGGAGATGGTTGAATTAGTGGCAAGCCTATCTTTTGGCAAGAAAAACCCCTTGCTTCAACTGTGGACAGAATGCTGTCCAAAAAGGACAAAACTTGGAAGCATGTAAATTGACAGTCTAGCTCTGCCAAGACAGGGTAGGCAAGTCCTTCATAATTTCTGCTCTACAATCAATGTCTGTCAGAGAAATGTGCCAAACGGCTGAAGATTGATGCTGTAATGTATGGAGAGAAAATGAGAACTGTCCACGCAGCCACTGGTATGTCATAGTTTTGGAAGCTGCTGGCCCTGCACTTCCTGTATAACCAGATATATTTATCCCTCTCAGGTCTCTGAGGTGGTTGAAGAACAGATAGCTAGAGTCTCATAGTTAAATTTTGAGTTGTTTAGGAATGAAGAGGGTGTTCTGGATCTAAGAAGATGTTTTTAAAATTGTGATGCAAGTTAATATGAAAGCTGAGTTAGATATAGAACTTTAAACTCATGGAGATGGTTAGATAGTAGAATGTTAAAGTCAGGTGCCAAATACATATGGACTGGACATTGGGAATGTATGCTAAGCCATATAACTCTCATAATTGTGGCCTATTTATTTCTGTTGTTTTGAATTTTATTTATCGTTATAAGAGAAAGAACCATTTGTTGGACTGAAAGGAGAAGCTGTTGGGGGAAAAAAGATATATCTTAAACTTAAAAAAAAAGAGAAGAGGATGGGGGGTTGAGGGGGAAAAGGGTGGGAGGGTGGGACTGGAGGGGGGAGTAGGGAGGGGATTGTGATTGAGATGTAACTTGAAGAAATAAAAATTAAATTATAAAAAAAACTTGTACTCCACAAAATTGAAAATCTAAAAAAGAAAAAAGAAAATTCTAAATCTATCAGTAAGCTATAAAAATTTTCTTCTTGTATGATATAAGGCCAATCAACTGTGCTTGCAGTAGTCTTAATAGCTTGAAGTTACCACTTAAGAGCACATTCACAGTCATATGGTACACAGCCTATACAACTTCAGGGGTATCACACATTTTCTTTTAGAAAATATTATGATTTTCCTTCTTTATAGGTAGGTAATCACCTCGAGTGAGTAGGTTAAGTACATACCAACGAAAGGCAGAACCCAGTGAATTTCCTAGTAATGGGAACTAAAATGTATAAAATGCTTCTGGGAAGGAAAAGTTTGTCATATCATTGTTCATTAGTTTCCTAATCAATTTACCAGAGCCATCAAAGGTCTATGCTTGATATCCTGTTCAGTATTGTTCCATGGTGTTGCAAAGGTCTAGAAAATGGGAGTTCTTCATTTCAAAAATATATACTTAGTTCCTTCTATAAGCCAGAGACTGGGACTGCTTGGGCTCTGCTGGTAAAGAAAATGAGTCCCTACTGTCATGGCCCTTGCAGTGTAGTGAGGGAAGATAGCAAGCAGAGAAGAAAAATGTTGGCGAATGATGGGTAAAATGAGCATGAATTTATTAGGCCTTTGTGGCAAAGAATAAATATCAGGAAGTCTAGTTAATCAAAATGATGAGGGTGTGTCTCTTAAAAGAAATGACACTGAAGCTGAAATTCAGTTAGCAAGAAGACATGGCTGGCATCAAGAGCAGGGAAAAGTGCATTTCAGACAGAAGCAACAAGGTGTACAAACACCTACAAAGGGAATGGGCTTGTCTACACAAGAAATAAATAGACAGTAGCAGACATGACTTGTAAGCCATGGTAAGAGTTTTTGGACTTTATTTCAATTATAACGGAAAAGGCCTTAAGGAGGGAAATAAGTTTAATGAAACTAAACATTCCCAAAGGATTTTTTATCATAGAATTCTTTAAGTAAAACCCTGAGGTTGAGATGATCTGCATGAAAAAAACACTGAAAGCTTCTAAAATAAGAGTCTCTAGAAAACAAGCCTTTGTTTTTGATCTTCTGCATTGACTTAACTTTCTCATGATAAGAAGGTAAAAGGACAGACACTTGACTTGGCCAATCTTCTTACTAAGAAACAATAGGATATCTGAGAGGAGTTCTGTTGAATATCCAGTAGTATAACGGAAGCCATAGGTCTCCAGCCACACCAATGGTTCATTGCAATGAACATTTCAAGTAAAGCTGTTTGGACAAAAGGGTATATATTTTATGACACATCGTGACACACTACAGCTTCCATAGTGAGATTTTGTTGCTATTGTTTTTATTTTTATTTTTTGTTTTGTTATGGGGTGTTGCAAGGGCAGATATGGGGGGGCAGGGAGATGAGTGAGTTTGGGGTGGATGATGTGAAATTCACAAAGAATCAATAAAAGTTTTTTTTTTTTTTAAAGATTGCAGTTTAATACAATTGCAGCTCAATGGTCAGAATTTCCATTGCTTTCTCCCACCTCACCTGTGTAATGCCCCTTACTAATGCATACACAATGAATACACAAAGTTATGATTACCTCTGTTTTCTGCCCATATGGGCCATCACTACTTTTTCTCCTTCTGAGCATTCTCTCAGCTCTTGAATATGCATCCAATTGCTTATGTCACAGATATTTGGCTGAAAATAAATTACCATTTTTATTTTCCTTTAAAGAAGATCTGTTATTTTACTTAAACAAAAGTATCATAGTTGTCTAGTGCAGAGGTATGACTGTGGGCAGATCAATAACAAAAGAGTTTAGGAAAGCTAGAAAGATGGCTCAGAGTGTTTGCTACATAAACATGGGACCCAAGTTCAAATCCCCAGATTCCACTTAAAAGCCAGGTATGACCATACTTAGCAGTGTTGGTGAGAGACAGGAAGATTTCTGGGATTTGCTGACCACCAACCTAGCAAAAAATGTGAGTTCTGGGTTCAGTGAAAGATTTTTGTCTCAAGAGAATAAGTCAGAGAATGGTAGAGGAGGACACCTGACTTTTTCCTCTGACTACTGAACATATGTATGTGGACAAACATGGACTTTCACACACATGTAAATACACACTCACTAACTCACACACATATACACAGAGAGAGAGATAGAGAGACAGAGACAAGGTGACAGAGGGGAAGGCAAGGAAAAGAGGACTCTAAGTTTCATTTCAGGGGCTGGAGATATGGCTCAAAGTTCACAAGCACTTCCTAACCTTGGTGAGGACCTGAGCTCCATTCCCAGTACCTTCATGAAACTGCTCACAGTTGCCCATAACTCCAGCTTCAGAGATTTCAACACATCTGGCCTCCACAGACACCCACCTTCAAGCTCACATGCACAGACCAACACACAGACACACCACACACACAGACACAGACACACACACAATTAAAAATAAGTTTTTAAAACCTAATTTGAGCAACTAAATAGATAAAGTAAGAGTAGAGGAAAGTGGGGTTTGAGTGGGAACAGGTAAAGCATTGATTTGCTCCCTTGGTGGCCACAGGACATTGGTCCGAGCACTCTTGTGGACCCCAAGATCTGTAGCATCTTCCCTGTCCATCTGCATCTGCTCAACAGTTGAAAGCCAAACTCAGGAGTTGAGAATGTTGCTAGGGTGGTAGTCAAGTTTAGTCAAAAGCTAGCATGCTGGTGAGATAGAGGGAGCTGTTATCCCCTGAATGTCTTGTCACCCAATGATAGCACTTGTGTCCCCCTCCCCCAGCCAGAACATTGCAACTAGCCTGGAACTCGTTCCTGTAAATCTTCAGATAATTTCTGTAAATTAAGTTCCATCTTTCATATTCTTATGTAGTCTGAAGGTCACATATATCCTGGCTTTAGTAAATGTAAAAAAAAAAAATGTATCCAGCAGTTAAGTTCTTAATCATCTGGGATTGACTTTCTTTGGACCTGAGAATGGCAGGAAAATTGATGGGAAGTAACTCTGCAGGAAACAACTCGTAGAGGAGTGGCCACTGTCATATAGATGCCTGAGTCCCTTGTATAAAATGATGTAATATTTCCATAGAGTCTACTATACACAGTCTCATGTCTTGAATGATCTGTAAACTACTAAAACACCAACTACAATGCAATAGTTATGAAAATAGTTGATAAGTAGGAAAGATCTTCAATTTAAAAAAATGTTTACCAGCAGAGCCCACAGATATGGAAGACCAACTATATTAAATTGTAAGCACTGCATTAGTTTTTTGGAGCTGGTGTAACAAATGACCACAAATTATATAACTTCAAACAATGAGAGTTTATTCTCTACAGTGTTAAGAGACTACAAGTTCACAACTCAAGTATAGGCATGGTCGTGGATTCTAATAGGTTCATTCTAGCCCTTCTTCTGCTGAAATCTGAAGTGAACTCTTCAATTAAGAGAAAGAAAACTGCAAAATATTTAAAAATAGAAAAATTTCATGCAGACAATAAAGGTAACAAAATTAGCTTCCCCTCAAATATGTGTCTCTTTTGCTGATTTTTTTGGGGGAGGGTTCCTCTTGTTGGTGGAGTTGTTTTAGCTGATAATTTTTAAGAACAGCATACAAGGGAGAAGCTTGAAACACAAAATAGAAATTCTCTTTTATGTATATATATATATATATATACACACACATAAAAGGGAACTATATATATATTATACATATATAGTCATTTAATGTATTATATAATTATATAATACAATATAATACATACCTACTTATATATTTAACATTTACATATTAAATAATCAAATTATTTTATCATATTAAGTTATTGTATTTAAATAAATTAATTAAATACTGGGTATATTAATATTTGATGTATATTAAAATATTCATATGAAAAATTTCACTTGCCAATTGTCTGCTTCTCTGTACAAAGAAAAGACATCAGACAAAATCACAGGAGATGTACCCATAGAGGACTTCTAACAGCTCTGTCTATCAAAACTTGCTCTTTCTTACATACTTTTCCTAGTCAGTTTCTCACAACTGCCTTGGCCACAATCCTCTGCTCTGCATTCTGCTTCAGTTGATACCTAATTTTGAATTCTAAGTCACCCCAAGTGGTATCCCTGCCCTTCATATATACATAAAGTAGACAAACTTCAATACACTCCCAATTTCCTCTTCTTAGTCTATGTTACAAGAGTCCCAACTAAGAGCTTAAAATGATTGTCAATAAAACATACATGAAGCCTACTTGAAAACAGGGAAACAAATTTATTTGTGACTGATTGGGATTGTAACCAGAGGAAACACAAATTCAAGAAACCTTGAAAACATGGTCCAGAGTCATTTTTACAAAATGAAAGCTGTGTTTGGAGCTTTAAACTTCAGAGCAAAGTTGAAAGTTATGTAATTCTTTTATCAAATGTTTTGATTAATGTTGACCAAAGTTGTTGTCTCATAAGAAAGGTGGTGAGCTTCTCTAGTTCCATCCAGTTGGCTGCAAATTGCATAATTTCATTGTTTCTGATGGCTGAGTAGTATTCCATTGTGTAGATGTACCTAGTGAGATAATCCAGACTCAGAAGGATGCACATGGCATCTATTCACTTATAATCGGATTTTAGCCATAAACCAATACACCAAAGGGAACAGGAACATAGACTTTGTTTCCTATCAATGAGACACTTTGCCCTAGTGGTGCTGCCTTGTAGGCCCCCATTGCATGAAAAGGCTCTTGGCCCTCATATGACTGCTGAACTGGGGCGGGGGACTGATATGTAGGGACACACCACTCCAGAGAAGTGTGATGGAAGGAATAGGGGGTAGAAGGTGGGAGGGCAGGACTGGGAGGAGTGGAAAGAGGACACTGTGAATGAGATGTAACCTGAAGTAATAAAATTTTTTTTTTAATTAAAAAAAAAAAGAAAGGTGGTGAGGCTGTCTCAGTCTCTGGGTAGTTTGGGAGAAGGAATCTACTGTGGGAAAGGTCAGTAAAGGCTAACACTGGAGGTTTTAGGAATCTATTCTTCCTTCAAGTCTAAAAGTCAGCACACAGCTCAATGAGCAGGTCTGCAGCTTGTCTAAAGCCTCATCTCCTCAGTCTGACTTCTTGGTAGCAGTGAACTCATACCTCTGTTTTAACTTCCTTGACCATGACTCCCATTTTGTTTGGTTTCTCCCTGGCAAAGTAAAGAGAAAATTGTATTTTTCCTCCATTACAATATCTTAGATTTAATTCCTGATGCTACTATTTATGAGCTGAAACATTTGAAACAAATTTAACATCTGAATAGGATCAATCATTAGTCATGAGAGTCTAACACTAATGACTTGGAGGTAGGTGGTAGGCCACAAGCCAATGATGCATTCTCATACTCCAGACAGTAGCCACCAAGTTGGAGTCCCCCAGCTATCTGAACTTCTGACTAAATTGCTGTAAATTAAGAGATTTCTCAAGCCTTTTTGATACTTTAAATCAAATCTGTTTGCTATAAAGCAATTCCACAAACCTGTTTGAAAGTATGCTCAAATAATTCACAGAACTCAGGAAAGCATTATATTGCAGTATTAGTCGAGCAAATGATAGAAATAAGAATTAGCTAAGAGGAGGAGAAGAATAAGAGGAATTACCTGAAAGGTTGTCCAGAGTGAACCTTCTATGACTTCTCTCTATGGAGCTGGAACACAGCACCCTTATCCAAATTTCAGTCTCCACAGATTTTATTGAGTTTTCCTTGTATCAATACAATGGGCAGAATCTTTCACCATGTGATTAAGCTGAGTCTGTAACCATCCTTCTTAAGAGGCTGAGCTCCTACTGCTTGACTCAAAGCCCAAAGCTTCTCATCACTTGCTTGGTCTTTCTAGCATATTCACTCTTCACCTGGAAACTATGAAAGCGCCATCCCACTCATAATCAGGTCCATCATGAATTTAAAAAAAAAGCTCTATCTCTTGGAAATCCCAAGACCATAGAGACTACATCTGGTGGCCTGCTGGTGGTCATGCAGCATCTGCAGGGAACAGCGTATGAGTGCTTCACTCATGGGATCTGCTGTGGCAAGGCCTTTGGAAACCCCTTTCCATTTGGCTAAAACTTGTGGTGAATTTGGTGGCCTCTATGCTTATTACCTAGATCGCATGTGCTACAATTTCTCCTTGTTTTTGCTCTTCTATTTATGCTCATGGCAATGTTTCACTTTGTTGTCACAGGCAAGGCCGGGGTCATGCTTGCTGAAAGCCCCGCGGATGCTTTCCTCCATATGCTTTCAAGGGGTAAAACCCTCTTCTCTTTCTGTCTCTATTGATCCTCTAGGTGTGGCCATTAATCCTGGGTATTTAGGGACAGGTAATCATGTCCCTAGAGAAACGGCTGCAGTCACACTGAGTAGGCCTGTGGCAGTTGTGGGGAGCAGTGAGTTCTGCTTGCATAGCTGTTCTGAGGAAACTGTGTCTGATCAACAGAAACTAGAAATGAGGAAGCTGTGCCTGATCACCAAAGAATTAAAGAATGAGGAAGTTGTATCTGATCAATAGAGACTTAGAAAACAGGGACGCTATGTCTGATCAATAGAGCCTTAAAGAATGGTTCTTAGATAGAAGGTATCAGAAATTGATAGATACATATCAGGAAAGGTTGCTTGGTACAATGGGCACATCCCTGTCTACAATTAAGGAAGTGTGTTGATAGAAAGGTACTATTTGATGAATAGACTTTTACTCATGAATGTTTAATCTGACTTTCACCTTGCATAACTGTGTGACCGCATTTGCCACCAGCCGGGTATGTGCTCATGTCTACAGGACATGCCCAGCTAGACATTTATTTTTGGCTTGCTGAAATTGTGCTTTGTACTGCAAAATAAGGTTGGAGTGGGGGGTGATTGGCCCACCGGAGGGGAAAGTGAGAAAGGGAAACATCATTTTGTAATGATGAAGCTTTTGTAAAACTGATGTTATGATTTCTTTAAATAAAATAACTAGTGAGGTCACTGCTCAGGCAAGCAGGATTATGATTGTATAAATAAAGATGGCTCAAGCTATTCAGGGTCACTTGCTTGAAGATTAACAGGTGGTCAGCTGCTTTACCTTTGCCGACACCACACATCCATCCTCAGGTTCCGGAAACTACTCCCCAGACAGTGCTGGTCACTGACAATGGCCCAAGGAGAAAGGAAAATTCAAGGTACTGACAATGTTCTTCCTGGATCAAGAGACCCCCAAAGACCACCCAGGAGCAGACACCAGTGCAATCACACAAGGGTTTTTTATTCAAACTTGAGCAGGGACTCTCAACATCCACATCCACTGCTACAGTGGGTTGAGTCAAGAGCCCCCCTAAGCTCAGAAAAGTATAGGGTTATAAAAGGTCTTGAACAAAGGAAGGGGCTCCTAGCATCATACTGGATGACATTTAGACAGACAAACCTGTCTTTCCCAGGTTGGCTAGTTGTTGTTGCCAAGTCATTAATGGTCAGACTGACCAGCAGAAAGTTTGTTTAGACTTTTTGGGTAGTTTCTTGGAGCAAGCTGACTGATTATTGCTAGGGAACTTCCCAGGAATGAAAGGTCAGGTTCATTTTGTTGTTTTCCCTGGAGCTGGAAGTCAGCTCTTAGTCGAGTCTAGTACAAAATGTAATCTTTTTTTTTTTCAAAATGGAGTCAGTCATGCTCCACAACAACAGCAAGACATGCCTTAAAGTGTTGTTGTAAAGATCAAGAGAATTGGCAAATGTAAAGCAATTGAAATATTGCCTCCGATTGTAGATATGGTGGCTACTATTATTCACTAAACACTAGATGTTCCAACATGTCTCCAATAGGTTCTATTAAATCTTACATTCATGCAATGTTTTCCTCTATAAGAGAGATTCTTCTTGTGACTTCTTTAAATGGAATGAACCCTATCAGAAGTTATGATCGAGGCTGGACACCTACTCTCTCAAGATCTAGGCCAGTCTTAATATCTCAACATGTGTAACAAACAAAATATTTTTCTTATATAAAATTTAAATGTGCTGAGATAGTTTCTATAAATCAGTGTTCCTAATCAAGCTTTCTGGTTACAATGGAACATAACTGTGCTAGTTTGCTTATCTGCTGCTGTGATAAACATCTTGAGCAAAAGCAACCTGGGGGATGTGGTAAATGACTGAGGCATGTGCCCCACAGTCCCTGGCATTTGATAGTATCCAGGACTATCAGCCAGGGATGACACTACACACTGTGAGCTGGGCCCTCCCACATCAATAATTAGTCAGGAAAATGCTCCACAGACTTGCCTTCAGGCCAATCTGTTGGTGGCATTTACTCCATTAATGTACCCTCTTCAAAAATGACTCTAGCTTGTGTCAAGTTGACATAAAATTAGAGAGCACAGCCTTCCTAGAAAAAGTATATCACTGAGGGTGGGCTTTGAGAATTCAAATTCTCTCTCAATTCCAGTATTTTTTCCTTCATTCCTGCTTATGGATCAAGATATAAGCTCTTAGCTCCAGTATAATATTACCCTGCAACAACAATGTTGCTCAATGTCCTCAATGTCGTGAAATGGATTCTATCACTCTGAAACCATAAGTCTAAATAAACTCTTCCTTCTATAAGTTGCCATGGTCATGGTGTTTCATCATAGCAATAGAAAAGTAACTAATACAGGGGACAGAATGGTCTATTTGACTTAAAATTCCAGTTCCCATCCATCATTCAGGGAAGTCAGAGCAAGAAGTCAGGCCGGAATCTGGAGACAAGAACTGAAACATAGAACATGGAGGAATGCTGCTTCCTGTCTTGCTCACAGAATAACATTCACCTAACTTTTTATACAACTCAGGACCATCTTCCTGAGGGTAATGAAGTCTATAGTGGGCTGGTCCTTCCTCCATCAATTAGCAATCAAGAAAATTCCCTACAGACATGCCCATGGGCCAGTTTGATGGAGACAAGTCCTCAGTGGAGGTTCCCTCTTACAAGATGGCTTTTGTTTATGTCAGGTTCACAAAAACTAACTCGCACAATAACCATTGTATATTTTCCATTGTTATGCATTGTCTTTCATACTTATTTATTATCAGGTACTATCTAGGTCTTGAGAACCAAAGCTAATGTCTTCATTGAGTTTATATTCTAGTAAGTAGACTCAGATAATAAGTACTTCTTAAAATAGGAATTTTTAATAATTTAGGTTTTATGATATAAAGAAGATAGATGATAGATGGATACATAGATAGATGATAGATAGATAGATAGATAGATAGATAGATAGATAGATAGATAGATAGATAGATGAAGAATGGAGGAAGAATTAATAGAACAGTCAAAAGTGTCTTCAGAATTGATGGTAAATTTAGAATGTGGGACTTCTGTGTCTCCTGACCTGTTCTTTCCTTTTTTATATATATACCATTGTTTCTGTTACCCTGTTATCATCATATATAACCATTTTCTTCATCATATCTCTAAATTAAACCAGACTGACTTATTTGCAGTTGCCCACTTCTTCTGTATGTCAAGGTCAGTCTGAAATTTAATGATATCCAAAATGATATCCAATTTTGAGTCTCTATCATGCTTAAATTAAGTCTACTAATATTAGTGCTGTAGGATTTTTGTCAGAAATGTGGTTGGGAGATTGTGTTGTGTAAAGAATACAGGAGCAATCATGAGTGGTGATATGTGCTTATAATCCTAGCAATTGGAAGGCAGACAGGAAAATCAAGACCAGTCTCTACTTCATAAGGAAACTTTGTCTCAAAAACAAAAATTGAACAGTTGGGAGGGTAGAGCAGGGACCAACTTCAGCAAGGTACCCTCACAATCTTTATTGAGAAAGTGGCACATTTTGAGTTGATGGGTTTTGTTGTTTTTGTGTTGTTGTTCTTATTGTGGGTTGTTGGTTTTTTGTTTGTTTGTTTTGTTTTAACTTTACATCATTTATCTGTGGTGTATTCTCTTGGCTCTAGAAGCCCTCTTTATAGATAATTGAGTCCATGAGTGAAACCAATATATTTGAAGGAAGTACAGCTGATTCTCTTTCCAGAGTAATATCCTCTTTCCTGGAACCAGCAACATCTGAGGCACATTATAGCTCTTGACTTCTATCAAAGACCCAAAACTCTTCCCTGACCATGTGGAGGGGGGGGGACGAACAGACTTCCAAGCTGCTTCATACACCCCACCATCTATCTATTCAGGGCAAGCAGTCCTCGGATAATAAATGATGGGCTGCTGAAGCCACTAACAAAGAAAGAATGGATTGATAACTTACCCTCTCTTCATCAAAATCCAGGAGAAATATTCATTAAGCCCTTTGTGAACAAAAGATACCTAGATCAAAGAAAGAAGAAAGGACAGGAAGGGAGAGAAGAAGGGAACAAAGAGACAGAATCATCAGCAAAAAGGGGATGTTCTCTAGTGCCAGGAGAAGCACACGAACCCCTTAGCTAAAATCGCAGAAAGGGTCATGTTCAGCTTTATTACAGGAAGGCAGAGCTGTGCATTACAGATCATTATGAACTGTGCAGTGTGAGGAAAGTAGTGACATACACAATCAAACTGGCTATTGAGGCATGGGACCACAGAGCAGCGGCAATCACCATAGAAAGCAGGGCAGTGGCAATATCATTTTAAATCCATCTGATAGACAAACTGTATCAGTTAAATTTTCTCGGGGTGAATGAGTTTAAAACTCGTTATCTACGGAGCAGCCTCTCCCAAGATACCACTTTATTTATCCAGATGGAGATCGGAGACTATGGGTAAACATTACAGCTCCAGCCTCAACATGCTTTGTAGATTAAAAAAAAAAAAAAGCCAGTACAATATTTGCTCTCTGTGCCTCTGCATAAGGTTTTTTCCATTGCAGAAGGAAAGGATGGGGAGTCAGGAGAAAGTGGATACTTTAAAAAAAAAAAAAAACAAGCTACATACAATTGTAAAATGGCAGATGCATTTACTATGCAGACCATAAGGATGCAGGAAGTCACTGTGTTACTTAATGTTCCTTTTCTATTTTCTTTTTTACAGTTACCCAGTCTATTTTTAAAAGAGATGGAAGAGAAATGCAAAAGTTGAAACTAGATGATTCCTACATAACAAAGTGGTAAGTTTCAGATGGGAAGTATTGGAACCTCTGCAAGCAGCCTTCTAACAGAGTAAGATCTCCTCTGTAAAAGGTATCAGCTAGCCTAAACACGAAGCAAGGTAACTTCACGAAACTCAGGTCATAAAATACATATTTGTTTTACGCTTGGATTTCCATGTTTTCTCTTTTCTCCTATTTGGAACTCTAGTTAGTTTCAGCTTAATGAAGTGAAGTGTCTAAAATGGAGCTAAGGGACAAATGTTTTTGCAAAGGTACCATAAAAATAACTCTTAAGGAAAAGGCTGCTGGAGAAAGTTGGAAATGTTGTCTGTGGAGAAGATGAAAACTGGAATACAAAATTTAGGCATTCAATATAAAAATTTCACCAGGGCTCTTTTGAGCAGTTTCCAGATATTTGTTGCAGTTATTGAAAGGAACAGCTGGATTTAGACAAAACAAAGGGCTCTGTCTTGAGAAATATCCTAACTCCTCTAATGAAAGTGGAATTCTATTATCAGTCCATTCCATCATTCTTACAGGAAATTTGCTATTTTACCTAAAAAGGAGAACAATGTGACTGTGACTATTTCTTTTAACCCCCCATGAGGAAAAAGATTTCATTGCACTTGCTGATTAGGGTAGGGGGTATTGTATTTGGAATTTCTTGGCATAAACTGCATCATTGATTGAATGTGCCGAAGGCACAAGGGGTTACAGGGTCACAGTCAGTGTGGGATCTTCATTATGTTACTATATTGCTACCTCTTTCTTCTTTCCATCTGTAAAAAGAGGAATGGAAATTACATAATCTATTTTGCTTGCAATACTCTCTAGTCTGAATCTTTTTTGAAGGCTGTAGAATGTTACACTCTTCTTTTTTTTTTTAGGCAAGCCATCTCAATATAACTAAATAATTCTTTACAAAACACCCCCACTGTTGTTTTTAATCCTCACAATAACCCTGTTAGTTATTGTTGTTTTGAAGTATTTTTGAGCAAAATAATAACCAACCCTAGAAAATTCAAATATAATTATCAAGATTTCACAGATGCAAAAGTAAAATTGGCCTAGCACACTCAGGTCTATGGGATCATAAAGACATTGTAACTACTCCCTAGAATGTAATTGACCCCATGACTTCACTGTGCACTTTCTGAGAGCTGAACAAGGTCAACTAACTTGCACAAGGCCACAGTTTCAAAATCTGATCCAGTTTCCATTCCAAGTTGCGAATTTCCACCTTCAACCACAAAGCCAGCCTCCTAAAGCCCCAAGACAATGCCAACGCCAAGCAGGCAGTGGCCATTCCCTATGATTCTCATTATCAATTTTAATAAACATGCATTCAAATACCTAGAGGCATCTTAACTGAACAGAACAGATACATTTCCAAAAGGGCAAGAGAAAATAAAACAGGGAGGAACTAAAGATTCCATTGTAGGGACTTCAATGTCGTCCAACCCTTTGATCATGAATTTCGTACCAAAATGGTATCTAAATGGCCATCATTCCCTGTTCCTGGGAACCAGATTTTTTTAATGTCCTGATTCTAAGATGCTTTGTGGGATGTGGGGGATGGGGATGCCTCCTTAGCTTGCACTAACTGCCTACAAAGCATGGAGCATAGTTGCAATTAAAGAGGCCAGTTCAGTGTCCTGCAGAGGTCTCATCATTCAAAGCCCAGGCGGCTGAGCATCTTTTGTCATGTGAATGGTTTGCTGCTTAAAACTTTAGCCCATCGTAAATAGTCATAGGCAAGCTGCAGTTGCCTTGCAGAGGGGAATGTACATATATTTTGTCCCATCAAAGATGACTTGAAGAGCTCTCCTCCAATTTACTTGGAGAAAAAAATGGCCTTTAAACTGAGATTAAGAAGGGAGAAACTTCCAATAAAAGGGAATATTTTTCAAAAACTTGCAAGTGACTGCAAAGCCAGTTAACACAGAAAACCTTGTCACCTTAAGTATGCCATTTGTTATCACACACGCAGGAATACATCTATTCATCTTCTTTTAATTGCTTGGCTGTGCTAGAAGCACAAAGCAGCTCACTCATGCAGAGACTGTGAAAGAATATTTTGTCATGGAAACTTTGAAAACATTTCAAAGCAGGAGCTCTTCTCTAGTGAAATGAAACCTTCTAGCTGTTTGTTGAGCATTGTATTGGGCTGATAAGAGTTCAGAATGAGAAGGCCTTTGCTTTGAACGACTTTATATCTTCTTTTGCTTGAGGTGGCTAGAAAAATGCCTGCTATTTTCCAAGCAGAATTTAGGAGACTAGTAAATTTTTTTTCTTCCAAAAATCCAAATAAGTGAAATTATCTTTAAATCATCAGGGAAGTACATAGTTACAACTCTAAGTGTATCTGATATCCATCGTGAAGCCATGAATCTGAGTAGTGTATCTTTATGCACATACTCACTGTAAGTGTGTGTGTGCTTGTATATGTGTGTATACATGTGTATGAGTGAGTATATGTGTGTTGTGTGGTATATGCATGCATATGCATGTGTATGAGTGAGTGTGCGTGTATAAGTGGGTATATGTATGTGCAGGTGGAGAATGGAGGTTGACAGCTGATGTCTTCTTCAATCACCTTCCCCTTTGTTTCTTTTTTTTTATAATTTATTTTTTATTTCTTCAAGTTACATCTCAGTCACAATCCCCTCTCTACTCCCCACTCCAGTCCCACCCTTCCACCCTCTTCCCCCTCAACTCCACCCATCCTCTACCCTTTTTTTTTTTTTTTTTTTTAGTTTAAGGTATATCTTTTTCCCCCCAACAGCTCCCCCTTTCAGTCCAACAAATGGTTCTTTCTCTTATAACAATAAATACAATACAAAACAACAGAGGTAATTAGGCCACAATTATGAGAGTTATATGGCTTAGCATACTTTCCCAATGTCCAGTCCATATGTATTTGGCACCTGACTTTAACATTCTACTATCTAACCATCTCCATGAGTTTAAAGTTCTATATCTAACTCAGCTTTCATACTAACTTGCCTCATAATTTTTAAAATATCTTCTTAGATCCAGAACACCCTCTTGATTCCTAAACAACTCAAAATTTAACTATGAGACTCTAGCTATCTATTCTTCAACCACCTCAGAGACCTGAGAGGGATAAATATATCTGATTATATAGGAAGTGCAGGGCCCGCAGCTTCCAAAACTAAGAAATGACATACCAGTGGCTGTTTGGACAGTTCCCATTTTCTCTCCATACATTACAGCATCTAAAGACTAGCTCTCATGGAACTCCGACTCATTGATTCAGTTAGTGTGGCTGGCCAGGAGGCTCAGAATCACTCTGTCCCTACCTCTCCAGTACTACAACTCCTAGCAGATGTTGAAGCATTCAGTTTTGTTTGTTTCACTTTGATTTACATGGATGCCTGGGATGAAAACATCAGGTTCCTATTCAAACACTCAACCAACATTTTTGTATGTCGCTTTTCCCACTCCCACTTTGGGCAGTTTTGAGTTCACTGCTCCTCTCAAGAATTTTGTTAAAAGTTCCTTGAAACTTAATTAGACCATGACACAGAGACAGCACCAGTACCTCGGGTTGTTACTAAAGCAAACTGAACCCTGTTCAGAGTGAAAGACTTTCCCTGGGGAGATAAAAGAGTTCTTCAGTGGCAATGAACTGCCAACTAAGCCCAACAGATACTTTGCCATCAGACTTCTGACTGCCCTGTATCTAGAGACTTTCTACTTTATCCAATCAGATAATGTCTTTGCCTTTCTTCCATGAGCACATTAGAAAATGTTTTCACTTCACGTCTTCTCAGGGGATGTGGTGTGGTGTGATGTTGCTGGATTCATAAATCACCATTCAAATAAATACTTGAAATGGTATCATGTCTAACTGTATCCTTTAACAAGTAAACACTGAGTTATGTATATATTTTAAATTATTGTTTAAGCTGTTGGCATGTGTAACATCCATGTGCTTTAACTGTGTTCTGTCACCAATCTTTACATCAAGTAACTGTATCATCAATATATGGATTATTTCAATTTTACCAATGACCATGACTGCATTGGCACCCTATTTTTGATGAGTAACAAAGGTCAGTCACCTGAAAGCCAGGTCACACAACTGTTCTGGTTCCTGGTAAGATCAAATTCCTGAACTTAGAACGCTTAAAAATGATGGACAGCTTGAATGTCGGTTGTTTTTTTTTGTTTGTTTTTTGTTTTTGTTTTATTTTGTTTCCAGCCCTTTCCATTTGACAATTTTCTACCAAGAAACATGGGTGAGTTATTGAGTTATTGGCTTTCAGGATTCAAGATGGTTGTTCAAAATATAGAAATGGGTATGGAAATATTTTCAAGGACTGACTTTCTTCCTACTCATATGTCAGTTCCCACATAAAGTATATTTAATGAGCTGATGGGCAGATGGATGCACCTGTGACTATACTGAGTTTTCCTTTTTCACCTCACTTCTTTCATAAGTTCTCTTCCCATTTTATTAAAGAAAACTACGCTTCCCACTTTCTTCTTCTCTCCCTACAATGGGTTGTGTCAGGAATAATTTAGGCTTTCATTATCATTGTTAAGACATATTCATTGTATAAGTTAATAGAAATCACTGTGGTATTTCCATTAGTATACACATAGTACAATGACCATGTACCATACATACTATTTCCTACTTCAGACTACTCATTCCTGAGTATTCTCACATTTATGTTCAAATCAGCTTCCACATATGAGAAAGAACATTTATCTGTCTTACTTTACTCAATAGTATGTCTTCCAGTTCCATCCCTTCACAGCAAAATCTCATTGGCAATTCGATGACAATTATATTAAGCTTTTAGATTCATTAGGGATGTGTAGACATTTTAATGATATTAATTCTCTCAATCCATGAGCATGATATCTTTCCACATTATACTATATTTTTCAATTTTTTTCTTCAACATTTTGTGAAATTTTTCCTGCATTTTCCTTAAGTTTGCCCCTAGTGGTTAACTGTCTATTGTGAATGGGGCTATTTTTTATGATTTGTTTCTCATTAAAATTTATCCTGCTACATTAATATGTTTATTTTCCAGTTATACTATTCATTTGGTGAAGTGTTTAGATTTTTATGTCAAGAAATCCTGATGCTAAGGTCAAAATTCAGCATTACCAGATTACAATCTTTTTCCCAATAAGAAACCAGTTCAGTAACCAACTAGAACTACCCCCCCCATGCTAATGAGATATCTCAGTACCTTTACCTTTCAGCCAATGACCTTTGTCCATGCCTTTAGCTGTACCTGGAGGTCTTTGCCTACCCACACTGCCTGTAGGATAATTAGGTATTGTGCTCCCGTTCTTAAGATAGGGCTGTGCTACTGCCTGTAAGTGAAGTATTCTCTGGCACTCCTAGTCCCAGTGAATCACACACATTCACACCCAAAAGCCCTCCCACTGCCCAAGATTTGTAATGTCACTGTTCACAAAATAAACTCTCATTCCATTCCTCTCCAACGATCATCTGAGACTCACCGTTTATTTTTGGGCTTGGGAAGGAAGGGTCTTCCCCCTCCCAGAAAAATTCATCCCTGGATCTGCCTGCCTAAGCCAGGTTCCTGCTGCCGAGAAGCCATGTCTTGGTGCATGGGTGGACTGTGATTCCTACAACCACTGTTGCCACCCTGGAGCCACTTCAGAAGCTCACTAAGGTGTCAAGTTTTCACTGTTTCTCCTACACCTGCACTGTTCATCATAGTGCTCTCCTGCCAGGACGGGTTGCTGGCTGTTCCCAAAGCAGCCTACAGATTTGACCAAAACAAGTAGAACTCCTGAAATCAGTTGGCTCAGTCCAGGAGCTCTGAGCTCCTTGAAGCTGCTTGGCCCCAATGATGGTAGCTTAACTAAAAGAGCTGTGACCTTTAGTTACACTACACAGAGGGTCATTCTCTCTTGCATACTTACCATAAAAGCTGTAACACTTTATGGTGTAGAAAATCCTTTCTCTCTCCTCTCCTAGGATATCCTATGGCACAGACCCCATCCCATGTTTTATCTTTTTCCACCCAGATATGGATATAGCCTGGATATTCCAGTGGAGAAGCATACATTTCTGGCTTGGTGCCTGACAAGGCCCAAGTTTCCCAGGACAACATTTCTCTGTATCAGATCACATCATCTGGCAATAAGGATACTTTGAATTCTTTCTTTCCTATTTGTATAAGTTCTATTTCTTTTTCTTGCCCTATTGAACTTGCTAAAATGTATATAACTATGATAAATAAGATCAATGAGAATGAGTTCTATCTTTCTTCAAACCTTATGAAAAAATACTTTCTACTTTTTTCAATTAGGAATGATGTTTGTTTTGTTTTTTCATATATTTTTCATTGTGCTGAGGGATGGTTATCATATATATAATTTTTCAGAGCTATTATCATGAAGTGACAATTTCATTAAATGCTTCTTCATCATATGCTGCAATGAACATAATATTTCTATCTTGAATTCTACTAATATTTATATGATTATCTGCTTTTGTGGACATATTTTGCACTCCTGAAATGAAACCAACTTGGTTATAATGTGAGGCAATTCTTACATGCTGCAGAATTTAATTCTCTAGTATTTTGTTCTGGTTTTTGCATCTGGCTTATTAGGGACATTGGTCTATAGTTTTCTTTTTGGTTTGTTTCATCTTGTTTGTATCTCTCTCTGCACATGTCAAAGCATATACAAAGTTTTTATATGCTTTGGTAACATGGCAATGCTGGCCTGATAAAATGAATTTAGAGGAATTATTTGTCATTGAATTTTATGAATTCTGTGGATACTTTGAGAGACATTAGCACTAGTTCTTTTTTTTTTCTTTTTCCAGGTTTGATGAAATTCAGCAGAGAATCTCTCTGTTCCTGGGCTTTCCTTTTTTAGAAGATTTTTTACTACTGATTTGATCTCAGTATAGTTCTTGTCTATTCTAGTTTTTTTTTTTTCAGATTGTCTTGGTTCAACTTGACTAGATCATATGTGTTCAGAAAAGTTATCCTTTATTCTAGACTTTCCAATTTGTTGGTGTATAGTTTCCAATATAATCTGGAATATTTTTTCAGTTCTGTGATACTAGTTATCCCTTTCTCTCTCTCTCTCTCTCTCTCTCTCTCTCTCTCTCTCTCCTCATCCTTTTCTTTTCCATCTCTCTCCCTTCTTCCTTCTCTCCCTCCCTTCCTCTTCCCCTCTCTCCCCACCCTTTCTTGTCTAGCTAAAGATTTTCCAAAGGTGCCAAGTTTATAAAATACGTAACAAAGTATGATTTCAAAACTTTAAATGATATATTCATCCTAAAATCTAGATTTTACTTTTTCATACTTTTTTTTATTCACCCTTATCTCCATGGAGGAGTAATTCACCCTCCCCGAGCTTTAGAGATAGAACAGTGAACACTACAGTATTTTCTTTCCTTTGCTTTACTGATGTTCCGGGTCTCTGGATGTTATAATTTTCTTTTTTCATACTGTTGCATTCCAATGTTCTCCTGCAATCATTACTTCAATGTGTGGCATTACACCTGCTGCTGTAGCTCTTTGTGAGGAGCAGGTGAGAGCTGGTTGCCTCCATTTGGCCCTTTGCTTCTTAACAGTACTTCAAAATATTTCTCTCCAAGAAGCAATCTATCTTCAAGTCATCCCAAGTACTTCTTCTCCAAAATACGCAGAGATATACAATTTTTCTTTTTTTAATATATTTATTTATTATTTCAGGTTACATCTCCATCGTAGTGTCCTCTTTCCACCCCTCCCAGTCCCCCCTCCCACCATCTACCCCTATCCCTTCCATCACACTCCTCTGGAGTGGAGTGTCCCTACATAACAGTCTCCTGCCCCAGTTCAGCACTCATATGAGGGCCAAGAGCATCCTCATACACTGGAGGCCTACAAGGCAACACCACTAGGGCAAAGTATCTCACTGACAAGAAAAAAAAGTCTATGTTCATGTTCCCTTTGGTGCATTGGTTGTAGGATACTTATCCTGTACTATATGGCTAAAATCTGATTATAAGTGAATAGATGTCATGTGCATCCTTCTGAGTCTGGGTTAGCTCACTCAGGATGAGTTTCTCTAGTTCCATCCATTTGGCTGCAAATTGTATAATTTCATTGTTTCTGATGGCTGAGTAGTATTCCATTGTGTAGATGTACCACAGTTTTTTAATCCATTCTTCAGTTGAGGGACATCTGGGTTGTTTTCAGTTTCTAGCTATTACAAATAAGGTTGCTATGAACATAGATGAGGAAACTTCCTTGTGATTTGGTGAGGAGTCATTTGGATGTATACCCAGAAGTGGCATGGCTGGGTCCTGAGGCAGAGCTATTCCAAGTTTTCTAAGATATCACCAGACTGACCTCCATAATGGTTGCACAAGCCTGCACTCCCACCAGAAATGGAGGAGGGTACCCCTTTATCCACACCCTCACCAGCATGTGCTGTCATTTGAGCTTCTGATCTTAGCCATTTTGACAGGTGTGAGGTGGAATCTCAGAGTCGTCTGGAGTTGTATTTCTCTGATGATTAAGGATGTTGAGCATTTCTTCAAGTGTCTCAGCCATTAGGAATTCCTCCTTTGTGAATTCTCTGTTTAGCTCTGTTCCCCATTTTTTGATTGGATTATTTGGATTCTTTGCATTTAATTTCTTGAGTTCTTTGTAAATTTTGGATATTAGCCCTCTGTCAGATGTGAGGTTGGTGAAGAATTTTTCCCAATCTGTAGGCTGCCGTTTTGTTCGAATGACAGTGTCTTTTGCCTTACAGAAACTTTTCAGTTATTAATAAGTTAAAATTTTTCTTATTAATAAGTTAATTTTTTCTATAGTAATGCACAAGTAATTTAATATGTTTGCTTGCTGTGACAGTTGAACTTGATAACCAAGTAAATCAGATTTAGAATCACCTAGGAGATACAACTTGAGCACATCCGTGAGGATGTCTCCAGACAGGATTAGCAGAAGAGTGAAGATGCAGCCCCAAAGTGGGTGGCACCTTCTAACAGGCATCCCATATACAAAGAGATCCAAGGAAAAGACAGTATTGCAGGCCTGTCTTCATTTCTCTTGGGGTATATCTATCTATCAGTGCATGTGCCTCTTTTCCACTAACATCAGATTCCAGCTTCTTCAACCTTCTACTGTGGATTCTCCAAGGCACTCTAAGCCTTCAGCCCTGAGCCTAGCCTGCTGTAGTATGCAGCTTGGTGGCCTGAGCTATTACCTGAGTCTCAGCCTCAGCAGCATCCAGAAAGCCATTGTTGTATTACCATGTCTTTACTGTAAAAACCAATCTAATAAATACCACTTTATTGTATAAACTGCACAAATATAAGTATTTTATATTTTAATGTACATACATTCTATTAATTTAATCTCTCTAAGAACCCTGTCTAATATATTTGGTTTATAAATCATAGGTTATGACAAATATTACAAATTAATAGAAGAAACACTTTGACATTTAGAACATTACAAAATTAGGAAAAATTCTACTTACAAACATACTGTGATATCAGAGAAGTTGAGAGGGAGATTAACAAAAGACTTTAGATTTTAAAAAATTACATATTTTATTGGAATAGTTCTTTAGAAGGGGGGGGAGAACAATATAAAATTCTTCTCCACAAGAAAATTGACTCTGGTGCTTTTGGTGGATGAGGTCACTGTGCCATTAGGTCCCACTACACACCTGTACATATGATGAAAATAAAAGTTTTATTTTAAAAGTAAAAAGAGCATATTAAAATCTCACAAATTCTATATGTATTTGCTATTCTTAACAGAAATTAGAGAAAGAAATAGGGCCCTTAAGTGCAAATCTCAAAGACCACTATGTAACTATCATGAAAACAAGTAAGTCTGTACAATGTCTGTTTTCCAGTTCCATTTCATTTGTTTCATGAAAAAAAATGCTGTTATATTATTTCCTCTTCTTGTAAGTGTCACTGTCATATGGGAAGATTCAGCTCTTTTGATGATTTATTTTCTAAACGCTGTGATAATTTCTGTCCTTTGAGTGGCCCTGCCACTTCACCTCTTCCTCAGTTATAGACTGACTAGAGAGAAGCAATTGTAGAAAACCAAGATAAAACAGCAGAAAGGTTACTGTGCCAGAAACTGCTATTATCTTTCTGACAAAAATTATAATAAGCATAGGAAATTGTACAACTGGAATTTTTTTAATAACCTACAACTCAGAAATAAAGGATACCACCACTGGTAGAGACCTCAAAAATAACAGAAGTGGTTGGTATTCAAAGAAATGTCATAATTCATGTGTAGAATTGATTTTCCTAGACTTTTTGCTGAGACTCTCAATATATGAAATGACTGTTAAATCTAGCAATGGTTGCGGTAATAGGATGCATGTCAACTAAGAAATTGAAAGATGTTTCCTTGTTCACCAATATTTCAAATACTTGCTTCAGTACAACTTAATGCAACCCATTGTGCCTTAAATTCTCAGTTTAACATAGCCCACCATGCCCTGGAATTATGTACTTGTTTAATAAGGTTTATGTTAGCCCAGAAAGATTTTTGTGATAGCATGTTAGCATGCTCTCATCTATATACTTCTTCTCACAAAAGGTGATCTAAATACACAGACAGACACACACACATTGTTTTGCAATAAGTGAAGACATTAATGGTGATACATTTTACTTTCTGGCATGTCTATGAATTTAGACTTTATAGGAAATTATTATTGTAATGTGACATTATTGCCAGGAGATATGAACAAACATCTATTCACTCCAGATAGGGAACTGATGAATGGACTAAAGTATGGATACCCCTAAAGCCAATCTTGGTGAGCCAGTGAATTTTTTATGGGGGGGGGCAGTGTTTATTTACAGAGAAGCAGAGATGACTCAAAAACAGCTGTGTCATCAAAAGCTTATTCCACCGTGGGTGACAGATCATGAAAGCTAAAAATCTGGACAACTACCCAATTTATGGGTGGAGACCATCTCTTTCTGGCTGCCCAAGTGGTCTGAGCCTCTTCAAGGTAACTCAGCTGTCTCTGCTTCTTTTAGGTGCTTAGCTAGTCTCTGTTTCTTCTGCGCAATTTGGCTCATCTGAGGCTCTTCTAAAGCTTAGCTTGTTCAAGAGTGTCTTTCAGCAGTCTTTATACCTTATCTGTGCTTACTGGAGGCAGGACCTAGTGTACCTGGTCAGTTTTAGGGATTTACTGAAGCCTTTGAGTTGTTTACTTTGTGAGCTTAAGAAGCATCCCTGCAAGACAGAGGATCTATGTTCCATCAGAACATCCTGTTGTTTCATCTCCTTTCTAGTATCCTTAACAAGATTCCCTCCAAAATGAATGGCTTTCTCTCAGATGAAATTAATATGCAACAGTTATTAAGTAAAAAGTTGCTTCAGATGTGTAAATTAGCAGTTATCATAAAACAAGGATTGGTATTAATAACTATAAAAATGATTTTATCTTACACTTATTGAGTGTTATCCACCACACTGCATGCATGGTTTATATGCCATATATTGCTGAAGAGCCTTGACAAGCTTTTAAAAAATGTATTTATTTATTACATTTTGATCGCAGCCCCATCCTTCCACCCCACCTCATCCTAACCTCCCACCCTCTTTCTCCTCTCCTTCTCCTTGGGTGAGGGTGGCCTTCCATATATCAACCCCTCTCAGTTCATCAGTCACATGAGGGCTAAGAGCTTCTTGCACTGGGGCCAACATTGCAGCCTAGCTATGGTAAGGTGTTCCACTAATAGGCAACAGAATTTATGTCAGACAGAGGCATGTCTCCTCCATTTGATAATGGATCTGCATGAAGACAAGTTGTCTATTATCTATATATGTGTAGGGGTCCTGGATCCATTCTATATTTTTTTGTTTTGGGGGGGTTTGCTTTTTTGTTTGTTTGTTTGTTTTGGAGGGGTTGTTTTGGGTTTTTTTTGGTTTTGGAGGGAGGGATTTGGTTAGTGTTTCAGTCTCTGTAGGCATCTACAGGCCTAGTTTGGGTGATTTTGTTGACCTTCATGTGGGTTTCTTGTCCCCTCCAGATCTGTCTATTTCTCCTCCCTCTCTTGACTTTCATAACTTTCAGAGTTCCACCTAATGTCTGACTGTGTGTCTCAACATCTATTTTGATCTGCTGCTGGGTGGAGTTTTTGCTAGGATAGTTATGTTAGGTTCCTGTCTCTTTGGGACTGTGGATTGTAGGATAGTTATCCTGTACTATATGGCTAATATCCACTTATAAGTGAGTATAGAGCATGTGTGTCTTTCTGGGTCTGGGTTAGCTCACTCAGGATGAGTTTTTCTAGTTACATACATTTGGTTACAAATTGCACGATTTCCTTGTTTTTGATAGCTGAATGGTATCCCATTGTGTAAATGTACCACAGGTTTTTTGTTTGTTTGTTTTTTTAGCCATTCTTCAGTTAAATGATATCCACAAAACTAGGTGAAGAACATCTAGTTTCTGGCTATTATGAATAAAGATGTTATGAACAAAGTTGAGTCAATGTCTTTGTGGTTTGGTGGAGAATCTTTTGGAAATATGCCCAGCAGTGTTATGGCTGGGTCTTGAGGTAGAACTATTCCCAAATTTCTGAAATATTGCCAGATTGATTTCGAAAGTAGTTGTACAAGTTTGCACTCCCACCCACAATAGAGGAGTGTTCCCCTTTCTCCACATCTTCCCCAGCAAATTTATAGTCAGTCACAAAGCAAGCCTTAAACAATAAAAGAAAATTGAAATAACCCTTATATGTTATTGGATCACCATGGTTTAAAGCTTGACTTCAAAAACAACAGAAATAACAAAAAACTTACAGATTCATGGAAATTGAGCAACTCTCTACTAAATGACCACTGGGTCAAGGAACAAATAAAGAAAGGAATCAAAGACTTCATAAAATTCAATGAAAATAAAAGCACAACATACTCAAACATATGGGACACAATGAAAGCAGAACTAAGAGGAAGTTCATCACACTAAGTGCCTTTAAAAGAGAGAGCTCTGTTCAGGAAGTTGTCGCCTGAGCCAATGAGTTCGAGGGTTTCTCCCACTTTTTCTTCTAGTAGATTTAGTGTGACCGGCCTTATGTTAAGGTCTTTGATCCACTTGGACTTAAGTTTTGTACAAGGTGATAAGTATGGGTCTAATTTCATTCTTTTACAAGTGGACATCCAGTTGGACCAGCACCATTTGTTGAAGATGCTGTCCTTCCATTGTGCCGTTTTGGCTTCTTTGTCAAAAATTAGGTGGCCATAAGTGTGTGGGTCTATTTCTGGATCTTCAATTTGATTCCACTGACCTACTGGTCTGTTTCTATACCAATACCATGCTGTTTTTACAACTATTGCTCTGTAGTACAGCTTGAAATCTGGGATGGTGATAACTCCAGATTTTTTTTTATTGTACAGGATTGATTTAGCTATTCTGGGTTTTTTGTTGTTCCATATGAAATCGAGAATAGCTCTTTCCAAGTCTATAAAAAAATTGTGTTGGTATTTTGATAGGAATTGCATTGAATCTATATATCGCTTTTGGTAGGATGGCCATTTTTATTATCTTGATCCTGCCTATCCATGAGCATGGGAGATCTTTCCATCTTCTAAAGGCCTCTTCCATTTCTTTCTTCAAGGGCGTGAAGTTCTTGTTGTACAGGTCCTTTACTTGCTTGGTTAGAGTTACCCCCAGGTATTTTATGTTGTTTGTGGCTATTGTGAAGGGGGTTGTTTCCCTAATTTCTTTCTCAGCCCATTTGTTTGTTGTATAAAGGAGGGCTTCCAACAGCTCAGGACCTGAGATCAACAATCAATAAATGGGACCTCATGAAACTGAAAAGCTTCTGTAAGGCAAAAGACTGTCATTCGAACAAAATGGCAGCCTACAGACTGGGAGAAAATCTTCACCAACCCCATATCTGACAGAGGGCTAATACCCAAAATCTACAAAGAACTCAAGAAATTAAATGCCAAGAAACCAAATATTCCAATCAAAAAATGGGGGACAGAGCTAAATAGAGAATTTACAAAGGAGGAATCCCTAATGGCTGAGAGACACTTGAAGAAATGCTCAACATCCTTAATCATCAGAGAAATGCAACTCAAGACGACTCTGAGATTCCATCTCACACCTGTCAGAATGGCTAAGATCAAAAGCTCAAATGACAGCATGTGCTGGCAAGGGTATGGAGAAAGGGGTACCTACTCCATTGCTGGTGGGAGTGCAGGCTTGTACAACCACTATGGAGGTCCGTCTGGCGATATCTTATAAAACTTGGAATAACTTTGCCTCAGGACCCAGCCATACCACTTCTGGGTATACACCCAAATGCCTCTTCACGGAATCATAAGGAAGTTTCCTCATCTATGTTTATAGCAGCCTTATTTGTAATAGCTAGAAACTGGAAACAATTCAGATGTCCCTCAACCGAAGAATGGGTTAAAAAAAAACTGTGGTAAATCTACACAATGGAATATTATTCAGCTATCAGGAACAATGAAATTATGCAATTTGCAGCCAAATGGATGGAACTAGAAAAGCTCATCCTGAGTGAGCTAACCCAGACTCAGAAGGACACATATGGCATCTATTCACTTATAGTAGGATTTTAGCTATATAGTAGAAGGTATCAATATTACAACTAACACACCAAAGGGAACTTGGACATAGACTTTTTATTTTTTTATTTTTATTTATTTATTTATTCTATTTTTTATTCTTTTTTATCTATTTGTCTGCTTAGTTGTTTGTTTTTTAGTTCTCTCTCCCAGGCAATGAGACACTTTTCACTGATGGTACTGACTCGTAGACCCCCAATGAACGAGGAGGCTCTTGGCCCTCATACGACCTCTCAACTGAGATGAGGGACTGTTATATAAGGACACCCCACCCCAGAGAGATGGGATGAAAGGGTTAGGAGGTAAAGAAAAAAAATGAAATGTGATGTTTCAGCCTTTTACTACTAATTGTCATAAACTGTTTAGGATAATTAAGAAATGCAAACTAAGAGTTATGCAAGCCGGTCATTCTGTTAGGTACTACGACAGCCTATTATAGTTATTTTCTAAGCTAATCAGAAATAAAGCTGCTAAGAGACAAGCAATATCTGCTTAACCTAATATAAGAGATAGATAGGGCCTCTTCAAAAACCTTAGGAGATCTGCAGAATATGGCGTTCAAAGATGGTTTCTTAACATTAGATTTTTTTATATCAAGACATATCAACTCCTGACAGCACACCCTATCCTACCCCAAGTAGAAGATGAGCATCAAAGAATCTCCAGTGGGAGATGATTGAATTAGTCGCAAGCCTATCTCTTGGTAGGAAAAGCCCCAGGCTCCAACTGTAGACAGAATGCTGTCCAAAAAGGGCAAAACCTGGAAGCAGGTAAGTCGACAGCCTAGCTCTACCAAGACAGGGTAGGCAAGTCCTTCATAACCCCTGCTCTACAATCAATGTCTGTCAGAGAAATGGGGCCAAACAACTGAAGATCAATGCTGTAATGTATGGAGAGAAAATGCGAACTGTCCAGACAGCCACAGGTATGTCATTTCTTAGTTTGGGAAGCTGCAGGCCCTGTACTTCCTATAAAATCAGATATATTTATCCCTTTCAGGTCTCTGAGGTGGTTGAAGAACAGATATCTAGAGTATCATAATTAAATTTTGAGTTGTTTAGGAGTCACGAGAGTGTTATAGATCTAAGAAGATACTTTTAAAATTGTGTTGCAAGTTAGTATGAATGTTGAGTCAGATATAGACCTTTAAACTCATGGAGATGTTTAGATAGTAGAATGTTAAAGTCAGGTACCAAATACATATGGACTGGTCATTGGGAATGTACGTTAAGCCATATAACCCTCATAACTGTGGCCTAATTACCTCTGTTGTTTTGTATTGTATTTATTATTATAAGAGAAAGTGCCATTTGTTGGACTGAAAGGGGAGACTGTGGGGGGAAATAAGATATACCTTAGACTTAGAGAAGAAAAAAGGGAAGAGGATGGGGGATTGAGGGTGGGAGGGTGGGACTGGAGAGGGGAATAGGGAGGGGACTGCGATTGAGATGTAACTTGAAGAAATAAAAAATAAAGGAAAAAAAATTTTTAAAAATTAAAAAAAAACAAAAAAGAGAGAGAGAGCTCATACTTGCAACTTAACAACACAACTGAAACCTCTAGAAAAAAAAAGAAGGAAACATTCCCAAGAGGAGCAGATGGCAGAAAATCATCAAACTCAGAGTTTAAATCAATAACTTAGAAACAAAGAGAACAATACAAAGAATCAATGAAACCAAGAACATGACAAGCTTTTGAGGTAGATAGTTCTATTACTTTCTATTTATATCAAGTAATCTGACTAAAGGTTAATTAAATTGCCTAAGGAAATTTTTCTGTTCATATTTTCATCAGTCTACCAATATTTATTTCCCAAGAAAAATATACATATAATTCCATTTTGCAAAAAAAAATATTATTTTAACAAAAAAACATGATAGTAATTTTTCAGGACTCTTTCTTATGACACATCTTTATAACAAAGATTAAAAATTCCATGTTACATTTATTTTCCACCTACTATTCTTTACTGCTGTAATGAGTATACTCACATTTTGTAACCTCTAAGAGGTGAGCTGTTTATTCCTAATGTTTAGGACCCTCTGAGTTAAACAGATCACTTGAAATAATCAACAAGGTGCAGCAACATTCTTGTGTTGGCCTCTGATAAGCCTCTGACATACTGACCATGATTCTGATGGGTCTGGAAGAAACAGGAAAAATGGTTAAAGCAAAAATGCATGCTAAAGTTCCAAGTGGAAGCTTAATAAAATTGCAAGGTGTTGCATAAAACTGACATTGCTTCTCTCTCTGTCTCTTTCTCTCTCTGTCTCTCTATCTCTCTGTCTCTCTCTCTCTCTCTCCCTCACTCTCAGTGTATGAAGATACGTGTACTCATGTAGGTTCATGCATGTGAGGGACAACTGTTGATGCTGTATATCTTTCTAGGTGGTTTTCCACCTTATTTTTTGAGACAGGGTCTCTCACCAATTAGGCTAAACCAGCAAGGCACAAGCATCCCCCTATCTCTGCTCCTCAGTTCTGATATTACAGACCCACACAACCTTGCCCAGTATTTTTTATGTGGATGCTGAGGGTTGAACTCAGTTCTTCATGCTTATATGATTAAACACTTTACCAACTGGATGGACTGGAACTCAGTGAGTAGACAAGGCTAGCCTTGAATTCAGAGAGCTCTGCCCACCTCTGCCCCTTGAGTGCTGGGTTAAAGGCATCTGCCACCACACCTGAAACCATATCATTTTTGTGTTTCAAATTTACATCTCTTCGACCATAAGTAAGGGATGTTAAAAATAAAGAAAGGCTACAGGAACATATATAAAACTATATTGATCTTTGTATAAATACTGATGAATTTTCAGGATCTTTTAACAAGTTGTCAAATCACCAGCAAACCATCTGGGAGCTATAGACCAAGATACTTTTCGGTAATAGGCCACAGAACAAGAAAGACAGATTACTCAGAAAATTTTGATGCTAACAATTTCACATATCCCACTCTAGCTCCATTCCAATAGTGCTATCTGACAGCTGCTGAATAATGAAGTTTAAATTTTTTTAGAATATTATTATAGCTTCAGTACCCATCTTTCAACACAGTTCTTGCTCATTCAATTCCTGTTATAATTTCCAGTGAAATAAAATATCAAAAAGTCATTCAGATTCGTAGACTAAAGATATATCTATAGTGACAAAGCAAAGAATAGGATAAAATTCATTACCTTGATAAATTAATGAACATGAACAGTCACTCTGAATAATTCAATCAAAGGAACTTTTTCTCTCAGTGGTTGGTTATTTTGGGCCTGATTTATCCATGTAATTGCCACTGCTCTTCATTTTATTTTGCCCACGACAACACAAGGAAGTCTCTGCACTTGATTCTGAAAGCTTCACTATTTCATGTCACGTTAGCAAGTGAGACACACATAGCAAACTGTGGATAGAGTTCTTATGACAAATGACTTCTATGCTTTGCACGTGTCTCTTCAATGGCAGCTGCTGGGAAGGGACATCACCTCCCAGCTGCACAACTTGATCCTTCTGTCCCTTGTGAATTAGGAGGAATTGAATGTTTGGCTTTAAAGTGGCACTTCACATTTCTCTCATTGAATATCATAATTGTGCCCAGACGAAAGGAAAAAAAAAAAACTCATTGGCAACTGATGGGAGAAAAAAAATAGTCTTCTCATTGCAGAGATAATAAGCAGAATGTTCCCCCATCCTTGCTTCTTAATTCTCCTTATTCTATTTTATTAAATGATGCAGCTTGAAATTAAGGCTCTGTCAACCTTCGTGTGCATGATGCATCAGCAAGCAAAACAGAAACACAGTTAAAAGAGCAGCATAAGCCCCTCCAGAGGCCATCTGCCTTCTTCCTGTTAGGAAACTTCAATTCATCAGCAAATCTCTAAGGAAAATATTTATAGCACGAAGATAAGCCTGCATTCTGAAGCTACTTGGGAGCAGGACTGGTGAGGTTTTAGAAAACCTGGTTAGGTTCTGTTAATTAATAACTAATCCAGAGATATTTATTTTAGTCATTCAATTTTTCAAACTTGTTCACTTGTTCTCTCAACAAAATGTATTCGAAGCTCTCAGTGTGCCAGAAACAGTAAAAAGGTACTCCTATTTCCACATAATCAAATGAAGAAAATGATTCTATCATCTCTATTATACCTGCCTAGGTAGGTTACTGGAAATACTACTATAAAGTCTATAACAAATTAAAATGTCTGTGCTTGGTATCTACCAATAAGCAACCAAAGAAAAGTACATACTCCATATCCTATGCAAAAATAAATAAATAAATATGATTGTGACTTAGGAGAGAATTTGTATACCTACTATCACAAATTGTTTTGCTAATTTTCTCTGACAAATCTGATAAAACACTCATCTATTATTTTTTACCCTTTCAAAAGAAGGAAATCAATGATCATAGTGTTTTTAAAATGTCATTATGGGTGATGGAGAAATGGCTCAATATTTAAGAACATGGACTGCTCTTCCAAAGGATCAAGGTTCAATTCCAAGCACTCAAACAAACTTCTGTCACTCCAGGTCCAGGGGATTCAGACATCTTCTTCTGGCCTCCATAGGTACTGCATGTATGTGGTTCACAGATACACATACCGGCAAAGCCCCCATGCACATAAAATTTTTCAAAAATCAAAATAAATTAAAATTTTCTAAGCACAATATCTTCTTAAATTTCTGTTCCATTGTCCCCACTCTGACTTAATAATACCATATAACCATGACATGAAATGTAAAAAGGACAGAATTATGGAGATTAATTTTGTACAAAGAAGAAAACTGCATTAAGGCTAGCAAATGGGCTGGAGTAGGGATATTTGTTTACAGAGAGAATTCCAGCCAATTCTAGCAAATTCAATACTTATATCAAGAAAAAAGAGCTGGTGACACTGGCATATGCTTTATTTAATTCCAACACTGGGGAGGCAGAGGCAGAAGGATCTCTATGAATTCTATGAATTCGAGGCTAGCCTGGTTTACAAAGTGAGTTCCAGGATAGCCAAGGCTACATAGAGAGACTGTCTCAAAAAAAGGGGAGACACCACTGTAAGATGGTTGAATTAGTGGCAAGCCTTTCTCTTGGCATGAAAAAACCCCTTGCACCAACTGCAGACAGACTGCTGTCCAAAAAGGACAAAACTTGGTAGCAGGGAAGTCGACAGCCTAACTCTGCCAAGACAGGGTAGGTAAGTCCTTCATAATCCCTGCTCTACAACAAATGTCTGTCAGAGAAACAGGACCCAAAGGCTGAAGACTGATGCTGGAATGTATGGAGAGAAAATGGGAACTGTCCAGGCAGTCATTGGTATGTTCTTTCTTAGTTTTGGAAGCTGCAGGCCCTGCACTTCCTATATAAGCAAATATATTTATCCCTCTCAGGTCTCTGAGGTGGTTGAAGAATAGACAGCTAGAGTCTCATAGTTAAATTTTGAATTGTTTAGGAATCAAGAGGGTGTTATAGATCTAAGAAGATACTCTTAAAAG
Organism: Lophiomys imhausi; assembly: GCA_907164525.1. Classification (NCBI taxonomy): domain Eukaryota; kingdom Metazoa; phylum Chordata; class Mammalia; order Rodentia; family Muridae; genus Lophiomys; species Lophiomys imhausi. Next base: position 474,111 of record CAJQZJ010032981.1, on the reverse strand, counting down.
TGTGTTGCAAGATAGTATGAATGTTGAGTCACATATAGACCTTTAAACTCATGGAGTTGGTTAGATAGTAGAATGTTAAAGTCAGGGGCCAAATATGTATAAACTGGACATTGGGAAGGTATACTGGGCCATTTAACTCTCATAAATGTGGCATATTTATATCTATTGTTTTGTATAATATTTACTGTTATAAGAGAAGGAACCATCTGTTGGACTGAAAGGGGAAACTTCTGGGGGGAAGAGGGTGGAAGGGCGGGATAGGAAGGGGGAATAGGGAGGGGTTTGTTACTGAGATGTAACTTGAAGAAAAAAAAATAAAGTATTTAAAAAAAAGGGAGAGAAATAAGAAAAGAAAAGAAAGAATAAAGGTTGTTGCAAAGAAAACCTGAAATATGTAATGATGACTTAGCAGTTAGGTACAAAGTAGAAAGGAATTCAATGTTAGAGGCTAGAGAAAATGGCAATGTGTTTTAATAATATTTGAAAAAAACTGAAATCCTGATAAGCAGGAATGTGGGCCAAGTAGATTACAATCCACGTGAGTTAAAAGAGTATTGAGAAGTTATGTTGGCTGTGTTTTAAAAAGATTATAAAAATGCATGAACTCAGGGAAACCTCAGGTAATTTGCAAACAGTTCTGCTATTGGGAAACTTACAAGTTAGAAAAGTGACTATTGCCATAGACTCCAAGCACTGAGACTTGATGCATCGAAGAGCTTTGCTACCAATCACAACATGCCTGCAGGGATGAGGGACTTAGGAGAAGGATGAGGTTGAGCATGGGAACTTTCCAAGACTTCAAGGAGCTACACTACAATTGAGAAAGAAATACATGGAAGAGAGAAAGCCATCATACCACACTTTATAACTATTTAGACAGAAGTTCTGGGTGTGTGTAGTGGCACGTGGAATGTATTATGAGTAGTTAGAGCAGAAGCCTACTGATTAAATGAGAACTGCTTGTTAAAGAAGCTGTAAGCCTGGATTTAGAAAAGATTTTCACAGACATTTGAAGACTAACAATGTAACTATTTGACTACCAGGACATCATAAAACAGGATTTTGCTGAGAAAACTACAGCTTCAAAAGACGGTGCAATGCCTGTTATATTGGAAAACTGCCATGTGTTGTTTGAGTTCATTGAGAAGCTGGCTGTGAAAGCAATGTTGCCTCTCCTCCTGGGTTCCAGAGTCGAAGAAATTCATCCCCAAGTGTCCTAAAACCAAGTTAAGGGCTGTCCGGCCCCCACCAATGCTGTGACAGGAAAGGAAGAGAAAAGCAAAAGAGCTCAAGAGTAAAAATAGTGTGTCCCTGAGAACAGCCAGAAGATAAACCATTCCCAACAGAGTAATCATAGCTTATTCCGTCATATGAAATGCCTGTGGTGAAATGGGGAGACAGAAACTCAGCCATGAGAAGCTAGTGTGTGGAAAGAAAACTCAACCAGGAACCCCAGCTGACAGCCTCAAGTTCTCCGGTTGATTGATGGACATTGGTAAGCACAAAAAGTTAATAAGGCTACCTTACTTGCTTTCTTCTTCTCAATCAGACTACTCCTGTCATCTCATCTGAAAGTTGTAAATGCCAGATTTGATCATGGCTTCCTATCTGATGCTCTGTCTGCTACTTGCTATTTATTCTTTTATTTTTCTTGCTATACACTTAACAGATGCACTTATTCAAAACTGAAAACAGGACTGTCACAAGTGAGTCTGTGTACCATACAGAACAGAGAGCATATTCTCCACCATCCACTTTAAATATGGCTGAAGAGGGACTGGAGAGATGGCTCAGAGGTTAAGAGCACTGGCTCCTCTTCCAAAGGACCCAGGTTCAAATCCCAGAACCCACATGGCAGTTCACAGCTGTCTGTAATTGCTGGGTGTGGTGGCACATGCCTTAAATCCCAGCACTCAGGAGGGAGGATCTCTATGAGTTTGGAGCCAGCCTGGTCTACAAAGTGACTCCAGCACTGAGGCCAGGAGAGCCAGGGCTATTACACAGAGAAACTGTCTGGAAAACCAAATATATATATGTATGTATGTATGTGTACATATATATATATATATATATATATATATATATGACTGAAGAGAGTAACAGAAAAGAAAAGACATCTTAGCAGGCACAGCTCACTCCAGTAAAGTAGAGCTGGCTAAAGAACTCTTCTCAGGGATTGAAAATTATGAGCTAATCAAGAAACACTGGACACCGTGACACAGGAGACCCTACCGTGCCTGCTGTGTGGTATTTCATTGCTGAGTATCTCCAATCATCTTCTTTCCAAACAGGAATGTGTACCATGGCTTCCGGAGCACAGCATGTGTGCATGCATATCCAGAGAAGGGTGACACCAACCCAGCTTGACTTCCAGATCATGGGTCCTTTGAGCAAAAAGGACTTCCCCAAGACTTGGCAGAGAAGCCCATGGGTCCCAGACTTCTTGAAGCAGTGGCTATATTATACCTCTCTGCTTCACAAGCCTGCACACCTTAGTCCCACCTACCTCTGTCTTTGCCCAATCTCAGGCCTCAGCATTTATTCAACCAATCAGAGAATGCCTCAGAAGGGGCGGAAACCAGATCTCAGCATTGAAATCAGCACTTAGTAGACCTTCCCCAGCAACACTCTCCTAATTTCTCAGAAATTTGGGATTGAGAGATCTGCTAATCATTGCCTATTATTTCATCTCAATTTCAGAAAAAAAATTAATATGGTATCCAAAGAAGTTAAGTAATTTGATTAATGGCTCATAGACAAAGAAATAAAAATTATTTCTGATTTAGCTTAGAGCTAAACCACACATGTACTATCTTCCCTTTCAAGGACACTTTTAAATCTGAACAAATATTTTGATTCACCATATTTGCTTTGAAGTCATTATCTTACATGTAATCAAGAGTAGCCAACCAAGACCACTGTTATTGTGTATATGGATCCTTCACTAAGGCCTGCTCTACTCTGTTTCTACCTTGTGCATTCTGTTCATGAATACACAAGCCCTTCTGATGGGGTGATGTTATGCATTCTAAATATTAATTAACCTGCTCCCAGAAGCCTGTTTGCTGTGCACCAAAGGAAGCTATTCTACTTTTCTTGTTAACCATTGTCTCTGATTGGTTAAATAAATGTTAAGGCCTGAAATTGGGCAAAGGGAAATTTGAGTGGGACTAAGGTACTAGGGATTCTGGAGCAGAGAGGTTCTTGGGTAGTAAAAACCTCCAGTAGATGAAGTAGAAGGAGCCTCCAAGGAAGAAGGAAAGAGCAGGAAGGAGGACACTCGCCATAGGTTAGAGAAAAGAACATCATTCCATGTGGCCTGGAACATCAGCAGAGTGTGGAGAATAACATTCCAAGGGGATGTATGTATATATAGGGTCATATTTGGGAAACAAATTAAGGGCTAGCTTAGATGGGCCAAGATTTCTCAATTCAGACCAAGGCTTGTTAAAATCCATCAGGTGTCTGAGTGCTCATTTATAGTGACGGGTTAAAGCTTAACACCACCGACCAATTAAATATAATATAAATACTAGTAAATAATTTAATTAATTTTTTCTGCACCTTTCTAACACTGAACTGTTATGGTCCAATGATCTTCCCTCTACATGTCAGTCATCCCCTATAGAACCAAGCTGCACAGGATGTCCCAGCATTCACATTGTTTGTAGGAAGACTGTTACCACAAACAGCTGTTAGTAACTTCAATCTTCCACTCGTCTCTTCTATTTTGCAATGAAGGTCACCATTCTGCCTTCTTCATTTGTGGGTTTTTCCCCCAGAATCTACATTACAAGCCAAAAAACCATGATGTTGCAGAATGTATTTTTCTACTTCAAAGATGAAAAAACAAAACCACCAACAACAACCATTTTAAATGACAAGACCTTGGAAACAAAGCTATGTGTGTGTCCACCTGAGTAAAAGACATAGAATATAACTTTTGGCAACATATTTTTCTTCCTAAAGAGTCATATCAGGGACCATCATTATAAGAGAAGCCTATGTTGAGGTGACTTGTTACTTAAGATCTCCCACTTTCCAAACACTGGGTTTACTAATGGGAAGAAAAGTTCCAAATCTTAGGCTACTTTTACGATTCATATTTCCTTTTATGAACAACCCCAGTACAGTTCACCTCATTAGCTATTACAGAGATTTTAATTCTTGAGTTAATCTGGTGTTCATTCAGCAGAATGAATATTAATATCTTTCTAATGTAATTTTTAATTAAATATAGCATCACCATTATTACTCCCAAAAGATCTAAATAGAGTTTGAAAGAGAAGACAGACACTATCACAATCAAAATCAGTAAATTCTGTTCAAATGCCTTTCAAAAGGCTGATCACCTATGAAGTAATGGGAATAAATTGTGAGATAATGCAGGACAGATCTAATTAAGATAATGAGCTATGATTATGGACACAATTTTTTCAGGGTTAAAGCTCTTAACAAAAGGCAATCTATGGATATATTTTAACCATCCTCTCTACTCTATTTGCTTATATTAGCTATGCTTCTTAAAAAAGGGAAAATATTCATCAAAAGTAATGACCCCGAGACTGCGCAGCTACAGGATTTCAACTATTTTGCTATCACTGGTGCATTTAATAGTTGACAGGCTCCCCCTTTTTTCGTAATTTTGTACATTTGATTAAAATAGCATCTTTTCAAATCACACTGTGCAAGGGGAAAAAAGACATTAGATCATCGTTCTCTCGGCACCTTGAAAAGTATATTATGGAAGGCAGTTTGATTTAGCTAGAACAGATTTGGATGGATATTTCTGGAATGAGCTAACTAATTATCCTGGCTCCAATATCAGTGACAGGTGAGACAACCAGAGGAAAGGAGTAATTAAGTTTTGCAGGTATGTGTCTGCTCCCTCTCAGGAGTGGCAACTCAGAGCAAGGGGTGGGGAGGAAGAGGAAACCATGTCTCCTTAGCTCACCATGGTTAAAAGTAGAGAAAAAAAAGTATTTTCTGAGAAGTGAAGAACTAAAGGGGAGACCCTTAGAAGGGCCCACAGCTGCAGTATTTAGCAAAGATTTCAGCACTGTACATTGAAAACTAAATCACTCACTAAATCTTTTGAGAAGAAGAAATCATGATCCAAGAGACACTAAGCTCTCCTTGCAACCCTTGCCTACCAAGTGCCGTTCTTCAAGGAGAAACATTTTAATGTGATCAGTGAAGTGGTGTGGGAAGAGGTCCTAGACTCATCCCACATCCTATGTGATTTACAGTCACATCAAGAAGCATCATAGTAATGAGTCTGTTTGAGACCCTGGGACACACTCAGGTAATTCCTAGCAAAGGAAGTGTGACTCCTGACACTGCCTTCCTGCAGCCACAGAGGAGTTAGTGCTCCATTAATCCTCCAGCCTTAGGACCCTTTTGATGGTCTTCAAAGATGTATCCAGTAGCTGTTCACTGGAGTTGCAAAACCAGAAGGATCTTCGAAATCACAGAATAAAGCAAAAGGTCAGACTCCAGGAAGACACAATCAATGTTTTCTAAAGCACATGAGTTGTCAGCTCCATTTTTCTAGGAGTTTTACTGAATTTATTTTGGCTTCTTTTTTCTATTATATTGCTCACCTATCTTTCCCACTCTCTCCTTAATCAGTATCTATAGTATCTTGGAGAAAATATTGCTAATAATTCAAATTTACATTTACAGTACTGTCACTAACACCTCTCTGATCCTTCATTTCCTTCATTCAGAAAACTGTCATTTTATAGAATGAATGTGAAAACTAGACGAGGTTGTGAAATTTAAGCTTATTGAAAATGATAAACCTGTAAGTAGTTTCCAGAATCTCACTTCCAGTGTGTGCTCCATGTTAGAAAAGCCTGTAATGCAAAGCCACTGGTGGCAAATCAGTTGGTACCTTGAGGAAGGACAAATATTGTTTTCACCTTTGGTTTGTTTCAAATGCTACTTTTCAGGCCTGGTGAGAGATGTGAGATCTGAGAAGATGTTGAGCATGGACACTGACTCCTTCAAGTCCTGGGACCTATGTCCATCAAACATGCCTCAGTACCATGACCCATTCCTTTCAGTTTATCAACTTAGCTCATCCTCATCATATCCATCTTCTTTCCTCTCTTCCCTAGAGACTCAATAAGAGAGTAAAAGCAGTGTTGTAGGCAAAGAGATGTTATTCTACCATCTAGCAAGTGAATCAGGATCTCCAAGCCTGGGGTTTTCTTCTGTAAAATGAACTTATAGGTATAGACCTGCCTATGTTAAGTTAAAAGCACCTTGGATTGAATTTTAAGCCAAGCTTCCTTCCATCCTGGCTCTAAACTGCTCTATACCAATGAATACATGCTGCATTTCGTCAGTGTTTCCCAGAATCCCAGTCATGTGCTTAGTTGTCAAACACTTCCAGGTCTCTGTATGTACTTAGAATCCAGAACACATGTACTCCCCTCCCTACCTGCTGAACACTTGCTCTCTGGTTTCTTCCCACCTCCCAACTCTACCTGCTCCTTTCCCATCCCTCATACCCCTGTTTCTATAAATCTCTTCTGCAGTGCCCAGTAATAGTGTTCACACAATTGTTTACTAGCCCAATTCGTTTCCTAACTAGTCATGACACTGTGAAGACAAGCATAATGCCTTGGTCATCTTTATATCCACAGAGCCGGGGAACATCATTGTTATCAACCACGACAGACCCTCTTGCATCATCCTTCCCTCATCTAATAACACACATTACTGCATTCTTTAGGCAAACTTAGGGAAGTTGGTGGCAAGAGAAGAAATTCTATTATGATTCTCTAATTTTGCTTTGTCCAGCTCTTCTTAAAGAAACAAGAGTTCATTGGAAGGCAATGCGGAGAAGGGAAAATACTAGTTAGGTGTGTGTGTGTGTGTGTGTGTGTGTGTGTGTGTGTGTGTGTGTGTGTGTGTGTGTGTGTGTGTGTGTGTGTGTGTGTGTGTGTGTGTGTGTGTGTGTGTGTGTGTGTGTGTGTGTGTGTGTGTCTGTGTGTGTGTCTGTGTGTGTGTCTGTGTCTGTGTGTCTGGTGTGTCTGTGTGTGTGTGTCTGTGTGTGTGTGTGTGTGTATGTGTGTCTGTGTCTGTGTCTAAAATTAAGATTTACAATCCTAACTAGTATTAATACTCACACACATCTTGGGGTTGTTCAGTTCCCTATTTTCCTTACATGGCTTTCTCAGCACTTAAAACTCCAATCTTTGTCTTCTTTACTTTCACCTTCCTTCTCATAGAACCAATTTAATCATGTGTTAAGGAAACAAACTGTTTCTGTATAATGCAATGGCTGGAAACCTTGAACATCTGATTTCAATTAAAATGAATACTACTCCGACTGCCTCAAGCTATTCCAATATAGTGCAACAGCAATACCCGTCATGTTCTGACAATTGCATGCTGTGTTATTCCAAGGAATCTATAATTTGATATTTTACCACTATTTTGTGCCTTATTCACAATTCTTTGATACTTTGATATCAAGGTTACAGGTTAGGGCTTCTGATATTCTCATATCTACAGCCCTTCAATCGGAAACCATGTCTCTCTTCTTCCTGATGGAATTTGTTCAGTCTTCTATGGTGACAACCTTTATTTGGACATATTCTACAAGGAATAATAGCAAACAAAAAGCACATCCAGGACTTAGTCAATTTTGATTGAAATTGCAAACCAAGAGCATATAACAGCATATTTTATAGCATATGACTAGAAAGTACCTGTTATTTTTAAACTCAACAGAATTTGTATCCCTTTCACACCAGGCAGGAATACAAATGCATTGTTTCTCTAGCCTGTCTTACAGGTATTCACCACCACATAAAACAGAGGGATTGTCTTAAGCAATAGAGTGTAGTATACAAAATCAATTTCACATAAGGTTTTGTCCATTTAATTAACTTCTGGAGGGGGTGTGGGGGAGGGAGTCCCTTTCACAAGGATAAGCTTTATATTTACCTGAGATGTCTGTGGTACTTGTCATTATTTTACTTATTCCCATATCTGACAGTTACATTTTATTACAATTTTTCTTATAACCAAAATCAAGTATTCCACTCTAAATATACTGTGTATCATATTGATAATTGTTTATTAAATATGCATTTTTAATATTTTAAGTCATGAGCAGATTCCAGTCAAATGAGTTCTAGCTGGATGGATAGTCTTCATCCTAGACCTTACTTCAAAAATTACTAGGTGTATCATCCAGATAGTTTTGTTATGCAAAATTAATACTAACCTAAAGGAGACTGTTTGTAACTTGATCACAGTTGTTTTACTGACATTTTCATTAAAACTAGAGCCCATAATAGCATAGCAAAGCACCATTTTATAGGAAATGCATATATAGTTCTTTTTTTTTCAATGTTTCTCTAATAGATAATGAATAAACAAAGTCCTGGAGTGTTGAAGAGCAAAGCCAACCTACACTGCAAATCCCAAGTATCCCTGCATCAATGAAAAGAAATGGAGACTAGGACAAGGGGCTCCCAAGAGGCTCAGCCATCATCCCTTGAAAGCTTAAATTGATTGCCCATCCTTCAGTTCTGTAAGGAGTGAAAAATGGATTTTATCTTTCATCTTTTTTTCTGAGGTAAATTTGTACAGGCGTAATGCTTCCCTATAGAATCGAGGTTTGGTTCTCTTTGTTGTTACTTTGGTTTTGGTCTGGTTTGGTTTGGATTTTTATGGTGAAAAAGCAGAGCACAGGGAGAAGAGAAACATTTAAAGACAGCTCAACAAATGCACGGCAAGTTTCTTAACACAGGACTTACAGTGTTTTCAAATGGAATGGATCCACAATTATACATGGAAAACACAGCTCAGAATTATACTAAATAACACCCTGATTTAGGTCTATATAGAATATAGGTATTTAAGTTGGCCATACTATGTTTAGATCTGACTTAGTAAATCTTATAAAACAAGGAAAGGAATTCCTGGTCCAGAAACATAAAATGCCTTCTCGTGACTGTATCTACTTGTCTGAACAACACAACTTATATCCATATCTGACATCCATGTACTATTTTAGTCTTAGGTCTTAAAAATAACAATTGTTGCTTGAAGGAAAAGATAGTTGGGGTAGTATCAAATAAATTGTGTTTACTACAAAATGCAATAAATTGTGTTTAGTGTAAATAAAAGTTTTCCTGCACACACAGGAGTATTTTTTATTCTCATTGCCTGTACAAACAGTTCTAAAATTTAGGCTTTCTCCCATAATCATTGCAATCCCAGAACACAGCAAAAAGCAATGATCATCCTGGCCTGTCTTGCCACATACTTTTACCCACAAATCATATATCTCTTATCCCAACCAAACAAATGTAAGAGTTTAATCCTAAGGTCTCACACCCTTTCTCTTCCAAAGCTGCCTTGAATAGAGGTCAGGGGAGGTCTCCTTCTGCACTAGCAGATGAGGCCATTGACCCTGGTCTTTCCACTGAACACAAATTGAAAAATGCAGGATGAATTATTATTTTTAAACATTTCAAATGTCTTCTCTAAAAATTTAGCACTAAATAGAACATGAGGGATAGCCAGGCCAAATGATGAAACTGGAAGAACCCCAGAGAATGGGGGCTGTTTTTGCCTGCTGATATTTTGTTTTTTTATTGGGTCATTTGTTTTGGTTTTTGAGACAAGGTCTCATGTATCTAAAACAGGACTCTAGCTTATGTAGTCAAAGATGGCCTTGAATTCCTGACCCTCCTGTCTCTACTTCCCAAGTGCTGCAATTGTAGGCATATGCTATCCTTTTCTATTGGGAGGGTCAGTTGAAGGGCTATACTGCAAAAATAGGAACCTTTGGAAACTAGGGAAACAGAAGGGCTCAAGGCTGCCAAGGTTGGGAACTTGGCTATGACTTTAAAAGTTTCTGACATTGAAATATGAATATACTAGAAGAAGCAAAGCTTTATTCTCAGCTCACCAGCTCATTTCTATCCTTGGGGATGCTTTTTGTTGTTGTTGTTTTGTTTTGTTTTGTTTTGACTTTTTTTCATAATAAACTGTCGCTTTTCAAAAAAGACTTCATTGCACAAGGTGATAAAAATAACATTGCTGAAATCAAGATCTCAATACACCAAAGTATTTATCATATCAATTCTTCCTAAAATCAGTTAAATTCTGTTTTCAATGTAATCATAATCAAATGTCCAGCAGTCTCAGTCTTTTTTTACGTGCATAGGTGTGAAGGTGCCAGATCACCTGAAATGGAGTTACAGACAGCTTTGACATGTGTGTACTTGGAATCAAACCCCAGTCCTCTGGAAGAGTAACCAGTACTTTCAACCACTGAGCCATCTCTCTAGCCCCAGCAGTCTCAGTCTTATCCCCCACTTGTGCATGGTGGGGTGTGTGTGTGTGTGTGTGTGTGTGTGTGTGTGTGTGCGCCTAACTTGACCATTTGAAATTTTTACAAGAGACAAGAGACAAGTAAGCTAAAACAAACATAAATAAAACAAAGTTGGACAATTTCTCCTATCAATTATCAAGACTTACGATAAAGACTTAAGAATTAAGCTGGAGTGTTACTGATGTAATAATTGATAGATAGACCAACAGAAGAATAGAACCCATCACAAATCCATGCTTACATGCATGGTCATTTGATTTATAATATGGTAAGAAAAGGATAGCTGTATATGTAAAGGTGCTGAGTCACTTGGATATCCTTTTGGAAAACAATGTAAGTTGACCTTACTTCACATCATACAAAAGCAAAACAATCAATTACAGATGGGTTGCAGGTCTAAAAGTCAGAGACAGAGCAATCACAAGTCCCAGAGATAACATAACGAAACAACTTGGTGACCTTGGTAGGAAAAGATTCATTTAATACCACAAAACTACTAACCCTAAAGGGAAGATTGAGACACTGAACTTCGATAATTTTAAAGCTCTCTGTTTATCAAAAGTCACCACTTAATAGCATGAAAGAGCAAATTACACAGTAAGAAAACATGCTTGCAATACCCATAACAGATAGGAACGATAGGAACCCAGAGTCTGGATTGTATTAAGAATGTCCCTGAATCAGTACACATGTGGCCTGGAAAGTAGACTGAAACTACTAGTTAAAACCTTTCACACATTTTATTAGTATTAGTGAAAAGGGATAGTGTGTTTTACTCCAATATTAATGTGTAAGTCAGAAAATCCACAAGAGAAAGCATATCAGTAGAATACTGAAAGCTGCAGGGCATGGGAGTGCACGTCTTTAATCCCAGCACTTGGGAGACAGAGGCAGGAAGAGATCTGTGAGTTCAAGGTTAGCCTGGTCTACAAAATGAGTTCAGAACAGCCAGGGTGATGGGGTGATGTTATACATTCTAAATGTTAATTAACCTGCTCCCAGAAGCCTGCTTGCTGTAAACCAAGTGAAGCTATTCTACCTTTCTTGTTAACCATTGTCTGATTGGTTAAATAAATGCTGAGGCCTGAGATCAGGCAAAGACAGAGGTAGGCGGGACTAAGGTGATCAGACATCTGAGCAGATAAGTTGATGGGTAGAAGAAGCTTCCAGAAGAAGAAGGGAAGAAGCCAGGAGCAGAAAGAAGGAGACACATGATGGGGTATATGGAAGAAGATAATTACACTTGTCCAGGAACATCAGCACAGCATGGAGAGTCCAAGGGGATGTATGTATGTATAGGGTCATATCTGGGGAATAGAATTGTGAGCTAGCTTAGATGGGATAAGATTGCACAATCCAGGCCAACACTTGTGAAAATCTATCAGATGTCTCTGTCTGTTCATTTATAATGATGGGTTAAGGGTTAACAACCGCTGTCCAGATAACGATAATCTAAACAGGTAAATAGTTTAATTGTCCATTTTCTACACCAAGGCTACACAGAGAAACCCTGTCTCGAAAAAAAAAAAAATACTGGAAGCTGCTTATATAAAGAAGCAAGAGTCTAAGTGGCAATAACTTGTATATAATGTAATGTAACTAAAGTTCATTGCATTAACCCTTTTCATTTCTAACCATCCTTATCTATGACAACTTTTCAGCATTGTTTCTTGCACACAGATTGACCTTACAAGTAAAGGAGTGCATGGAAAGCAAAACAGAAGAGTAAGCTAAACCTGAGGTCTTTTGAAAGAGGAGGCAATAACATGCATCTATCAAACTAAAGAGCCATAAGAAAACACCACTTCATTCCTCTTCTTTCTACAAAACAATTTTTATTCAAACAAATGTAGCCCACAATTAGAATTTGTCTCCTGTAGCATTCTCTGACCAAGAGCAATTGTGTCAAGAATGTTGATCAATGAATCTGCTTGACCATCTGTGGCGGTTTGAGTAATTTGAGTCCATAGGCTCATATGTTTGAATGCTTAGTCACTAAAGTAGCACTACTTGAGAGGGATTAGGAGTTGTGGCCTTGTTGGAGGAGGTGTGGCTTTGCTGTAGAATGTATGTCACTGGGGGTAGGCTCTGAGGTTTCAAAAGCTCAAACCAAACCCAGTGTCCCTTTCTTCCTGCTACCTGCAGATCCAGATGTAGAACTCTCAGCTACCTCTCCAACACCATGCCTGTCTGCACACTGCCATGCTTCCTGCCATGACAATAACGGATTAAACCTCTGAAACCGTAAGCAAGTCCCAATAAAAGTCTTTCTTTTATAAGAATTACCATGGTCATGGTGTCTCTTCACAGTAATAGAACACTGACATCGTATCAAAATACCCCTTAACACAGCATGCTTCCTGTTTTATTTAGAGTAGAAAAAGTCACTCTATTTAATACAATAAAATAGATTTGATCATGGATTATAAAATTTCAAGAACATTAGCAACAAAGACTTTATAACTGAACAGATTAGAAAATGATTAAGCTATTGCCACAATGAACAACACAGATGAATCTTAAAAGTATTTTTACTGAGGAAATGCCAGTTTTCTTACATTTATATAAAACTCAAGAACATGGAAAACCTACTGTCTTAGTTAGAGTTTCATTGCTGTGAAGAGACACCATGACCAAGGCAACCCTTATAAAGGAAAACATTTCATTGGGGCTGGCTTAAGGTTTCAGAGTTTTAATCCATTATCATCCTAGTAGCATGCAGGCAGACATGGTGCTAGAAAAGGAGTTGATAGGTCTATATTTTTATCTGCAAGCAGTAGAAGGGGACTGGGTGGCATACTGAGTGTAGTTTGAACATATATGAGACCTCAAAACCCACCTACACAGTGATGCACTTCCTCCAACAAGGCCATACCTCCTAATAGTGCCAGTCCCTCTGAGCCAAGCATTCAAACACGTGAGTCTCTGAGGGCCATACTTATTCAAACTACCACACTTAGCTAGGGTGTTAAGAGTCAGAATATCATATGCCTTTAAGGAGAACATCTTTCATTAAAACCTAAAGCCTCAGCATTAGATATGAAATATGAAGAAATATGTATCATATATATTTTTGCTAGGATTGGTATTCCCCCAAGGTAAAATTCACCATTGTCTGTGAATATTTATTTCTGAAATTCTACTAAATTGTGCATTGATATAATAATAATATACTAATTGAATATCTAAGGTTGAATGTCAATATAATAATTGAATATCTAAGAATTAGCTCAGTAAAGAATCAAGCTATTTTACGACAAAGGTAATAAGGCTTGAGATAGAGTCAGAACATGCCTAATTCAAATACCAACTCCATCTGTTTACAGCTGTCTGACCTAGCTTATTCACCGTCTCTAAGCCCCAGTTTCCTAAAATATAGAACAGGAATCATGCTAACCATCTGCTAGGTTATCATACATAGTAGTAAAAGTCAAGCATATGAAAGGTTGGTGAGCAGAAGGTTCTTTTCTTTTCTTTTGAGACAGAGGCACATGTAGGCCAGGCTGATCTTGAACGTTCTATATAGCCAAGGATGAACTCTATTTCAAGCTGCTGTGATAATAGGCGTGAGCCAACATGTTCATGTTATGAGGTGCTGTGGCTTAGACTCAGGACATAGTGTATTCTAGGCAAGCTCTGTGTCAACAGATCCATATCCCTAACCTTGTAGAAGGTTCTTTCCATACTGTGCATTTATTTCAGACTGTGGTGGGTTCTGCCCTCAGCTTATAACTCTCATTCCTTCTTCACAGACTAGATATTTGTTAAGTGAAACAAAAATTCAGATATAAGAAAGCCACATAGGTCACCAAGTCCTTTCATATGCTATAAAGGTGGCAGTGCACACCTTTAAGCACAGCATTTGGGAGACAGAGCCAGGCAGATCTCTATGATTTTGAGGCCAGCTTGTTATACAGATCAAGTTCCAGGACAGTCAGGGCTACATGGAGAAACCCTGTCTCAAAAGAAAAGAATAAAAAAGAAATCCACATAGGTCTTGAATTTTCTGAGGAGAAATTTTAAAAGGTTCTAGCTAACAGCTTACAATAGCAATCCCAAGAATACAAAAACAAGATGATTGATTGGTTGAATAATTTTTCAAGATACTGTTTCTCTGTGTAACAGTGCTGGCTTGTGGAACTAGCCTTGTAGCCTAGACTGGCCTCAAATTCACAGAGATCTGTAAATGTTGTTTTTATTTCCTCAGATGAGGGGATGACATGAGAGCCATTCCCTAGCCTTTCTAGCTCTTTCTGAACTCTCACTGGCAGGTTCAACTTAGCTGTTCTGGCCTAAACTTCTCTCCCAGCTGTCTGATTAAAACTGGCTTCTTTTGAGTTTTGCTGAACTGCTCTGCAATTGAAATAGAGTTCATCCTTGGCTACATAGAATGTTCAAGACCAACCTGGCCTACGTGTGTCTCTGTCTCAAACTAATTCTGGCAATATATTTTTAGCTTCTGGCTCCTTCTCATTCGCTGGCTCATTCGGTCTTCACCTGTGTCTAGTTTGTTCTCTCTCCAACCTGTCACTGTAAAACTGTCCCAGTGAAAATGTCTCTGTAAAAACTCTATTCTCTTCCTGCACTGCTCTTAAGTAGCCTCTCTTTCTTGTCCTGTTCTTGTTGAGAGTTGGGCGTATTCTATCTCTCTCATTCTGCCAAATCCTCTTCTGATTCATCCCTTTGTCTGCCCCTCAATTAGATATCCCTTTCAACGTGGCTGCTTCCTTCTATAAACTAACCTTGCCTTCATTGTTTGGGATTAAAGGTGTGTACTAAGGAAATATCTGTATTCCAGCCAGATCATATTGTAATCCAGAGTGTGTCTGCATTCCAGTGCATCACATAGATCTACAAGGTCTCTGCATGTGATTTTTTGCCAGAGAAGCCATGCAACTGGATTAAAATTCTTCTGCAGAGATCCACCTGCATCTGCCTCCCAAGTGCTGGGATTAAAGACATGTGCCTCTTGACAATAATTTATTTTATGTAAATAAAATATATTGATGTTTTCAAATGTTTGTAAAGGCTCATTTGAAAGTCACCATATGAAATACATCACAATTGTTTTCATATTCCTAAGTATAATGGTATACATTTCTATCTCTATTTTCATCATCAGTTAATTAAATGTACAGTCTCAGAGAGATGCTTGAATTAGCTAAACTCCTGCAATCATATTCATTAATGTAAATCCACCAACCTCATTATTTTAAGCTTTCAAGTCAGCATCTTTTTACAAATTCAGTTATGTAAACTAGGGGAAGAAACAGTTAAACTCGGGGGGCCAAGATGGCGGCGAACTGCATGGATGCATTTTGAATGTGGGAGAGAGGAGCCATAGAAAACACAGAGTTGTGGGACACTGTGCAAAAACCGGAGGGTCTGGCTCCTCTGGGAACACACACAGCTCCCAAGGGACTGCTAAAAGTCCCAGGGCAAGGCTCTCCCCCCATCTCTCGCAGACATGGAAGCCACTAAATCCGGGATTCAGGAACTCCCATTTGGAGAGGCGCCTGGTAAGATCGATCCCAACACACAGCAGGCAGAATCAAAGGCCACATGGCAATAGCCCACTAGCCTACTGGGGCTTCCCACACCTCAGGAAGACCTTATAACTACTTAGGAAATTTTGCAGAATAGTTGAAGTCTTAACAAGGAAGAAAAAGGGCCCTCAGGGGGTGATCCGCAGCCGCTCGAGCCCGAGGGGGAGGTGGGAGGGCAGAGCAGTTGGGGAGGGAAGTGGGCGCTGGTGGGTGGGGCTGTTGCCCAGAGCACGCACCGCAAAGCAGCTAAGGCGGGAGGCCGGCTCTGATGGTGGGAAGAGCTGAAGCTCCACCCACCCACGGCAAAGCAGCTAGGACGGGAGGCTGGTTCAGAAGGCAGGAGGGGCTGAAGCTCCGCCCACCCACCGCGGAGCAGATAGGGAGGGAAGCGGCCAGGCCTGTGGTGGAGAAGCCTAGTGGGTAACCAGAAGCCAGGGGACCATAGCTGTATTCGGGTAAACCCAGACACATTAGGTGTGGAGCCGGGCCCTGTCAGCCTCCGTGACGACAAACAAAGCCCACAAAATCTGTGCCTGGGCAAACAGGTCCATACCATCAGAACCATTGAAGGCTGATCACTCAGTGTGCAAAATAGAGAAATCTGAACTGGGAGCAGTGAAACAATCCCGGACCATTACTCACTACCTGGGAATAGGCTGCACCAGCTCACAACGAATCAGGCTATTAAAACCACAGTGACCCTGTGATCACCCTGTAAGCAAGGACAGATAGCCAAGCAATTCGACTCCTTCACCAAAGCATCCCCTGTGGATCCAAACACAGAAAACGACAAAAACAGACAGCTAAACACACACACATGGCCAAAGGTCCAAGAAAAAAGAGAAATCATGGAAATATGACTCCAACAAAGCAGAATTATCCTAGCTCATCCAATTTGGATGACCTCACACCAACAGTAACACATGAAAACAATGACAATTCTGCATTATGGAAAGATATAGAGTCCCTTCAAGGAGAACTTAAATCTATGAAGGTATGCAAAGAAGCCACAATTTTACAAGCCAAAACAATGAACAATACCATTAAAGAACTCCAAGCCAAGGTGACAGAGCTTGAACAGGAAAAAGACAAAGCAATGAAAGATTTTCAGACAAAAACAAGTAAGCTGGAGAAGGAAATGTACAAAACGAACAATACCATACAAGACATGAAAATAGAAATAGAAACAATAAAGAAAACACAGTCAGAGTAAAAAGAGGAAGTGGAGAACCAAGGGAAGAGAACAGGAACTACGGATGTGAGTATCAACAATAGGATGCAAGAGATGGAAGACAGGATCTCAGGCATGGAAGATTCGATGGAAGAAATCAGTACAACATCCAAAGAAAATGAGAAGGCTAAAAAATCTCTCACCCACAACATCCAAGAAATCAAGGACTCAGTGAAAAGATGGAACCTAAGAATCATAGGCATAGAGGAAAGAGAAGACTCCCGACTCCAAGGTCCAGGAAATATCTTCAACAAAGTCATAGAAGAAAACTACCCAAACCTGAAAAAAGAGATGCCAATAAAAATCCTAGAGGCTTAAAGAACACCGAACAGATTAGATCAGAAAAGAAACTCCTCTCGCCACATAATAATTGAAACACCAAATGTACAGAACAAAGAAAGGATATTAAAAGCTATAAGAGAAAAAGGCCAAGTCACATACAATGGCAGACCCATCAGAATTACACCTGACTTCTCCTCAGAAACTTTAAAAGCTAGAAGGGCCTGGACAGATATACTACAAGTCCTGAGAGATCATAGGTGCCCAGCCAGACTACTATACCCAGAAAAACTCTCTATCAACGTAGATGGAGAAAACAAGATATTCCATGACAAAATCAAATTTAAACAATATCTCCCCACAAACCCAGCCCTACAGAAAATCCCAGAAGGAAAATTCCATCCCAGAGAAGAAAACTTCACCCAAGAAAACAAAGGGAATAGAAAACCCCTCAGCAACTAAACCAAAAGAGACACAGGACCATCACCTATACCAAACTAATGGGAAACAACAACACCAGGTCACTAATATCCATCAACATCAATGGTCTCAACTCCCCAATAAAAAGACACAGATTTACAGAGTGGATCCGCAAGCAAGATCCGTCCCTTTGCTGCATACAAGAAACACATCTCACTACCAGAGATAGCCACTACCTCAGAGTAAAGGGCTGGGAAAAGGTTTTCCAAGCAAATGGACCCAGGAAGCAAGCTGGAGTAGCCATCCTAATATCAAACAAAACAGACTTCCAACTGAAGTTAATGAAAAAAGACAAAGAAGGGCATTATATACTCATTAAAGGGAATATTCATCAAGAGGAAATCTCAATACTGAACATCTATGCCCCAAATACAAAGGCACCTACTTTTGTAAAAGAAACACTTCTAAAACTTAAATCACACATCGATCACAACACATTAGTATGGGAGACTTCAACACCCCACTCACAACAATGGACAGATCATCAAGACTGAGGCCAAACAGAGAAATATTGAGTCTAACAGAGATCATGAAACAAATGGACCTAACAGACATCTACAGAACGTTTCACCCAAACACAAAGGAATACACCTTTTTCACAGCACTCCATGGAACCTTCTCCAAAATTGACCACATAGTTGGACACAAAGATAGTCTCAATAGATACAAGAAAATTGAAATAACACCTTGTATCTTATCAGACTACCACGGAATAAAGCTGGTCTTCAACAGCAAAAGAATCAACAGAAAGCCTACACACACATGGAAATTGAACAGCTCCTTACTGGATGACCACTGGGTCAGGGAAGAAATAAAGAAGGAAATCAAAGACTTCTTAAAATCCAACGACAATGAAGACACAACATACCCAAACCTATGGGATACAATAAAAGCTGTGCTACGAGGAAAGTTCATAGCACTAAGTGCCTTCAAAAAGAAAATTGGGACAGCTCATATTAGTGAATTAACAGCTAAGCTGGGTGAATTGGAAAAAAAAGAAGCAAACACACCCAAGAGGAGCAGAAGGCAAGAAATCATCAAACTTAGGGCTGAAAGCAACAACTTAGAATCAAAAAGAACTATACAAAGAATCGATGAAACCAAGAGTTGGTTCTTCGAGAAAAATCAACAAAATAGACAGACCCCTAGCCAAATTAACTAAAAGGTAAAGAGAAAGAACCCAAATCAACAAAATCAGAAATGAAAAGGGAGAAATAACAACAGACATCGAGGAGATCCAGAAAATATTCGGGTCCTACTTTAAAAATCTATACTCCACCAAATTTGAAAACCTAAGCGAAATGGACAATTTCCTCGATAAATTCCACCTACCAAAACTAAATCAAAATCAGATTAACAGCTTAAACAGCCCAATAACCCCTAAGGAAATAGAAACAGTCATTAACAATCTCCCAACCAAAAAAAGCCCAGGGCCAGATGGCTTTAGTACGGAATTCTACCGGACTTTCAAAGAGGAGCTAACACGATTACTCTTCAAACTCTTCCACCACATAGAAACAGAAAGAACACTGCCAAACTCATTCTATGAGGCCACTGTCATTCTGATTCCTAAACCACACAAAGACCCAACAAAGAAAGAGAACTTCAGACCAATCTCCCTCATGAACATAGATGCAAAGATACTTAATAAAATACTAGCAAACCGAATTCAAGAACACATAAAAAATATCATACATCATGATCAAGTAGGCTTCATCCCAGGAATGCAGGGATGGTTCAATATACGAAAGTCTATCAATGTAAATCACCATATAAACAAGATGAAAGAAAAAAAACACATGATAATCTCGCTAGATGCAGAAAAAGCATTTGACAAAATCCAACACCTCTTCATGCTAAAAGTCCTGGAGAGAACGGGCATACAAGGACCATACCTAGAAATAATAACGGCAATATACAGCAAGCCAGTGGCCAACATCAAATTAAATGGAGAGAAGCTTGAAGCATTTCCTCTAAACTCAGGGACAAGACAAGGATGTCCACTTTCACCATATCTCTTCAATATAGTACTTGAAGTTCTTGCTAGAGCAATAAGACAACTAAAGGAAATCAAAGGGATAAACATTGGAAATGAAGAAGTCAAATTATCCCTATTCGCAGATGATATGTTAGTATACGTAAGCGACCCCAAAAACTCCACCAAAGAACTCTTACAGCTGATAAACAACTTCAGCAAGGTGGCTGGATACGAAATTAACTCAAAAAAAATTAGAAGCCCTTCTTTATACAACAAACAAGCATACCGAAAAAGAAATAAGGGAAACAACCCCCTTCACAATAGCCACAAACAATATAAAATACCTGGGGATAACTCTAACCAAGCAAGTAAAGGACCTATACAACAAGAACTTCAAGCCCCTGAAGAAAGAAATGGAAGAGGCCTTTAGAAGATGGAAAGATCTCCCATGCTCATGGATAGGTAGGATCAACATAATAAAAATGGCTGTTCTACCAAAATCAATATATAGATTCAATGCAATTCCTATCAAAATACCAACACAATTCTTTATAGACTTGGAAAAAGCTACAGTCAACTTCATATGGAACAACAAAAAGCCCAGAATAGCTAAATCAATCCTGTACAATAAAAAAGCATCTGGAGGTATCACCATCCCAGATTTCAAGCTGTACTACAGAGCAATAATAATAAAAACAGCATGGTACTGGTATAGAAACAGACCAGTGGATCAATGGAATCGAATTGAAGACCCAAACATGGATCCACACACCTATGGACAACTAATCTTTGACAAAGAAGCCAAAACCGCACAATGGAAGAAGGACAGCATCTTCAACAAATGGTTCTGGTCCAACTGGATGTCCACTTGTAATAGAATGAAATTAGACCCATACCTATCACCTTGTACAAAACTTAATTCCAAGTGGATCAAAGACCTCAACATAAGGCCGGCCACACTAAAGATACTAGAAGAAAAAGTAGGAGAAACCCTCAAACTCATTGGCACAGGTGACAACTTCCTGAACAGAACACCAACAGCTCAGGACCTGAGATCAACAATCAATAAATGGGACCTCATGAAACTGAAAAGCTTCTGTAAGGAAAAAGACACTGTCATTCGAACAAAACGGCAGCCTACAGACTGGGAGAAAATCTTCACCAACCCCACATCTGATAGAGGGCTATTATCTAAAATCTACAAAGAAGTCAAGAAACTAAACGCCAAGAAACCAAATAATCCAATCAAAAAATGGGGGACAGAGCTAAATAGAGAATTCACAAAGGAGGAATCCCTAATGGCCAAGAGTCACCTGAAGAAATGCTCAACATCCTTAATCATCAGAGAAATGCAACTCAAGACGACTCTGAGATTCCATCTCACACCTGTCACAATGGCTAAGATAAAGAGCTCAAATGACAGCACATGCTGGCGAGGGTGTGGAGAAAGGGGAACCCTCCTCCATTGCTGGTGGGAGTGCAGACTTGTGCAACCACTATGGAGGTCTGTCTGGAGATATCTTAGAAACCTTGGAATAACTTTGCCTCAGGACCCAGCCATACCACTTCTGGGTATACACCCAAAGGACACCTCACGGAGACATAGGGAAGTCTCCTCATCTATATTCATAGCAGCCTTATTTGTAATAGCTAGAAACTGGAAACAACCCAGATGTCCCTCAACTGAAGAATGGATTAAAAAATTGTGGTACCTCCATACAATGGAATATTACTCAGCTATAAGAAACAATGAAATCATGCAATTTGCAACCAAATGGATGGATCTAGAGAAGCTCATCCTGAGTGAGCTAACCCAGACTCAGAAGGATGCACATGGCATCTATTCACTTATAGTAGGATTTTAGCTAAATCGTACAGGATATCTGTACTACAACCAACACACCAAAAGGATCATGGACATAATTTTTTTTCTTTTTTTTTCATTTCTTTTTCTTTTTCCTTTCCCTCTTTTTTCTCTTTCTTTTTCCTCTCTTTTTTTGTTCTTGTTCTTTGTTTTTGTGGGTTTATGTGTCTGTTGATTTTTTTTTTTTTTTTTTTAGTTTTCCCCCGTAGCAAGGAGACACCTTTCACTGGCAGTACTGCCTCGTAGGCCCCCGGTGTATCAAGAGGCTCTCGGCCCTCATATGACTCCTGATCTGTGGTGAGAGACTGGTATGCGGGGACACTCCACCCCAGAGGATCAAGATGGAAGGGTCAGGGAGTAGAGCATGGGAGGGTGGGGCTGGGAAGCGGGAAAAGAGGACAATATGTCAAGGATGTAACCTGTAGCAACAAACAAATAAATTTACTAATTTTAAAAAAAGCAGGTAACAACGTTAAAACGCTGTAAATAAAATAAAGGACACAGCCGTTCAGCCTGGTTTTATGAACCTCCAAGTGTCGAAAAAACGTAGAGCTAAGGTAAAATACAGGAGAAATGTGATGTTAACCCATGCCTTTAACTTCAGCAGAGACAGAAGGAACACCATAGAGTTAGTGGACTTATAAATTCTAGAGTTACACGGAAAAGGGTGGTGAGGGTACACACCCTTAATCCCATCATTCAAGAAGAGTACACCCTTAACCCCAACACACTAGAGACAGAAACGGGCAGATCTCAGAGCTCAAGGTCAGCCTGATACAAAACAAACTCTAAATAAAGAAAAACTTCGATCCAGGAGTGATGGAACACATCTTTAATCCCCTCAGATGGGAACCACACGTCTCGGATCCCAATAATTAGAATGCGGAGACACACACATAGGATTTGGAAGGACCTAAGTTTGAAAGCTACTTACAAAAGGCCCACACAACACAAACAAATTGTCCTTCGAGACCTCAAAATAAATACACTAAAGCTGGTTTAGCTCCAAAATAACAAAATAATTTCTTCTTTAAACCAGATTGAAAGATAACACTTTATATATGGTCAAAAACCAAATTTGCTTCAGGAGAAATATTACCTACCCCCCCCCAAAAAAGAGGGCGATTGTCCCTGAGTGAGGATTAGGGCAGGGCTCTGCTCTTATCTTTCCAGGAGAATCAACGCATCCATTCAAGGAACCCAGGGACAACTGGACAATGGAAACCTCAGCAGAAATCAGAATCAGACACCAAAAGAAGACGAGTGACCCAGATGATTCAGCCTGACAGACTCCCTCAATAGTGGTCTCCATCAAAAGCCTACAACCACAACAACTCAGTATCGCTAAGACCGTTCAGCTCTACACAATGCCCCAGCCAGAACCTCAGTAAAGCCTGGGAGTTCAGCTTCTGCCTACAAACTCCTTAGGACATCTAAACAGCTGAGAACAGAAGGATTGAACATAAAAGGATTGTATAAACATTTTTAACCATTTTTCCATTTTGGTTTGGGCCCCAAACAGGTTTACTACGACCCAAATCAGCAGGAAGTCATTTTAAGAGAGCGACGTCCCATACCCAGAGGGTGGGGAGGGTGTTTCTCGGCCCCCCCCCCTTTTTTGGTTATTTGAAGGACAACTGAAAACTCTGTTATTTAGGGGAAGAGATTACAAGTTGTTAAATGGTCCTGTTTAATGGGTTTTGGAGGTTAGACCCAGGGTATCCCTTCTTTCCCTTTTCTGTATCCTTCTTTATCTCCTATGTAGGAATGCACGGACTTGAGGAAAATTGAGACATAGACAGCACAGGAAGGATCAAGAAGAAGGGTCACATTATTGAATATGCCCTTTTACCTTTGTATATTGATACAAAATTAGTAGTATATTTGGCTAAAGTGGTATTGACCATCGTTTATTGTGCAAAAATAAGATTGTATTGGTCTATGTCGGTATTGTATATTGATACAAAATTAAGATTATAGTTGGCCACAATGGTATTGACCCTTGTATATGGACGCAATATTAAGATTGTATTGGGCCACATAGGCATCTTTGTATATTGATACAAAATTAAGATCTTTGTATATTGATACAAATCTTTGTTTGTATCAAAGATCTGTTTGATACAGATCTTTGTATATTGATACAAAATTAAGAGTATATTTAGCCACATTTGAATAGATCTTTGTATATTGATACAAAATTAAAGGTAATGCTTCCTAATGGTATCGTACCTAGAGATACTTAAAAATGAAATGTGAAGCTCTGGCCTCTTGATACCAACCGTCTTAAACTGTTTAGGATAGTTAAGAAAAACAAACTCCTAGTCATGCATGCATGTCACCTTGTTAGCTACTATGACAGTCTATCACAGATATTCTCTAAGCTACTCAGTAATCAAGTTGTTAAGAGACAAGCAACATTTGCTTATCTAAATACAAGAGATAGATAGGGCATCTTCAAACACCCCAAGAGATCTGCAGAATATGGCATTCAAAGATGTGGTCTTAAATTAAGATTTTTTTTGATATCATGACATATCAGCTCCTGACAGCACCCCCTATTCTACTCCAAGTAGAA